>CP139505.1:418616711-418751949 GCA_021014915.2 Artemisia tridentata subsp. tridentata
CAAGCTGTTTACTTTCGTTATTTTTTTCCTTATTTTGTTTACACACTTTTTATTTATTTATTTATTTATTTTTTTGCATAATATCTTTGAAAACCCCGTGAGTCCACGGGTCAAAATAAGCTAGTTAGGAATAAAACAGAGTCTCAACATATAAATCCCATGTGGCTTTAAAGTCATCAAACTTTGTCCTCAAAGTTTCCGAATACATCATATGCAGCTGGACCTTCGATTAGACCATGCAAATCATATCCAACTTTAAGCAATAAAATGACATACACGTGAGAAGATAACCTAGATTAAACATCTTTATATCAAGACAGTAATCAAAGTTGAAGAGCAATAAGATATGAGTGAAGTGCTTACTGTGTAATAGGTTCAAGTTTTGAATTTTAAGAATATTAGATTACCTGCTCTACTAAATTGCACCCAAGGTTGTAAATATCGGTTATCGGTATATTATCGGCCGACCAATGAGAAGTGATATATCGGACGTATCGGGGATATATCGGAGACCCTAAATTATAAAGGAATTTATTTTTAAAAAAATAAATATTAACATATAATATATTTTATATGTAACTTTTTATATTTTATATAGGGTATGTTTGGCAAAACTAGCTGTAAGCTGTATGCTGTAAGCTGTAAACTGTAGGCTGTAAACTGTAAGCTGCAAAGCTGTTAACATGAGCTACAAACTGTATCTTTTTTTTAATAAAAGTGTTTGGTAAGTTTGCTGTTAAATGTAATTATAAGATGTAAAATGACATAAAAGGACATATCTATAATTATAAACAAATGTTTGGAGGGTATATCAGTAATTTAAAGTTTTAACAGCTCCAAGATGTTTAAAAAGCTTCATGAATCAGCTTTTCATTTAGGAGCTATTTGTTTGAAATAAAAGCTTGAAGTTAATGTATCCAAACGGAGCTACTTAGTTTAGATGAGGTTATTTTGTAATAAAAAGCTAACAGCTCCCCCAAAAAACCCCTACCAAACAGGCCCATAATATATCTATAATTTTTTAGTATATAGAAGTTTGCATTTAGTATTTCATATATTTTTAATTTTAATATGTAAAAGATATCATCATCATATTTATAAAAGAAAGTCAAATTGAAAAAATAGACAAAAATCAAAGGGGTGAAAATGAAAATTAAATTTATAAAACCTGTCTAACAGGCTGTAAACACTACACACACTTATCTTATCTCTTTGTCTCCTCTATTACTATGGTTTTAAGGCTTTTGTTCTCTCTCTCTCTTCATCTTCTTTCTAATGAACCACCGATCCACAACCGATTCACTGCCATCGCCACAACCGTGACCACTAGCAAACAGGTCGGTCTCTCTCTCTCTCTTGATCTCTTCATCCACCATAAAAAAAGCTATCACCACCGCGATCTACCATCGTTGACAGACTGTCACCCTTTATTTCTCTTACCTTTTTCTTTCTGGTTCTTCAACTTACCCCTTCAATGGCTTCTTGGAAATCAAATTTAAAAAAAAAAAAAAAAAAAAAAAAGTTCAAACATTTAAGTTGACCGATAAGTCAATTTCTCGCCGATGAGTACCGATAATACCCGAGTTTGACCAAAATTTGACCAAAGCGAGATACTAGCCCGATAATAGAAATCTCGTTACGGTGGAACCCCGAGTAGCGATTTATCGACGATATCTCGGCCGAGATGGCCGAGATTTACAGCACTGATTGCACCTAATACTAAATTCTTTATACACACGGGTTTAGACTGTACAACTAAAAATTATATTTGAAATTCATTTGTTCAGTGTGAACTTGAAGATGAAATAGACTGATATGACCAAGAATCACGAATGGAGGTGGAGGAAACATGATAAACACGAACATAAGATTAAACTTTGAATTTTCGGTTTATTGACTGGCGGGGTGTGTATGTTTTTCTAGAGAGAAGCTAGAGAAAACACACACACCCCTTTGATACAAATGAATCCTCAACCCTCCTAGTATTGACATAGGAGGGTATTTATACAAGTAATACAATGACTAACTTAGCCTAAATGTCTAAACTAGTCCTTGTATAAAGAATGAAGTGCAATTCCCAAAAATGACAAACTTTAAGGCTAACAATCTCTCCCCAAAGTGAAGTCATATGGGAATTGCTTACAATGTTCCCTACAAGTAAAATATAAACCATAAGCACAGAGAATAGTCTTCAAACGTCATTACTTCGTTCAACTTGGAGAATCTTCTCAGCATTCATTTCTTTACTTGCAGAAGAACCATGTGAGCAATTCTAATTAGGGTTTAATTTAGAGTACCCTGAGTGCTCTTCCCGTGCTCTCCCCTAATTAGTGCTCTCCCCCAAACTGACAACCTCATTTAATGAGTGCCTTGAGTGCCCTGAATCTGTTCGGGGGAATGAAGTATCAACATCTTCATCTTACAAAATGCGATAGTCTATGTTCGAGAAAGAATTGCAAAACACTTCAATTGCGAAAGAACCCCTTTGTCGATGAAGTACCATTTTTATCACAGAGTGATAAAAACCGCTTTTATGATCAGGATTGAAGTCGCAACCTTTTTGTAGCCATCTTTTCTCGATCAAAGGCCCTCAGCAACTCGTAAGACTTGAAGTGCATACCAGTTGCGTCATCGATGTACACCTTTCTCTCCCCTGATGATTACGATTCATCGGAATCAGCATAATGTTGTGTACGTGAAATGCAAACTGGAAGCCCTTTATCAGGAATCATATTAGTCAATGTTGTCTTTGGCAAGCTTGTTGATCGTGTCAAAGTTCAGATGGGACAAACGTCTATGCCATAACCAGGATTTTGTTTCACCTGCCCTGGTCATTAGACAAATAGGAGATGAAGAGGCCATTTGGTTTATGTCAATTGCATAGAGATTGGTGCCACAATTCCCAATTAAGAGATCATTCCCCACCAAATTCCTAACAAAGCAAGTGTTTCTCCTAAAAGCAACCTCTAAATCTGCATCACAAAACTGTCCGACAGAGAACAGATTGTGTCCCAACCCTTCGACATAGTAGACCCGTGTGATCAAGTAATTCCCAAACTGAAGATCACCATAACCCAGAATAGCTGCAACGTGATCATTCCCAAACCGTACAGTCCCCATGAACTGCCACACAAAATTGATCAGCAGCTTCAGATTCCCGGTCATGTGCTTGGAGCAACCCGAGTCGACGATCCAAAGACAGATTTCAATGACCTGAGAAGAACAGAAGAATTTGTATATGGAAACCGTGTAACATTTGGTTCCAAGGGGTTAGATGTAACAGGTGAGTCACACTTAGATATGGTTTCCTTAGATGCATTGGGAACTATTTCTAATGTGCCATTCTTAAGTGTAAACATTCTACCCGTTGGTTTCCATGCACAAAACTTAGAGTGATCCTTAGGCAATAGGCTGCTAGTGGTTTTTCTAGCTTTTGCAATAAGTCTTCGAATAAATCTAGACTTAGCCTTAGTCACTAAAGGAACAATTGATCCGACCTTGTTTACAAGAAAATACAAAAATGATATCTTGATTGTTCAGATTTATGTGGACGACATAATATTTGGGTCCACTAATCCGCAACATTCAAAACATTTTGAAAATCTCATGAAAAGCAAATTCGAAATGTCCATGATGGGTGAATTAAAATTCTTTTTAGGTTTACAAATTCATCAATCCCCACGTGGAATTTTTCTTAATCAGGCTAAATACACAATTGAGATTTTGAAAAAACATGGTATGGAAAATTGTGACTCTGTTGGAACCCCAATGGTCACTTCACCAAAAATTGGCGCAGACCTAAATGGGAAACCCATGGATCCGAAGAAATATCGGAGCATGATTGGTTCTCTCATGTACTTAACTGCAAGCCGACCAGATATTCATTTTGTTGTGTGTTTATTAGCACGGTTTCAGGCAAGGCCTACCGAACTTCACCTCCAAGAGGTTAAACGGATCTTTCAATACCTTCGAAGAACCATTAACATGGGACTTTGGTATCCGAAGGATTCGGAGTTTACACTAATTGCCTTTTCAGATGCCGATCATGCTGGATGCCAAGTAACAGCGAAAAGTACATTAGGCGGAGCGCAATTTCGGGGAGAAAAGCTAGTAGGCTGGTCGTCAAGGAAACAAGACTGCACTGCTTTATCAAAGGCCCTCAGCAACTCGTAAGACTTGAAGTGCATACCAGTTGCGTCATCGATGTACACCTTTCTCTCCCCTGATGATTACGATTCATCGAAATCAGCATAATGTTGTGTACGTGAAATGCAAACTGGAAGCCCTTTATCAGGAATCATATTAGTCCGTGAGAAGATGTCGATACGCCCAGTCTAATCTCCTGTATCAAAAACAACGGCTTCATGTAGTGACTACTGATGGAGAAAACCCACTATAACGAACTTGAGACTGAAGTAGAATAACCCAAACTTGTGACTTAAACTTGCACGATAGTGTGACTAAGAACCTATACTGAGCACTACAACGTAACTCCTTAAAGCATATAGGTCGTTTCATATACCCATCCATCCTTCCTTAATTGTATATGAACATCTCTTGAATTATCCACATCTTTGTGTGACACTGAGTACTACAACGTATCTCCTTTAAGTGATAGTTAACTAGGTCTTCGTCCATCCTCCCCTTGACCTATGAAAACTAGATAACCCAAGACTTAATCACTATTCCCATGAGTGCACAAACAAGGATCTCGAAGAATCATGCATCCAACCAACCCCGATATCTTCAAGATACTAAGTACACGTACCTGAGATATTCCACTTCAACTTCAAATAAGTAATAAGGAATTATCATCCTTGTAGCCACAGCTGATAATTTAACCATTGTCATCTGATTGTGAATCTTGATCAGGATCTTTTCGGCTATACGTGGTGATGTTGAAGGTGCAGTCCGATAATATTATTTGTGATGTTGGTGTGAAATATGTCATAAAATGACATTATAATGATGCTGGAAAAATTTGAGTTTAAGAAATTTTTACGCCAAAAAATCCCCGAAAAATTCGAATTTTGGCCAAAAAATTTGAATTTTGGGCCAAAATTTTCACTCTTGTACCAGAATTTGAATCTCGCGTAAAAATGGACCGTAGAGTCTCCTGTGAAAAATAAATTTTACTCAAATTTTCCCGCCAAAAAACTCTTTTTTTTTTTTTTTTTTTTTTTTTGCCAAAGGTTGTCCGATATCACAGTTGTAGAGTCGTCCGATATCGCAGTTGATAAAACTTCTCGGACAGAACTGCGATAATTTGAACTGCGATAAGTATGATCAGACCTCAAATGCGATAACTTCAATTGCGATAAGTGTCTGAGTTGCAACTGCGATAAGGCCAAATGCGATAGGATTGCAGAAATGCGATAATGTCCAATTGCGATAACTATCTGAGTTGCAACTGCGATAAGATCAAATGCGATAGGAGCAGAAATGCGATGTCAACTGCGATAAGGCCAAATGCGATAAGGCCAAATGCGACACCTATCGCAATTCTCATACAAGAAATGCGATAATCACTACGAATTGCGATAACCTCGCTGCTTTTCTTCAATTGCGATAAAACGCAACTTTTGCCCACTTTTGTTGACTTTGTTGTGTCACTTGCCCAGACCTTATCTTGCAAGATATTATCCTGACAACATTTCACCCACTGCTACCAACTTGGACCAATAATTCACACCAATAATGCACTATCTTTACTAAAATAATCAATAACAAATCTTTTACAAACTTTGTTAGTGATTTTCGATCAATGAACCAAGAACAAACCTAAGTCTATTCTTCCTTTAAGCAAGATTTGAGTGAAGAACTAGTGAACTTACACAGCCCAAGTCGACATATCACAAAGCAAACACAACCTTTGATCTTCAACATGTGTACGATTTGAACCAAAAACACAAACAGCCACGTTTTTTAAGATAAAAAAAAACGCAACTTTTTGGTACTTATGAACATGAATCGAACACAAAGCATCAAAACTGCTACTGATGAACAGTAACAATCAAGAACACACCAAAAAATCACATTGTTACCTCAAACACACCACGATTCGCCCCCGGTTAGCTCTTGATACCAATTGATACGACCAAGAATCACGATTGGAGGTGGAGGAAACATGATAAACACGAACATAAGATTAAACTTTTAACATTCGGTTTATTGACTGGCGGGGTGTGTATGTTTTTCTAGAGAGAAGCTAGAGAAAACACACACACCCCTTTGATACAAATGAATCCTCAACCCTCCTAGTATTGACATAGGAGGGTATTTATACAATGACTAACTTAGCCTAAATGTCTAAACTAGTCCTTGTATAAAGAATGAAGTGCAATTCCCAAAAATGACAAACTTTAAGGCTAACACAGACAATCCTAAATGCGGATTAAACACCAATATTAAGTCCTTTTTCACTTGCCTTTCTAAAAAAAGTCCCTTTTCACCTTTTTATTCGCACATTTTGACGCTTCATCTTTTTTTAGGCATAAAAACAAACACTTGGTGTGCACACCTTAATTCATCAATTAAAACTAACAAAATAAAAAACCCATAACACAATAATAATCAAAACTTTAATGGGAATATATTATGGAAACTAATCATTTTCGGAATGTTGTTTATGAGTATAGAAAAAAGACACAAGGAACTGTGAACGAACGATTAAGAAGATGAAGGTTAAAGATGAATCAGCTCTATGTTTTTTTCCTTTATTTGGTTGAGTTATGATCATATGAATGAATTCAATGGCACGCATATATAATAAAAAAACTAAATTATAACATAAATCAATAACTTGAAGATTAATATACCTCTAATACGTGAAACAGAAAATATACCTTAAATTAATAGTGGTTTTGATTTTGTAGGGTTGATTTTGAGCCTCTGTTTTGTTTATTTTCATTTTTTGCCCTGTACATCTATAACTTTACTCCGCTTTTATAAAGTTCTAATTTCTTTCAAATTTGGCACATGTGTTTTTTCATAATTAAACAAATAATTGACTAAATTGGATTCTTTGACTTTTTATTAACCAATCATGTCGCTCGATTTCGCATACGTAGCAAAATTGAGCTCTACTATTGGTTTAATTTTTTAATAAATAAGAAGGATTTTGCAAAATCATTTCCAAATGATGTAATTCTTTTATTATATAAAAGATAACAATTACAAATGGATTTAACATATGGATCGAATGAATCCATGCATACACATTAGCCATTCCCTTAATTAACGAGAAATCATGCATGTGCTACATATATATTTTGACTTGGTTCATGTTATCGGGTCCTCAATAAGGTCCCATGTATTCAAATTCTTAAGGCCAACCGCTACGATTTCAAACCAAAATGTAGCAATTGGACTTGAAAGCATGAGTGCATGACAAGTATGAAAATAACCATAACTAACAAATTCAGTTTAAAGCACTGACAACTAGCTTATACACAAAACCTAACAACTAACTAATTATTGTTTTGTTTAACAACATTTTGAGCCACATCTGAGCGAATTAATTACCCATCTAAATCCAAGCACTCCCTCAATTTTCTTTAATAATGACTGTAAATCATATAGAAAAACCATTTATGCATTAATCTCACTTTTAATAATTGTATCTAATCTTTGTTATAAAACATTTGGTACTTTAAAGATTCTTTTAGGAGATAAACCAAACTGAAAGTAAAAAATATCATATTCAATATTCAATTCGACGAGACTACGTGACATATACTCAAACTAGTTGTCGAAACACTCAATCTAAAACTCAATCGACCATCTAATTAGACATATCGTCACTATAACACAAAAAGCTATACTACGACCATAATACCCTAAAAATTGAAAACCGATCGACACACTAGCTAATTGACCAAACAACTACACGACAGATCTACCATTTTAGTACAATGACGTACCCCGTATTCGCCACCACATAAAAACACAACTAGGGGATTCTTTTTTGAACTTTACTAAGGGGATTTTAAATGTTTGTTCTGTTCTTCATATCCACCAAAATCAAAGAAATTCATTCACGGGACCATCATCATCACCTTCCGAAGTTGTTTCTTGACCACCATCACCACCGGTAGTCTCATCGACCCCACCATCATTAAACCCACATGTGTGGTTCTTTAAGTATTCAACACTAAGGATTTCATTTGGATCATCCTTGGGTGTTATGACGTGTTTTGCAGCAGGACAACCCGAAGACTTCCTATTGGTGCAGTAGTAGTAAGTCCTGCCGTTTGTAGTAGAAATAAAAGGCTGTTAGTTAATTATAAAAAGATCGAAAAGATTAACTGTAATATACTGATTAATGTATTGATAATCGATCGATGATCTCACGTACTTTTTTCTATCATCCTTCACACGTTGACCGGACCGGTACCACTTAACTCTGGCAGTTTCGATTGATCGTTCGGTAGTTCTTGTTACAGAAACCCTTCCTGTATTCTGTTGTTCTTGAATTACATGTTCTGGCCCTGTCGTCATCGGTGGTTGCGATTGATCGTCTTGTCTCTCCGCCCTAGGAGCAAGAATATCTTCTAACTCCTTCAACGTGCTTTGGAGATTCCGAAGATTCTTGAGAATGTCTCGTGCATCAAACTGTTGCGAATTCAGTATGTAATCCGAGAATTCGCTGGCCCTCGTTCCGGCATCGAATACTTTTTCTAAAGTACTTAATTCGTCCATGATATGATCTTTCAATAGAATGAAAGTGGGTAGTCGGGTGATCGATTGATATTTTTTATGGTGGGCGATTGCTAGTACGTAGAAGAAGATGATTCAGAAGAATGTATTTGAAAAGTTAATATTTGGCTATATGAAACAATTAAATTGTATATGGAATGCATGCATGCATATATTCATATCTCCAAATGACTTCTTTATATATATATATATATCTACATATAATATATAACAATATGCGTATGACGTCATCAAATGCCATAATGCCCAGTAAGCGCCCTTAAATGCCTAGTAATCAGGCATTAATGCCCAGTCATCATGCCACGTGGCACCATTTCTCCATATTTTTTTATTTTATTTTTTTGTAATTAAAATTCGTATTTAATATTAAAATTCGGAAAATTTTTTAAAATTTTTGCCACTTACAAGGATCGAACCTAGGTTGTTGGTAACATTAACAAGCATCATAACCACTAGACCAACACATTTTTTTGATTACATCTTGCAAGCCCAAATCTATAAACCTATGAAAACAAATAAATTAAGGGAATCTCTACAAAATAGGTAACCCTAATTAACTAAATCCAATATTATCAATATCCACTCCATTCATTATTCATTATACGGAATATTTTTTCTTAAAACCCTAATATCACTCATTCATCTTATTATCACACACAACACCATATTCTTTTTTCTTCTTTGATTTCATGTGCAGCCGGTGTTGGGGTTAATTCATGGACTTGAGAGCTCACAGTCATGATTCCCCAAGCTATACTATTTATCTCATTATCACACACACAATATTTTTTTTCTTCTGATTTCATGTGCAGGTTGTTATCTAGGCACCTGATGTGGAAGCAATGAAGTTACTTGATCTTTGGTTATAGACGTCAATTACATTCTTATTTATTTTATAAATATTTTTTTATATAATTACTTTTTCTGAAAACCCTAATATCATATTATTGTTTTTTCTGTAACATGAAAGCAGCGGCATAGGGCTCATAATATTTTGCAGGTTGGATGTCTTTCTTTGTTTTGGATGTTTGCTTCCCCATATAAAAAAAGGTACGCCCTCTTGGTTTACAACCTCATCAACTGATATGGGTGAGCATAACCATTCACATAATTTAGTTTTTGATGCAGGTATGAGTAAGAGAAGTTGTTTTGCATAGTTCTATATTATCAGGCTTGAGACTCATGTATCCTATTAAGATCTGCAAGGTATGTGTATTCATTTGATTTTTCTAATAAAACAAACCCTAATTGAATAATTATAATGTCTTTGTAATTGCAGAAAATAAATTGATTCATTTGTTTGATTAGGGTTTAATTGATTATTGTTTTTTTCATCTTGATTTGATTAGTTCGAGTGTTTTTTCATCTTCATTATCACTTTCGATTTACCAGGTTTGTGAATTCACAAATAAAATATGGGTCCAGACACCTTCTCCTATCACTACCCAATGATGATGATGTTGATAGGGATTATGTTTCTGGAACTTACGATACCTCCACCTCACATTAAGGTTTTATGGTATGTTTTTACTTTTTAGGTCAGGTCCGAGGCTTATCAGTTTCATAAACAGGTAGGCAACTTTTTAATACAGCTGATGTTTTTTATGTTCTTTGTATGTGCAATAACTTATATATCGTGTTGTTTTAGGCGTTGGAAGAGAAACCGACTATAGTTTTGAGGAAAATAAGTATAATTACAGTTACATACATAGAGGATTTGGAATATACACCCAAACTTGAATTTGAATGATACTTTAAAGTAGCGAATGTGAAGAATGAAGTGTGATTTCTCAATTTTTTGTTAAACTATATAGCTGGTAATGCTTAGAAGTAAAATGATTTATTTTCTATTTGGTAATTCTTAGAAGTAAAATGATTTATTTTCTATTTGCATACACGTGGAACTGATCAAATTGTTGTTTTCTAATATGAAAGAGGTGAAGCCTGGTATTTATGTCACATACAATGGAGACTTTTTCGATTGGCCATTTTTGGAAAAAAGGGTTGGTCATCATGGCTTGAGAATGAGTGATGTATGCTTCAAACTTTTGTATCTTATCACAGGTAGTGATTCTCTTATCTTTGAACTTATTTATTGGAATTTATTTGATGGTTGTTAAAACATTTGATTTCCTAATTGCGTGTAGGATAAGGAAAAACTAATGGAATTTTTGACGTATCCTATTGTGGAGGAGGCGATACAGAGATTCGTTGAAACAAAAGCAAAGACTTACTGGCAAGTGGTTAGAGTGGGGTCTGTGGAAACAGGAGCCGGTGTACAAGATCACCCCAAGGTTAGTTGCTGATCTTTATTAGGATTTCTAGGTGAATGTCATCCTTTTCTGCTTTACTGCATCGCTATTTTGTTTATAAAAATGTTCAGGACGTGTGTAATACCTGAAATTCTATAACTTGTAAAATGACTAAAATGCCCCTGCGAGCAAAAACTTTATCAAAACAAGTCATTAATGCGCCAAAGTGGTTCCAAAGCTTAACAAATAAATAAACTATGACACCAAATAATCCTAAGCTACATTTGACACGTTAAATAAGTTACATGGACCCCTTTAATACTCTCCTAGCCGATTTATATTAAGAGTACACATAATATTATTTTCAACATTTAAATTACATAACTAATTTAGAAATATTCAATCAATTATCTTTTGATTTGGTCCAAGCCCCATGATTTCCGAAATTTTGGCTCAACCTCCCTCCATATCACTCGGTTTTCCATATCTATATCATACCTATCCATCTCTTCTTCAAAAGAAATATATACCGAAACAAAACAAAACCCTAAATATCACCAAGAATAATTCGTATAACCACCACACGATTTTTCCAGCCATCCTCACTAATTTTTCCACGTTCATTGATCATCATAGAAGCTTAGAAAAATCCAGTTCGAATTGTGGAGGCCTCGTTCAAGCTCTATCGAATTTCTTTCATTTTTCCCTATCGAAAGGTATTAAATCTATTATAATTCATTCGACCTTTGTAAAATTCATTCTCTATTTTTCCTGAGTTACTCACATCATATATGATCTGTGAAAATTGCTTCCAAGGTCGTTGGTCGTGTTCTTGCTTGTGGAGCAATTTCGTTGTCGATTTAAACCAAACCGAGAGGAGTAAATTCATTCGGCCTATTCTAATCGTGCTAGATCTGGTTTGGTATTTTTCTTACACTCTTTATATCATATAAGTCACATATTAAAGATTGGATTCGAACCATGCAAGCTCTAGTGATCGTATATAATCATAGTTGGTCGAATGCTTAAAAAACGAAATAATTTTCTATATAATTCACACGAGTTTTCTGGATGTTATAATTAATTTATTTGGACTTTATACAATATATATGGTCTGGTAAAAATAATATAATGATGTGTAGAAGCCTAAAAATGTCGAGGGTAATTTTAATATCAAATCGGGTATAAAAATATAAAGAAATACCATACGAACTTCTGGGCAAGTTTTATAATTTTCATGAGTCCTTTATAAATATATTAACATGAGAAAAATGTAATTTCGATTTGTCATGGCCTATAAGATTTATTTTCGAAATTATGTTAAAACCGGATTTAGAAAATAAATTGGGAAAAATGATAACCCAATCGATCTAGGGTTTTAGGTATGAATTAGGGCTTGTTTTGAGATATTAAGTGAAGGGTAATGATTAGATAATGATTTGGTTAGGTTAGGGTTTGAATTGAAATAAAGAAAGGGGTTATACGATTTGTTTTAAAACAATAAGGGTCGAATGGTACTTTTATAAAACTTGTGGGTTACTTTTGAAACTTTATAGAACCTGTGGGAGGTCATATGAAAATTTATTGGAGGGACCTTTTGTGTAAAATAAGTGTTTAAGGGTTTATTTTGAAATTACATTAAAGTTTAAGTCGATTTTATAATTAATTAAACTAGAGGGATTAAACTTGTAATTTTGGGAAATTTAAGTATTATTCGTGTAATAAATATTATTTAAAGGGTTTTATGTCTTTGTGATAATTAAAGGGGCTAAAATGTAATTGTTGTTGGTATAAGATGGAAATTATAAAGTAAAGGACTAAATATGTAATTGTTATAACTTGAGGGGCTTGAATTGTAAAACTTATATTTTGGAGGTTCCAAGTCGTACCACATTATAAAATAAGGATACCATGTGTAATTTGTAAAACTAAGGGGCTTAAAATGTTAATATGAATATCTTAAGGACAAAAAGGTAACTGCATAAAGTTAAGGGACTAAAGGTGTAAATTATGAAACCTCAGGGGTATAAAATGTAACTTGGGTAAAATAACCTTAATTTGACCTAATTTATAATTATGGAAATATTACTAAATATAGAAACTTACTAAATAAGGAAACTTTCTAAAAATGGAAACCTGCTAAAAATAGAAAGTTACTTAATATGGAAATGGGATCTTTAGTAATCATGTCTTTACTCCTCTAGGTGTGAAGAGGGAGTAGTCCTGTGATCTTGATCATCTTATTTCAGTGTGTTCCCTTTGTCAGCAATAAGGTACAGATATTCTGCCCTTCTCTAGCAAGGTGCCTTCGTCTCATTTTCTGATTTCTGGTTCATTTTATGTTTCCTTGTTCCGTGAACCTTGCTTGTTTTCTTATAATGATTTGTCATGAACTTTACTATAGACCCTGACTTGAACTTTGAAATATTTTATATGAACCATTCAACTTGAACCCTTGTTTGAACTCCTGTCCTGATCCTTTGTTCTAAACCATGTCTTGAACCCTGATATAAATCATGACCTGGACCACCTGACACCTGATACTTGAACCTGACACCTGATACTTGAACCTGACACCTGATACTTGAACCTGACACCTGATACTTGAACCTGACACCTGATACTTGAACCTGACACCGATACTTAAACCTGATACCTAGTACATGATACTGATTCCTGATGCATGATACCTGATACATGATACTGATTCCTGATGCATGACACCTGACACATGATATATGATACCTGACCTTAACCCACAGTTTGATACTACGAGCCACTCACTAGGCATGAGGGTTTCATGTCCATGTCAGTCGATGCACCGATGGCATGACTCTAGGGTAGGAGAGTGATGACCTATCCCGTCCCTGTTATGATTATGATTTACGTAGAGGCAGACTTTGGCCACCTGGGGCGTATGGATGCATCCTAGACTTGACCTGACCTGACCTGTTACATGATATATATTATTTCTGGTGACTGATGGTGTGTGCGATACACGTCTTTCACATACTGGGAGCTGATCACTCCAT
The DNA here is from genome assembly GCA_021014915.2 of Artemisia tridentata subsp. tridentata. NCBI lineage: Eukaryota > Viridiplantae > Streptophyta > Magnoliopsida > Asterales > Asteraceae > Artemisia > Artemisia tridentata. The sequence goes on from CP139505.1 coordinate 418,630,714, forward strand.
TTATTGATTGAGGACTCCCCTCATATTTACAGGATACTAAGAGGTCTCCCCTCTTCATGTTTATGGCTATGATTATGATTATGATTATGATTTCATGTTATGGGCTCGTAGTGGATTACTGACCTTTCTTTACCTTGCACCTTTATCCTTTCCCTTATGACACCATGTATTTTTACCATGTATTCTGACCATGTATTCTTACCATGTATACTTACCTTGTACTCTCATCATGTACTCACACTTCCATTTCTCATTTACTCATGTATTATTCATTATACTATTGCTTGTTACGTTATATCTGTTCACTGAGCTCGTGTAGCTCAGCCGTGTTTTCTTTCCACACGGCAGGTATTTAAGCTAGGAGCTGGGCATGGCTTTGGGGTTGAGTGCACCTGAGTGGAGCTTGTTCTTTATAGCTTATCTATCACATGATTTCCTTAGACATTATGTTGCCATTGTTTAGGCGTTGAACTTACGTACTTCTTTTATTTCCTTTCATTTTGGATATAAGTCATGTTGACTTATTGTGGGATTATGTTTTTGACTTCCGCTATTTTATTCATGGATACTATGTTTATCTGATATGAAACCATGTATTTGTGATATCTCTACCCTTGTCGGGTCGGGGTGTTACAATTTATGGTATCAGAGAAACAGGTTTCCGAAACCCGTTGGCTTAGGCCTTTGACCTGTGAGGATTGGGTAGACATTAGGTTTTCCGTTCGCGTACTCTTTTTCCTTATTCTGCTCTGTCATATTTTGCTTGATCTTGCTAATCGTCTTCATAATTCTATAGATGGTTAACACTCGTCACCAGGAGTATAACAGTGGAGGAGATGCTGAAATCCCCAATCTGGAGGAAATGGTGGCTAATGCTGTAGCCCGTCTGCTACCGGGCCTTAACACTGAGGCGGTGGTCAACCGGCTTATCAGTGGTGGAGCTGGTCCATCTGGGGGTGCTGGCAGTTCTTCTGGTGGTGGGGGCCGACCCACTACCATTAATGGGTGGCTGGAAAGTTTTAATAAACTTAAGCCGTTGTCCTTCACTTCTGCTGCTACTCCTCAAGCAGCAGAAGACTGGATCACCCACATGGAGAAACTGTTCGAGGTGTTAGGTTGTGAGGACGGGTTCAAGACTCGTCTGGCTGTATTCAAGCTAGAAGGTGACGCGCTCAACTGGTGGAAAGCGCACAAAGAAGCTAAAGGTGGTGATGCATATGTTCTCGGTTGTTCATGGGCTGATTTCCGTACCACGTTCTATAATCGGTACTTCCCTGCTTCCGAGCAGCAGAGGTTCATCAGGGAGTACAACACTATCTCTGAGCTTGATTCTGAGAATGCTGGGCAGTATCTGGAGCGGTTTCAGCGATTAGTGAGTTTTGTGGGTCCGCTTGCTGGGGATTCTAAGCAGCAGGCTAGACAATTCAAATGGGGACTCAAGAGGTGGGTACTAGACCGCATACTTAATGATGAGTTTCGAGACCCGGCAGAATGTTGCGACGCAGCTCGCAATATCGAGATCTTTCATCAGGGTTCTGGGTATAAGAGGAACCGAGACGGGGATAGGATTCAGACTCAGGGACAGAACAGGGATTATAGGGACCAGAGCGACAGGCGTTATGACTCTCGAGGGCAGGAGGATCGACGACATGATCATCGGAGACAGGATTCTAGACAGAGAGATGATCGCTTGGGGCGCAATGACAGCCAGAGACAGTGGAGAGATCGATCTACTAGAGGTCATCATCATGATCGGGATACTGGAGCGAACAACCGGCAGGGATCATCTGAGAGCGATAAACCTTTTTGTATTTCTTGTGGCAAGATGCATACGGGAGTGTGTCGTACGACTTCAGGTGCTTGCTTTAGATGCGGTTCTACTATGCATTTGGTAAGGGATTGTCCTAAACAAAATCCGACGGCAGATGGGAACTACCTTAAACCTCCTCCTATTCCTAATACCGGCCGTGTTTTCGCACCTGCTCGTGATCAGACAGATAAAGCGTCGGGTATGTCCTGTTTCGTTTCCGTTCTATCTTTCTCTTCTATGTCCTTGCAAATTTCGAGGACGAAATTTTTCTGTTAGTGGGGAAGAAGTTGTAATACCTGAAATTCTATAACATGTAAAATGACTAAAATGCCCCTGCGAGCAAAAACTTTATCAAAACAAGTCCTTAATGCACCAAAATGGTTCCAAAGCTTAACAAATAAATAAACTAAGTTACCAAATTATCCTAAGCTACATTTGACACGTTAAATAAGTTACATGGACCCCTTTAATACTCTCCTAGCCGATTTATATTAAGAGTACACATAATATTATTTTCAACATTTAAATTACATAACTAATTTAGAAATATTCAATCAATTATCTTTTGATTTGGTCCAAGCCCATGATTTCCGAAATTTTGGCTCAACCTCCCTCCATATCACTCGGTTTTCCATATCTATAACATACCTATCCATCTCTTCTTCAAAAGAAATATATACCGAAACAAAACAAAACCCTAAATATCACCAAGAATAATTCGTATAAACCACCACACGATTTTTCCAGCCATCCTCACTAATTTTTCCACGTTCATTGATCATCATAGAAGCTTAGAAAAATCCAGTTCGAATTGTGGAGGCCTCGTTCAAGCTCTATCGAATTTCTTTCATTTTTCCCTATCGAAAGGTATTAAATCTATTATAATTCATTCGACCTTTGTAAAATTCATTCTCTATTTTTCCTGAGTTACTCACATCATATATGATCTGTGAAAATTGCTTCCAAGGTCGTTGGTCGTGTTCTTGCTTGTGGAGCAATTTCGTTGTCGATTTAAACCAAACCGAGAGGAGTAAATTCATTCGGCCTATTCTAATCGTGCTAGATCTGGTTTGGTATTTTTCTTACACTCTTTATATCATATAAGTCACATATTAAAGATTGGATTCGAACCATGCAAGCTCTAGTGAATCGTATTAATCATAGTTGGTCGAATGCTTAAAAAACGAAATAATTTTCTATATAATTCACACGAGTTTTCTGGATGTTATAATTAATTTATTTGGACTTTATACAATATATATGGTCTGGTAAAAATAATATAATGATGTGTAGAAGCCTAAAAATGTCGAGGGTAATTTTAATATCAAATCGGGTATAAAAATATAAAGAAATACCATACGAACTTCTGGGCAAGTTTTATAATTTTCATGAGTCCTTTATAAATATATTAACATGAGAAAAATGTAATTTCGATTTGTCATGGCCTATAAGATTTATTTTCGAAATTATGTTAAAATCGGATTTAGAAAATAAATTGGGAAAAAATGATAACCCAATCGATCTAGGGTTTTAGGTATGAATTAGGGCTTGTTTTGAGATATTAAATGAAGGGTAATGATTAGATAATGATTTGGTTAGGTTAGGGTTTGAATTGAAATAAAGAAAGGGGTTATACGATTTGTTTTAAAACAATAAGGGTCGAATGGTACTTTTATAAAACTTGTGGGTTACTTTTGAAACTTTATAGAACATGTGGGAGGTCATATGAAAATTTATTGGAGGGACCTTTTGTGTAAAATAAGTGTTTAAGGGTTTATTTTGAAATTACATTAAAGTTTAAGTCGATTTTATAATTAATTAAACTAGAGGGATTAAACGTGTAATTTTGGGAAATTTAAGTATTATTCGTGTAATAAATATTATTTAAAGGGTTTTATGTCTTTGTGATAATTAAAGGGGCTAAAATGTAATTGTTGTTGGTATAAGATGGAAATTATAAAGTAAAGGACTAAATATGTAATTGTTATAACTTGAGGGGCTTGAATTGTAAAACTTATATTTTGGAGGTTCCAAGTCGTACCACATTATAAAATAAGGATACCATGTGTAATTTGTAAAACTAAGGGGCTTAAAATGTTAATATGAATATCTTAAGGACAAAAAGGTAACTGCATAAAGTTAAGGGACTAAAGGTGTAAATTATGAAACCTCAGGGGTATAAAATGTAACTTGGGTAAAATAACCTTAATTTGACCTAATTTATAATTATGGAAATATTACTAAATATAGAAACTTACTAAATAAGGAAACTTTCTAAAAATGGAAACCTGCTAAAAATAGAAAGTTACTTAATATGGAAATGGGATCTTTAGTAATCATGTCTTTACTCCTCTAGGTGTGAAGAGGGAGTAGTCCTGTGATCTTGATCATCTTATTTCAGTGTGTTCCCTTTGTCAGCAATAAGGTACAGATATTCTGCCCTTCTCTAGTAAGGTGCCTTCGTCTCATTTTCTGATTTCTGGTTCATTTTATGTTTCCTTGTTCCGTGAACCTTGCTTGTTTTCTTATAATGATTTGTCATGAACTTTACTATAGACCCTGACTTGAACTTTGAAATATTTTATATGAACCATTCAACTTGAACCCTTGTTTGAACTCCTGTCCTGATCCTTTGTTCTAAACCATGTCTTGAACCCTGATATAAATCATGACCTGGACCACCTGACACCTGATACTTGAACCTGACACCTGATACTTGAACCTGACACCTGATACTTGAACCTGACACCTGATACTTGAACCTGACACCCGATACTTAAACCTGATACCTAGTACATGATACTGATTCCTGATGCATGACACCTGATACATGATACTGATTCCTGATGCATGACACCTGACACATGATATATGATACCTGACCTTAACCCACAGTTTGATACTACGAGCCACTCACTAGGCATGAGGGTTTCATGTCCATGTCAGTCGATGCACCGATGGCATGACTCTAGGGTAGGAGAGTGATGACCTATCCCGTCCCTGTTATGATTATGATTTACGTAGAGGCAGACTTTGGCCACCTGGGGCGTATGGATGCATCCTAGACTTGACCTGACCTGACCTGTTACATGATATATATTATTTCTGGTGACTGATGGTGTGTGCGATACACGTCTTTCACATACTGGGAGCTGATCACTCCATTTATTGATTGAGGACTCCCCTCATATTAACAGGATACTAAGAGGTCTCCCCTCTTCATGTTTATGGCTATGATTATGATTATGATTATGATTTCATGTTATGGGCTCGTAGTGGATTACTGACCTTTCTTTACCTTGCACCTTTATCCTTTCCCTTATGACACCATGTATTTTTACCATGTATTCTGACCATGTATTCTTACCATGTATACTTACCTTGTACTCTCATCATGTACTCACACTTCCATTTCTCATTTACTCATGTATTATTCATTATACTATTGCTTGTTACGTTATATCTGTTCACTGAGCTCGTGTAGCTCAGCCGTGTTTTCTTTCCACACGGCAGGTATTTAAGCTAGGAGCTGGGCATGGCTTTGGGGTTGAGTGCACCTGAGTGGAGCTTGTTCTTTATAGCTTATCTATCACATGATTTCCTTAGACATTATGTTGCCATTGTTTAGGCGTTGAACTTACGTACTTCTTTTATTTCCTTTCATTTTGGATATAAGTCATGTTGACTTATTGTGGGATTATGTTTTTGACTTCCGCTATTTTATTCATGGATACTATGTTTATCTGATATGAAACCATGTATTTGTGATATCTCTACCCTTGTCGGGTCGGGGTGTTACAACGTGCAAATCGACACATAAGTGACGAAGAAAGACCAGGGATGATTCGTTGGAACATATGTTATTGGATTTTTCAGTTACATACTCACAGTGTAAGCCACAATTTTTTGCCACAAATATTTTCACAATAACAATATGTCAAAACAAAAACTTTACAACTCTAAAGGTGCAAGGAGAATCCTGATAGATCGCCAATTCTCGATATCCAGAGGCGACGTTATCAAGACCCAAAGGTAGAGAAGATTATGAATTTGATACGATTAGCTAATTTAGTTGAAGTGAACCCGCAAAACTATGAGGTTACTACATAAACTTCTTTTTATACTATTAACACAAACATCCATTACTTACCAAAAATGGTTTCTTTGAGTTATATATTCTGCATATGGTAACGATAATTTATCATTACTAATGATTTCTTTGTGTCAACAAATTGAGGGGTTAAAAGTGACACTCACTGAAGCAGATAACAGAACGGATGTGGTTGTTGTTGCAGCTGGAACAAGGCACTGACGACAATGCTGAAGCAGATAACAGAGCAGGTACAAAGTAGAAAAGTTTGAAACTCTAAAAGGATGGAAAAAGGCTGATTGATTGTCGTGTTTATTTGGTTTGACATGTGGCAGAAAAGTGGAGCAAAGAGTGGAAGAGACCGATTTGCAAAGGGAAGGTTTACATAAGATCGGGACAGCCACTGATCTACAAAGCCTCTATGCAACGGTGAGTGTATACGTTGAACACTTGCTTATATTGTTTCTTTTACTATCCGATTACTTTTTTCTCTTATCAGATGCTGATGGTTAGATATTCTGTTTCTTTTGGTTTATAGAAAAGAAGAGAAACGATCGACGACATATTGAAAGTATTTTTTATAGGTATCTAGGACATCCATTGCATACATTGTTCATGGAAACTTGGCATTCATATAGCCTTGTCAGGTGCGGGGTGAGTTTTGAATATTCTTATCTCCAACCATAACTTTTTCCATTCTTACATTTACTGATTTGAAAAATCTTATGTCCTAAAGCTGGCGCAGATCTACATGATAAATGACATTGCTTTGATATGCCCGAAAACTGATAAAATGTCATTGTTGCATTCAATGATAAATTAATTTGTGTTGTTTTTTTAATGTGCATAACATGGCTGAACTGAAGCATGCTATCATCATTCACGCTATTGGGTTTCTGGATGGCAAAGTTACACAGTATCTAATGAGGTTGCAAACAGTTGCTAAATCAGCAATGTGAATGGGCGCGCTCATGAACAAATTCACAATGGCGAGTGTTGAGGCAAGACCCGTTAGAGTGTTTGGTTCAGTTTATTTGTAGTGGTAATAATATAATTAAGAGAATTACTAAAATGGTGGATTTCGTGTCGTGTTTGGGGGAGTTTGTTGATGTGGTGGATAATCCAGATATCGAATATAAGATGCATCCTATCATAGATAAAGAGTGATTCTTTAGTGACAAATTTCTGATAGCCATAGATACTGACATTCTACTTCCTGCTATCGGGTCTGGTGATGATATTGATCATCTCTTGAGGTGGAGATTGAGAAGTGAAGGTCAGATTTGCCACTGAACAGTAAGTATCAGCTTTTTTATTATAGATAAATATGATGTTTAATATAACTCCGTATAAAATTTCCAGTTAACTGATGTCCTGTGTTAACGGGGACAAAACCTACTTAAGCATTGTGTATGATGCTTCAGACATGTCTGATTTACAAAATGTTGTTATATTGGTCCCTCTTCTGGATCTCAGAGATGCTTCTAATACCCATTACTGTTATCTGTATTTGATGCTTATGCGATCATTGATCAGCCAAGGCAACTTATGTGTAGGTTGTTTAAGTAACTTGTGTCATTATTTGTATTTCTATTGTTATTCTCACATTAAGGTTTGCAAGTTTAAGGCAAAAAGTTAAACTAACTGTTAACTATTTGGCATCTATTGCTACCTATTTAAGTTATTACTCTTAAGTCAATGTCACAGGCCGATTACTTGAAATTTGGAAGTTACAATTTTTTTTGAACATCAAATGAAGCATATCGTGAAGATTTTGACATTTTTGGTGGCTATTACTGCTGTATGGATTAGCTTATTGCAGACTGCAATGATTCTACATAGTCATACTTGGTTGGTGAGCCTCTTTCTTTTGCTTTTTACGAGTTGATTCATTGTAAGAGATGTGTTTGGATTTGCATCTTGAAACTGTTTAGTGATACTTAAACTTGCAATACTGAGTTCATAACGTATTAATCAATTGATTCTGCAACACACCTGGATCAATTATAGCAAATGGATGCGGTGATCATTTAATTATAGGAAACCTGCTTTGGGATATTTATAATGTGACTTTGCAAATGCTTTCACACAGCCCGGAACATCGGTCGTGTGCCATTACTGTTTTCCTTCCACAGCTTTTGAAAACCTTTGTATCTGAAAAGGCGCTCGAGATCTCAGTTTATGGGCAGGAATTTATGTTATCCAGGTAGGCATTCAATTCTCCGTGTATTATTTGTGTTTTAGATGACGTATTACAATGAATGTATATCCATGTTTCTGTTTTCCCTTCAGGAAGACGTTTATTACTAAAATTTGGAAATGCTGCAAGAGCTTATTTTTAATGGGCCCCTCTGAGAAAAGAGATGCTTACACTGTGCTCTCTTTGTATATATCTTATTTCTCTAAGAACGACGGATGTGATGATGAATTTTTAGGTGGAGATGAAATATTTGACTTAAGGACTGAGAAGGAGTTTTGGGATGAGATGAAGAAAGGCTTGGTATATACCTGTTTCATTACTTTCAGTCATGCTTCCAGCTTTAGAATACTATAGGGTGTTTGTGGGGAGGGATTTGTGTTTTGTAAGGTACTTGTATTAATCAGATAATTACATGTTCGAGTCTCTTCCAACTTCTGATTATTGAGGAAGTTACTACATATTATAATTACAAAACAGTCAATACGGTTAGAAACAACCAATTCAGAATGATGTTGCCCCTAGATGGATTAGAAAGGAGGATACCCGTTTAAACTATACAAATAAGTTAAATTCATAAATGCACATCCCATTTGATATAGCAGGTCATGTTGATGCCAATAAGATGAATGAGTGATATTAGGTCCATTAAGAATGACGTGGGAAAAGATTGTGTCACGTACTATTACTCGATCAAAGTTCCAAGTCCAAGTCTAAAGCTCACTCAAAGACAAAAATTGTCAAGGCACAAGGAGTTCTTTTCTAATCAGTCCTTTCTTACTACCTCGGGAAGTCTTCATCTTGAGAGTTGTACATAGGCTCTTGGAAGTGTATATGCATTTGGGCCAAGGTTTGAATCATAAATCAGTCTCGAAAAAAATATTTTTTGGGAGAAATTGGATGATTGAAATCGAAATACCATTCTCAGAACTTGAAACTCTTTTTTAATATATTAAGATTCACACATTTAACTTATTTGTTGTTAATTGCATTTGTTTTTTACTTGACCAGGTAAAATCTGTTGTGCTCCACACCTTGAATGAATTGTGAAGTTATAGGGTGATGGCCAATCGCGTGTTGATCGTTATCAAGAACAACAGCAACAACATTCAGCAGGCGTGAATGTCGTCAAAAAATTTGAACGACAGATTGACGAAGGCATTTGGTTCGTGTGTTCATAGGGGACACACCACAATCCAGGTCCGTCTGCGAATAAGAATGATGGAAAGGTACGCCTCGACATGGGATCGACTCCGACAATTACATTGTATAAATGTTGACTGAACATAGTACCTGTGCTTTGATGGTACCGTAATATATAGTTGTTGTATATGTTTCTAAATAATGGATCATGAAATCTAATATTTTGCGTTGTTTCAAACAAAGCTCCATTTACAAACAATCTAATATTTCAAGCTTATTAAATTTAATTTACAAGCATTGTTCTCTGTAATGTTTTGCGTTTCGTGATTCTTAATCAATGTGGATGACTGGATATTGTATATTTATACTGAGAAGTGACAGACTAAAACTATTAGGCCTAACTCAAACACCAAAAGAGTTACAGCCTATATCATCCCCAATCAATTGTCATCTTGGTGAAGCCAAAGAAGAATCATGCCATGTGGCAACATTTCTCCATATTTTTTTATTTTATTTTTTTGTAATTAAAATTCGTATTTAATATTAAAATTCGGAATTTTTTTTAAAATTTTTGCCACTTACAAGGATCGAACCTAGGTTGTTGGTACCAACACATTTTTTTGATTACATCTTGCAAGCCCAAATCTATAAACCTATGAAAACAAATAAATTAAGAGAATCCCTACAACGTAACCCTAATTAACTAAATCCAATATTATCAATATCCACTCCATTCATTATTCATTATACGGAATATTTTTTCTTAAAACCCTAATATCACTCATTCATCTTATTATCACACACAACACCATATTCTTTTTTCTTCTCTGATTTCATGTGCAGGTTGTTAAGAAGATATAGCAATTACAATTACAAAAGGTACGTAAAACATACTCTATTTATGTATTATATTATGTTTGTTATTCGTCCCTATTCACTGTATGGTGTAGGATGTTGCCGAAAAGATATTAACTTTTGCAAAACAGAGACCAAGGGCTCTATGCATCTATATCGACCAAACTCAGTAAGATCAACCCATTATTGTTGTAAAGATGAATCACATGAACAAACACATTTTTTTAATGTTATAGGTTAGAATTGAGTTTTTGATTATTAATGTATTGATTAAAGTTTTTTTTTTTTTTTTTTTTTTTTTTTTTTTTTTTTTTTTTTTTTTAATGTATTAATTTAAATTTTCTAATAAAGATTAAATCTTGATGCGTTTTTTGTGCAGGTTGTGATTAGAACATCTACAACTATGTGTTTTGCTTTTCTTGGAGCTTTGATAACGTATCGAATTTAGGGTTTTTGTTGTTCTGGATTCAGTCTGCGTAGGTATGATTCAATTCGCGTTGTCTATTGTGTTTGTGTAGTTTATTTTTGTAGATTTTGCTGATTTGTTGGTTTTTTCTATATGGAAATCGACCTAATGTTTGTGCCCTTACCTCTGTCAGCCGTTTATTGCTTTTTCCTATTAGGGAAATTGATATAATTACTCGATTTAATGAGCTTAAGTTAGTCTGGTTTTAATGATTTGTTGGTGGGTTTCAATTGAGTGCAGGAAGGGATATTATTATTGGTATCTTGCTGAGATCAAGTCTGGCAATGATAAGAAGGAGGCAGCTGACCAGTCAATTAAGGCTTATCAAGTAAGTAGCCGTTATGGTGGCAATTAGTTTACTTCTCTGTTCCCGTTGTGTGCTGCTAAATCCTGGCAGTACATTCGAAAAATGGACCATTATGATATTTTTTATTTTTTGTAATTTTGCGCTTTCTATTTATTGGTGAGTTTGGCAGCTTGAGGTCTCCTATTGGTGACTTGCGCCTGCGAAATGCAAAACAAAAGATAGACTTTTAGAACATTGAGAAGAAAAATAAAAATCAACAGAGAAGCTATAAAAGCTCTGAACCTAATATGGAATGAAATGAGCAAGAATGTCACAATTTTTAATTACAACGAGTTTTATAGCATACGAATTCTAGAGGCTGCACGTGTGGATGCTTGCAAGGGGATAGTTTTCTTAACTTGATTAGCTTAACTTAGTTACTTTCTACTATATATGATTGTATATATATACACATTCCAACCATATTTTTACTTCTTTCGCTATACTAAAATATATGCCAACGATAATTATAAGTCATCTTACGCTATACAAACATATGTCAACGATAATTATAAGTCATGCCCGCCCAACGGGCGGGCTTATAAGTCATGCCCGCCCATCGGGCGGGCCATGAAAGCTATAATTACAAGTCATGCCCGCCCCTCGGGCGGGCTTTGAAGTCTAGTATATATATATATATATATATCTACATATAATATATAACAATATGCGTATGACGTCATCAAATGCCATAATGCCCAGTAAGCGCCCTTAAATGCCCAGTAATCAGGCATTAATGCCCAGTAAGCAGCCATTAATGCCCAGTAAGCAGGCATTAAGTGCCACATGGCAATTTCTCCATAATTTTATTTTTTTATTTTTTTGTAATTAAAATTCGTTTTTAATATTAAAATTCAGAAAATTTTTTAAAAATTTTGCCACTTACAAGGATCGAACCTAGGTTGTTGGTAACATTTACAAGCATCATAACCACTAGACCAACACATTTTTTTGATTACATTTTGCAAGCCCAAATCTATAAACCTATGAAAACAAATAAATTGAGAGAATCCCTACAAGTTAGATAACCCTAATTAACTAAATCCAATATTATCAATATCCACTCCATTCATTATTCATTATACGGAATATTTTTTCCTAAAACCCTAATAGCACTCATTCATCTTATTATCACACACAACACCATATTCTTTTTTCTTCTTTGATTTCATGTGCAGGTTGTTAAGAAGATATAGCAATTACAATTACAAATTACAAATTACAAAAGGTACGTAAAACATACTCTATTTATGTATTATATTATGTTTGTTATTCGTCCCTATTCACTGTATGGTGCAGGATGTTGCCGAAAAGATATTAACTTTTGCAAAACAGAGACCAAGGGCTCTATGCATCTATATCGACCAAACTCAGTAAGATCAACCCATTATTGTCACAAAAGTAACGTTATTTTAATTCTTCATATAAAAGTGTTATTTCTCGACAGTTCTAATGCTTTTTGTTATTTGATATCATATAGGTTTGATTGTTGTAAAGATGAATCACATGAACAAACATATATTTTTTTTAATGTTATAGGTTAGAATTCAGTTTTTGATTATTAATGTATTGATTTAGGGTTTTTTTTTTTTTTTTTTTTTTTTTTTTTTTTTTTTTTTTTTTTTTATGTATTAATTTAAATTTTCTAATAAAGATTAAATCTTGATGCGTTTTTTGTGCAGGTTGTGATTAGAACATCTACAGCTATGTGTTTTGCTTTTCTTGGAGCTTTGATAACGTATGAATTTAGGGTTTTTGTTTTTCTAGATTCAGTCTGCGTAGGTATGATTCAATTCGCGTTGTCTATTGTGTTTGTGTAGTTTATTTTTGTAGATTTCTTCCGAATTGATATGGGTTTTTGAAGCTTGAATCTTCAGGTAATATAATCTTTGTTTTTTTAATGACTTGAGATAAATGAACATAAATAAGAAATTCCAAAATGGTACTATTATGCCACCTACACATAATCGGAGTCTTGCTAATTAAATCTCTCTGATCACAATTGATAAAAGGTACCAATGCAACTTCCCTTCATATTTATGTAGCATATTGAAGTGCTTTGAGAAATAGTTTTCCAACCAAGGTTCTCAATATCACAACCAGGAAGTCTCCCTGTTGTGAAGGTATTTGTCATTTATTGTGTCTCTTTAGGTTGAAGTATGTTAAGTACTAATACCCTAGCTCATTGCTTATTACTTATGCTAGAACAATATATATGGCAGGATGTTTTTTCTGTGTGTTTGAAATGCACCTGTTTGTTTTATTTAGTTGAATGTAAAGGCGATAATATTGATAAAGTTGGAAATAACAATTGATTAAAGTCTATGACAGTTGAACAGGTCCTTGATTTTTGTAACTACCACTCATGGTGGCCAAAAAAACAAGATGCCGAAAGCTGAAACAAAACTTTCTTGGAAACTCAAAGTTGCTGCTAAATTGCTCATTTGTTGCGCGAAAATCTGAACTTTTCTCTCTGTTTTCTCCTTGGTTTTAGGATTCTGTTATGTTATCAGTTCTGAAAAAAAATTGGGATTAACTTCAGGGGTGTTTGGAATATATAAATGGGTATAGTCAAATGGCATCAATTACTTTCATAATGGATTTCACATATATTGTCAGACATAATTGTGAAATTCAACTAGACTTTATTTCCCTAAGATTGATTCCCTTATATATCATCTCCTCATACTGTGGCTTTCATTTCAGAAAGGTGATGCTGCTCCTGGGACAAAATCCCGTATTCAACAAATGGTTGCTAACACCCTTGGTTTTGGTCAGAAACAAGATGCTACTGTGGACATACCGTTGGAATCAGTGAATGTACTATCATATTTGTTTCCTCAGTTAGTACTTTTGAGCTCTCTGTGGGGATGCTTATTGCATTGAGATGTATTGTGTTTCAGGATTCAAAGAAAAAAGGAAATGAGCTTTCAAATTGGGAGTCGGATTTGGAAAGAAGGGAAAAGGTTGGTTTTACACTTTTGCATTTTTTTCTGAGCAACTGGTCTCTGATGTAAAATATACATGTTCTGTTTAGTGCGTGACTCGATATTTACATTTCTGTTATGGATAAGAAAAAACTGTATTTCTGTTATCAGAGTATATAAAGGGCTGTTGTTCAGTTTTGTATGCATCTGGTTGAGTTATGGAAATGTAGCCCATAATTGGTATGAGCTTGCACTTAGTGATTCTACTCTTTTGATGATTCCTTCTTGTGATAGGATCTAAACAACCATGTGTGAGGATGTAGCTGCATTATGGCTGTTTGGATAATCTTACAAGGGGAAATGTAGTCAGGGTGTTGGAATATCCTAAGTTGCGTAGTCAAATAGGTGAATTCAATGGAATGGTCTCAGTGCTTTCCTGCTTAGTTTAATTGTTTTTGTTGCAGTCAGTATATATAGGAGTACATTGATTCTATGTCTGTTCTGTATGCAGTTTTAAGGGGTGTTTGGGTAATGTCCATAACCTCTTAAAATGTGCTTGTATTGTACATATTATTGATGGAGTAATATATTCACCTTTGAGTATCGTATTTTTTTACTTTACAACCTGATGAATTGTATTAAATTATCTGTTTTTCTGTATCCCCTAGGATGTCAAGCGAAGAGAAGAACCAGTTGCAGGTGGTAAGTATGGAGTACTATTTACTGTCTTCTTTATAACTGTATTCTCATTCATGTTGGCGAGGTTTGACACTTTCCTCTCATTGTATGAAAAAACAGTGGACATCCATATAGATGAAAGAAACTGGCCTCCATTTTTTCCGATAATTCACCATGACATATCCAATGAGATACCAGTTCATGCTCAGAAGTTGCAGTACTCATCTTGCTGCTGTCAGTTCAGTATCCAACAAGAGGTCTTCTGCTCATCCTTGCCTATTTCCATCCAAATTAGATGATTAATTGCGATGGTTGAATTGACAAATTTATCGATTTTAAATAGCATTAGTTATCATCTTTATATTATTATGAGTAAAATGGAAATATGTAAATGGCAGTGGTTAATATGATCTTTTCTTAATCAATTTATAGGTTTTTGTTGCTCTCCAAGCAGGGGCATTGGCGAACATGGACATGAAATGTATTACCACACTTCTGCTTCACCACTGTCAATGGAAACTTTACAGGAATAGGTTCAATATAACTATAAGTTTATGAGTGACATATGCCAACAGACGAAGGGGGCTTTGCTCCTACATTCAGGTTAAACACGTGTTCGAGTTTGCATGTGTTATTTTTTTTCAACTTTTTGAAGTGTTTCTAAAATGAACTTGTGTTAGTGAACTTCAGGAAAACAAGGAAGGTCTTGAATTGCTCACGACAGCAATTGCTAAAGTTGGATACACCGACAAGGTAATTGTTAGAAGTCTAACCTCTGCCACACTCATATAGAAAGATGGCACGCTTGCTTTGTTGTTTTCTACACGACTTGCAAGTTACGACTTGCTTTGAGTCAATATATTTGGAGTGTCATCTCTGTTTATATAACATGTATATTCATTTTTCCTCCGAAGTAATAAATTGTTTAATTGTATACAGAGCCTATGATTTCATTGAACGCCTCTTCCATGACAGTAATTCTTAACATCTCAAATAACCATCTCCTTATTGAAAGTTGCTTTTTATACCGTAAAATAAGCAGACGAGCACAAGCTTAAATAAGCATCTCCTTATGTAATGCATAATTTTTTTTGTTTCATTACTGATCTTACATATGTGGGCAGGGGCTTAAGAAATTGAAGAAACTATAACCTTAAACATCATAAATAAGGATCTCCTTATTGGAAAGTATAAGCAGACGAGCACAAGCCTAAATAAGCATCTCCCTATGTAATGCATATTTTTTTGTGTTTCATTACTGATCTTACATATGTGGGGGCAGGGGCTTAAGAGATTGAAGAAAGTAGAACCTAAAAATGCAACCACGAGGACTATTGGACACTTAAAAGGTGCGGCTGCTGGTACCGCACGAAAAGCTATTGATTTGCTCACCGAGAAGAAGGAATAAGCTAAGGAAAGGTTGTCCGACACCAGAAAGGCCACAGAGGTTTGTCGAATGTGATCAATAACCTTTTTCCTTTTGTGAATTATAAACTCTCACCATTAACTGCTTCAACACACTATTTTCGAAGGTTAGATTTTATTGTTTCCAGAACTCTATAAATAAAACATGTTGAATGTGAGTTACTTTTTTATTATAGCAATATGCAACTTTTGTTTTTTACTGAACAGATTGGGAAGTTTATAAAACATGTAAAACGGGTCGAAATAACTACCTACCAGCTATGCAAAGAGACTAATTTGGGTACATATTCCTGCTGCAGTACAAAGTTATGTACCTGACCTTGCATATATCTTCATTATTTTGTCTATCTTACCGTGTCAGGTCTATTGTGGCTTTGAATCTTCATAGCTATGCGAGTGAAAGGAATCCTTAGGGGAACTTGAAGCCAGAATATTTAGAAAAGGTAAACATTTGTTAAACTTAACAATTATTTTGCAATTACAAATCTTTGTGCTACACCTGATGGTTCATCACTTTTTGTAGTTGTTCAAGGATAAAGTCTCCAAATGTTTGTTTATGTTAGGGCTTTCAATTTTAAAAATATGATATGAATTCAGTTGGATAAGACTTGCGTGTCAAGATGGTTTAAAGTCGCCCAAAGGGTTTTTAGACCGTTTTCAACTTCTTAAGTTAGTATATATAAACAAATTAGATATTGTTTTAATGATATGGTCCACCAGCGGTGTGGTGAATTTACCTTACGAGTTAACGTGAGTACGTAATATTCTTTAAGCTTTTGTGGCTTACATTTTGATGCTTTAATTTTCATGGTTACCTTTATAGCTCTTTAATTGAGGTATATTTGGAATGTATCATCAGGCTGGGTTCACCACGATGACCACATTACATGATTACCGTCAAACATGATTACAAAAACATAAAGAAAGAATTCATAGGGAAACCTTCGACACCGGAACATTGTAAGATTACTTGGATATCTTCACAATGACACGAATGCAATGATCGTCTACGAGTACATGACAAATGGAAGTCTAGGTGAAGCGTTACATGGTCAAGCACGGTTACTGGTGGATTGGGTTACGAGATATAATATTGCAGTTGGTGTTGCTTAAGGGCTGGCTTATCTGCATCACGATTGTCACCCTCCCGTGATCCACCGTGATGTGAAGCCAAATAACATTTTGCTCGACGGGAATCTGGAGGCTCGGATTGCAGATTTTGGGTTGGCAAAGATGATGGTGAAGAAAATGAAGACAGTTTCGATGGTTGTTGGATCTTATGGTTACATCGCCCCTGGTGAGTTTTATAGCGTCTTTTCACATCTTTTGTTTTCCTTATCGGGTTAATTAACGAGTAATTTTTATTTATTGCAGAATACGGGTACACATTAAAGGTCGATGAGAAGAGTGACATATACAACTACGGGGTAGTTCTAATGGAACTGATAACGGGGAAAAAAACCAATAGAGCCAGAATTTGGGGATTCAGTCGATATTGTCAAATGGGTCAGGAGGAAAATACGGGATAAAAAACCGTTAAGAGAAGTAGTAGATGAGAATGTAGGAAACTACAAACATGTAGAAGAAGAGATGTTGTTAGTACTCAGAATAACCCTAATTTGTACTGCAAAGCTTCCCAAGGATCGACCATCCATGAGAGATGTGATAAGTATGCTTGAGGAAGCAAGACCTCATAGAAAGAGTGGTAGTAACACCAAAGACAGACGTGTGTTTAGCACATCGCCTGTAAACGACCTTTTGTAGAACTTCAAATGGGTCAGAAACACAAGACCAATAGCAATTTTCTATTAATTATGTGTAGAGATTATTCACTTTCTGTAACTTTTTGAGTAAGTTAATTATGTGTAGAAGTATGTTAATTCTTACTGAAAATAATGTAAACACAACACTCATTCTTATTGTTATACGAGTTCATATTTTAGTTCCAAAGCAAGAAAGTGTTATCTCATTGTCCTAACTGTCGGTGTTAAGTTGCAGGGGGTAAAACGGTATAAACTAAAACGAGATGTTTATTAGTAAAGAGTTGCCAGCAATTGTTATTACATAGATACGGCCATAAGGGCCATTTACAGATTTAAGGATAGAAGTTCTAGAGATCTAGACATAGAAAAAAGAAAATATCAGATAATTACAATGAAAGTACTCTTAAACCAACGATTTAAATGCAAGTAGATGCTTTTTCGGAAATGGGATAGCACTACTACCATCAAATCCCGTTCCAGCCACACCAACACACACCTGCGATATTCCACAATCTCAGTATGCATCGGGCAGCAGCTCCGAAGCAATTGAACAACTGATGACGCCACCAGAAGAAGAGTTAGTGGTTAGGGAAAAAGAAAATACACCAGCTGACGTGTCTGCGAAGCACGTGTGCAGAGCTTTGTTTGAAGAAACTGTGGTGCTCGATAACACTGTTTGGCCAAGTATATATCACATACCTTCAACAAGTTTGTTTTAAATTTATTTTTGGGATTATTAATGGGAAAACTAAAATGGGACTTGGTATGAGTTTAACTAAAATGTAAGGCTTGTGCTTATGTTTGTAGTTTATTTAATCACATGATGTGTATTTCTGAGAGTTATAGCTCAATATTCCTTTTAATGTTTTCAGGTGAATAGTGATATGACATTTTAAAGTGGCTTTTAGGGTCCAAAAATGGCATCAGTATCTGTCTTACATCTTGTGGAACCTGATCTTCGGATCTTCTTCGAATCTTCCGGCAATGCAACTTAAAAAATGAAGTTATCCCCGTACTTTATGGAATGGATCAACTTGAAGGACATATATCTCAACTTTTACAAAAGGAGGGTTAGCACATAGCAATATATTTTGTATGTTAACTTTCTTTTGTATATTTCATCTTTAGCAAATTAAGAGGGACAGTTTGGCTTTTGATTGCAAATGTATTAATTCTCTAAGTAGTAGATTGGTTTAGTTTAGTTTAGTTTTTTTTTTTTTTTTTTTTTTTTTTTTTTTTTTTTTTTTTTTTTAAGTTGTAACACCTATTTTTATAAATATCTGGACACTTATCTCATAGTGTATGTTTTTTTACTTATGAGAAGAGGTAGCCCTTTTAACCATTTACGGGTAAACTGGTGAATTTGGTTTATGGTTTGCAAACAGGTCAGTTGGTTAAATGTTAGAAATTGGTTAAAATGGACTTGCATTGAGAGTTTGTAAGGGAGTAGAGGTCATTTAACATAAATTTTACTTGCATAAAATGTTTTTAGGTGTTCATCTTAAAAGTTAGATGATTAAGACATTAAATTTATGTACAATTCAAGAAATGAAAAAGTGTTTGTGGGTTGGCATAACCCAACCCATCCGTTTTAAGAATCACATGTTCTAACCCAAATCTAATTTCATCCATGCCCGACCATGTTTTACCGGCCCCTTTGGAACTGTTACTCAACCTGTTCGATCCGCCAATGTTGCTACCTTTAGGTACCATATTTTCCCAAGTATTGAAAATTAATTTTGGTCAGTTTTGGCTCTAAAACTCAATCATTTGACTTTTAGAAATAGATCCCTATGGTGGAGAATCATGTATCACCGAAGCTTTTTATATGTGCAGATGCATTCAACCCGAAGACATTGGGTATTTGAAGCTACTTCAAAGTTGGAGACACTGAGATTGTTCGTAAATATGTGCGCAAGAGCGGGAAGAAAGAGTCTATAATTAGAACAAAAGCATTGCGTTAAAGTTTAACCGTACCAAATTCCCTGTTGTAGTGTCTTTACCAATTAGTATTAATATAAGTCCACGCACAAAATTGTAAATTGTTTTTTATAAGACGTTTTTATTTCAAAAACCTATAATTAGAACTTATATTGCTAAATATAAAAGTTTACATAAACATGTATTATGATACAGATGCAATATTTTATATTCCCATTAAGATGTAAAAAATAACGTTGTTAAACACCTTAACTTCGTAGACATATTAGTTTTTTGTCATCCACTTATTAAAAAAAAAGAAAAAGAAAAAAAAGCCTATTATACAAAACTAAAAAATATGCCTCCAATTACTTTCACACCCTTATGATAGATTTTATTATGTTGTCTAACTGAAGTTATAAATGTTGCAGTAACAGGTCAAAGTCAGGCGCTCCAATGAAATTTGCCAGCTGTCAAGGTTATGTGTCAATCACGCATCTTAGCCCATCTATGATTTAGCAAATGCAATATTCATGTAAATAAGTTTGTAAAAACAAAGGTTGTCAAGCTTTATATTTTCTCTCATATTCAATAAATGTATATTTTTTTTCTTTCTTAATCCATTAAAATGCAGGCTCATTTGTTTTAAGTTTTCTTAAAGCAATTGTCGGTTATGTACAAATACTTCAAAGTTTAGGTCGATAACTATCCAACTATCTTCGCATGTGAAGAATATTAGTAAAATGAACTTTTGAGATTATAAGCGGATTTTAGTTTAGTTAGAGTATCTTCGCGCGTGAAGATTTTCAGTAAGTGATGAACTTTTAATGTTGTTGGTGGATTTTAGTTAAGTTAGAGTATATTCGCATGGGAAGAATATTAGTAAGGAATGAACTTTTGAGTAGAAAATTTGGAAAACATTGTTCTATGTTTTTTTAGTAAATTACAAGGATTTTTTTAATTATTTATTCGTTACGTATGCTTTTCTGTAATAGGTGAAATAAGAAACACCGAGCCCTTGGTAACATTCACAATGTAGTGGGTGTTCGAACCAGTTTTGACATTGGAATGCCAATCACAATGTTTGTATTTCTCCCTTCTCTTGATTTGGCAACTTAACGATTAGGTCAAGTTAAAGTCACAGGTCAGACGGGTCATCCCACTCAAAAAACATGGGTCAGACGGGTCACTACAGTTAAAAGGCACGGGTCAGACGAGTTTTTTGTATCAGGCGTGCCAAGTTGTATATGCTAATCCAACACATTGATGGTCAAGTTAAAGACACGGGTCAGACGGGTCATCCCACTAAAAAAACACGGGTCAGACGGGTCACATTGGTCAGACGAGTTTTTTGTATCAGGTGCCAAGTTGTATATGCTAATCCAACACATTGGTGGTCAAGTTAAAGACACGGGTCAGACGGGTCATCCCACTAAAAAAACACGGTTCAGACGGGTCACATTAAGATGGGTTACTGCAGTTAAAAGGCATTGGTTAGACGAGTTTTTTTTATCAGTGTGCCAAGTTGTATATGCTATTTCCAACACATTGATAGAATACATTGAGATGGAGTCCAACCTAGATAACATTAACAAAAGCCAATACATATTGCGCGGGCTTCGAAAACTATTAAGAAAAAAATACAACTAAACATAAACTAATACATTTTAAACAATGATAAAAAACACCGTACTTAAAAAACACATTTCCGTTAAGTAACACCATCACAAGTAAAATTATAACAACCCAATAAATAGTGGCCTGGTACGATATTAAAAATAATTTAGCACTAACTAACACCATCTAACATCTTATAATTATAGTATTAAAAAATAAAATAAAACAAACGTTAGAAATAATTTTAGAATAACTAAAACCATCAAAATTATAATTATAAGTCATGCCCGCCCATTGGGCGGGCTTTGAAGTCTAGTATATATATATAATATATATATATATATATATAATATATATATATATATATATATATATATATATATATATATATATATATATATATATATATATATAGGGAAGGGTTCTTTTCAGAACCAAATAAATGTACAGAACTGCGAGAACCAGCATCAACCAATCAGATTTTTTTAGATATTTATTTTTATTATTTAATTTAAAAGGGTATAATAGTAAAATTGCATTTTTTTTAATTTCTTTTTGATTTTTTAAATAAAAACCGTTTTTTAGTTCCTACATTTTAGGGATTTTTTTTTTTTTTTTTTTTTTTTTTTTTTTTTTTTTTTTTTTTTTTTTTTTAATAATATTTTTTTCAGCATACATTTTTAGTAATGTGCACATGTGTTTTTTATATAATGTATGTTTACGTATATTTGTAGTGTTCAATTTACGTGTATTTGGTAAGGTGCATATGTGTTTTTAGATAATGTAAATTTACGTGTGTTTGTAGTGTATGGAATGGCAAACAAAAGTATTTTACATGTATTGCTTACAATTTAAAACAAAAACATTATATACAAAATTTAAAATCATGTGATAATACACTTCAAATACAAATTTCTAAAAGCAAAAATATTGTTATATATGCACATGTATTTTCCCTCGTTAGACACTTTGTATTTCTTTGTATGTATATGTGCATTTGTATCTGCGGCTGCACTTGTGTCTTTAATCTTTAAATCTTTAGCTTAACTATCTTATCGCTAGATAGTATGTACAAAACACATGTGCACTCTTCATATTGCTCATCATACTCGTACCTGTAACCACAAAACACAAGTGCACACTTAAAATAGAACTAAACACAAACAATCTTTATATCATAACTAAAAACATATATGCACTTTCAATATATTTAACTCCAAAACTATAAAAACACATATGCACAGAATGCATCAAATTCACCAGAAACTGTAAAAACACATATGCACTCTCAATAACATCACTCATCCTATCTTAAATGATAACACATATGCACAGAAGGCATCAAATTCACCAGAAACACATATGCACAGAAGGCATCAAATTCACCAGAAACTGTAAAAACACATATGCACTCCATTAAGTTTAAGCCTTGATAACAATAAAATACATATTTTCTGTGAATATAGAACAAACAAATACTAAAGATCAACAATAGCAGCTTGCGACAAATATAATTAAATATTCCACTACCAGCAGCATCTCAATTCATGAATCACCGATAATTAATTCGACCAATTGATTATATCAGTACGAGGTAATAATTGAATATTCAATAGCAGCGGCAATGAATACGAGTAAAATCACACCAATCACAGTCCATTATACCCACGTGATCATGTGAATCAGCCCTACAAAATAATTCATCATCAATTAATTAACTTTGTCGCAAAAAAATCAAATCAAATAACCAGATCGATAACCCTTTAAAAAAAATAAGGATTGACATTGAATAAAAACATTACCGATCATAGTGCTTTTTCAGATCTGGTTATGACTTTATCGAGTCTGCTCCAAAACTGCTAATGACTTCTATGGCGTTTAGAGAGTGTGTGCGGTAGTGTAGGGTGAAGAGGAGGTTGTGGTAGTTGTTTTGGTGGTGGCGGTGAGGTGATAGAGGTGGCTGTGGTGGTGTTTTGTTGGTGGTCGGCGGCGGCGCAAGAGAGAAGAAGAGAGGTTTTTTTTAGAGTTATGTTAAAATTAAGAAGAAGATAGTGGGTAGGTTTTTATTAGCAGTAACTTTTATTTATTTTGAAAACCCTATAATACCCTTTTTCTTTTAATTGAATACTTTTTGTTTTCAGTTTAATTACGAAACTGCCATAATCATTTATAGCCATTGATTAAAAAAATAGAAGGTTGAGATCTGTTCTCGCAGTTCTGTACATTTTTTTGGTTCTGAAAAGAACCTCACACTATATATATATATATATATATAATATTCTAAGTTAATTAGACTTAATTACCATATATACATATACACCCACCTTAAGACCAAATTGAAAGGCTACGAGTTGCAGTTTATTAAACGAATATGATCGACTATTGTTGATCCTAAACATGGAGTTAACATTTGTTAATTTATTTATTAATTTATTTTTTGATCGTTGTAACACTAATTTTTCTATTTTCCAAATTGTTGTAAGAGGGTCGGGTATTGTAACGTGCACTCACACATGTTAATTTGTCATTTTAGCGTCACATCAGCAAGTCACTCAACTCACCCACACACCTAAATTTCCATCTTTCTCATAAATGCAAAAATCATCCCACCCATCCATTTTTTGCCTCGTAAATGCTATTTTTATTGGGTAATCATTTAATTAATCATCATACTTGTCAAAAGAAAACTTGTATAGGAAAAGAAAAAAAAACATTTGTGATTATTAATCTTGACAGTTTTGTCTTTATTTATGTAGTATAACGATTTTACCCTTCCATGTTACATAAAGGATCCATGTGGATTTGCGAAAATGCATCCACCGTCTCTAGGGTAATTTACGTAAATGGTCCATGTCGTTTGGAGGAAATAATATCCACCGCTCTTAAACTTTTTTTTAATCCATTCCCTATACGTTTTCGTATGTTTTTATACGTTTTCGTCCAATTGTATACGTTTTAGTCTATTTTTATATGTTTTCATCCGTTTTTATAAGTTTTCATCCGTTTTGATATGTTTTCAAACGTTTTTATTAGTTTTCTTTCGTTTTATACGTTTGCGTCCATTTCTATACGTTTGCATCCATTTCTATATGTTTTTACATGTTTTTGGTTGTTTTAATACGTTTTCCTCCGTTTATATGTTTACATCCCGTTTTAGGCATTTACAGATAGTTTATCAGTTTTTGTACGTTCTTATATGTTTTTGTATGGTTACATACGATTTTGTACATTTTTTAAAAGTTTTTGTGCATTTTTATACATTTTCATATGTTTTTATCCATTATTAACCATTTTATCCATTTTTTTACGTACAAAGACATATAAAAACATGAGAAAATGAACTAAAAGGACGAAAGCCAATGAAAACGTACAGAAAACAAAGAAAAACATATAAAAAAGAACGGACATGTATAAGACATACAAAACGTATGAAAACATATAAAAACGGACGAATACATAAGAAAAACAAACGAAAACGGATGAAAACCTACAAAAACATATAAAATTAGGTGAAAACATATAAAAACGGACAAAAACAGATAAAAACGGATGAAAACCTATAAAAGGGGAGGAACGTATAAAAAGGACGAAAACATATAAAATGGCCGAAAATGTATAAAAATGTATGTATAAACGTAGATAAAAATTCATATAAAAACACGTGATGCAAGTTTCGCTAACCGACATGGACCATTTATGTAATTTAACCTAGGGATGGTAGATGCAATTTTCGCAAACTCGCAGGATAAAATGGTTATCACCAGTTTTCACTACAAACATAAAGATAAAAATGTCAGCATAATTAACCTAGTATTATTTTTTGTGCGTTGAATATGAAAGTAATTTTTGACAAGTATAATGATTAATTAAATGATTACCCCTTTTTTTTGGCTTCTTCTCCATCCCCACATGCATCCCAGTTCACTAGCTATTTCACTCGCGAAAGTAACTGTTAACACAAATAACCCGTAAAAACGTTTATTTATATTTTACGATCTTTCAATATTTTGTCGCTAACAAACGAAAAATCATTTTAACGTAATAAATAAAATACGCAAAGTTTTGAGCCAATATGTTACTAACTTATTTCACTAAATAAATAAACCATTAAACATGTTTTGTTAAATTAGTTTATATAAAAACCAAAACCATTTTTGTAAAACACTTATAAGTAACTTTGGTTACTTACATTTTATAAAAATACATACTAGTTTAAGTAACATGTAATATAAATGTTTTGGACTATCCAAGACCCGTGCCCAAAACCCATGACCTATGGACCTTAACGCACAACCCATGAACTATATGCATGACATCTTGCATGACTTCAAGAATGGGTAATATCTATGACCCATGACCCAAAGTCCATAACCCACAACCCAGGATGTCTTTTACATCATGCATGACATCACATAACCCATGAAGCATAACCCATAACCCAAAACCCGGTTTGTAACCCAAAATCGGGACTGGCTTACCCAATGTGCTGGATCCCTTGAAGGGATTACACTGGTCGGATCCCTTGGAGGGATCTGCCAGATCCGGTGAGCAGTACTAGTTTTGCCTATAAATATTTGGCCATTTCTTACTTTCTTCTCACCCCTTCTTAGACATATCTTCTCTCTATGTTTTAACTCTCTAATATCATATCTAATGATCTTATATGTAGCTTTTCTTAGTGATTCTCTAGGTTCCTCTTAAAGGCAAGATCACGACTTCTAGAAGACTCGCAAGATCGAAGTTATGGGTTGCTAGGCTGCGTCATCATCAAGACCACTGAAGTGAATCTTGAAGATGTTTATTTCTATTATGTTGTAGATGTGGTGTGTAAACCAGTGTTTTCAGGGTTAGTTAATCCATTGTAAAGGAACTGGGTATCTAGCCTTGTACCGAATAAAGTGTAGGCGACGTTGTGTTAGGTTTGGTTCTACCTCGTGGAAGAACCTGATATCTAGCCTTGTACTGGATAAAGTGTAGGCGACATAGGTTTGGCTCTACCTCGTGGAAGAGCTCGGTATTTAGCTTAGGACCGAATAAAGTGTAAGCGACGTTGAGAAGGCTTCTCCGCCTGATAAAGGAGCTTGTGTTGTGTAGTGATTATGAACTCTCGAGTTGGGTACTTGGGTAGTGGAGTAGGGCAAGGAAGGTGTCCTTAAAGCCGAATCACTATAAATACTCGTGTTGTGGTTGTGTCTCTCTATCTCTATCACTATAAATACTCGTGTTGTGGTTGTGTCTCTCTATCTCTATCTCGTAGTATATAGATATATATATATATATATATATATATATATATATATATATATATATATATAGAAGTGCGTTCATGTGGTGTACAAGCTTAAAATAGATAAAATAGGTACACATGTGGACCGTTGGATCAACTTTGATAGATGAGATCAAATTAAATAATATTAGTTAATTAGATAATAATATTAATTAATTAGATATTTAGTTTAAGGGTATAATAGTAATCTTTGTCATGTCCAATTAATTAAATGTTTTAACTCTACCACAAATTTATTGAAAGCAAAACATCTTGATAAACCTCTTTGTCAAAGTATCATTTTCATAGTTTGATTATGATATTGCTTCAGGTATGTTTCCTTTCACGCACTACACAAAATTTGGTGATCAACGTTTCAGTAAGTCTAGAACAAAACACGTGACTTAACTAAATGGGCATGTTATTCTTCTGAAAAAGTTATATTGATATTTCTTGAGATTAAACTTCACTTTTATGAGAAAATATTTTTATCAACTGTATTTAGTGCTCAAGTTCAACATATTGATACCCTGTTTGCCATAATATTACTTGGTCTCTGATATCTTATTTCCATTAAAACGACAAATAAAAAGACTAGGAATGCGATTACACAAAAAGAATTGTACACAAAAACACATGATTCTCCAGATCGAAATCAAGCAGGTTTTACATGATCTATCCTAACTTTGAAAAGCATCACCAACACTACTTCTAGTTCTTGTGATTTGTGTTTCACTATCATGCGTAGGTTGACATGCCATGACATGTTACTAATTATACCGATATAATTAGTTTAGGTGGCCCTTTACAATTTGGGTTTAATTTCATTTTCATTAAATTCTCTTTTTCACATGTGACACACACATGGGAACACATTCGGATCCCAACTTGCTTCACATGAAATCGAGATCACTGGACCAAAATCAATAGAACAATTCTTACCAACAAATGAACACACACACAGATACACCAAAAAAAAAAAAAAAAAAAAAAACAAAAAAAAAAAACCTCTGAGCTAGTGAGCACTCGAGGAAACTTCGACGATCAACAAACTGAAAAAGTTAACTCACTTTCCTCCGAAAAACGGTTTATAATCCACTTTTTTCTTCCATTCCTCTAAAAGGCCCTAAAAGCTAAAAAAAAAAAAAAAAAAAAAAAAAAAAAAAAAAAAAAAAAAAAAAAAAAAAAAAAAACATAATTTGGACAAACACAAATGAATCACTCAAGTAGGCAATGGTTCTACATCTTCACATAATTTCCAAAGAAATTGTGTAGTTTTATTTCTTTTGAAGGTGACTACCTTAAACAGGCAATGGTCATTAACTAGTCAGATTCTATACTTTTACAAATCCATGAACCAAACACCTCTAGGCGGTTTAAAATCACAAAGAGATACGTGTACAAGTAGTGAATATGCATTTAAAAGTTCCAACCGAGCACAAGAATTAAGAATACTTTCGTCAACAAGAACCCAAATATTTCTATCACAAGGCGAATATAAACAAACCAAAATGAAAAGATTACTTATTAGAATTAGAGGAGCCATATTTGAGATACAAGCTCTACTATGAGTCTGTGCAACACTCTTAGATAAAACTTCTATATGAACTTTTTTTTTCCTCATCATGAACGTAGTCACATACAAATGATTGACAAAAGTTTTCATAGATGCCAGGTCACTTTCCTCTACTGCTTCTACCTTCACGTTTAGAACCTGAAAATGCAGTTTAATCAGTTAGCTTAGTACATAGTGACTTCATAACAAGTATACACATTTGTAACAAACTTATAAGCCTTGTATAATTATAAAATAGTAGTCTACTAACAAATTTTGACGCTATAATTCTTAAATAGAACCTGAAAATGCAGTTTAATCAGTTAGCTTAGTACATAGTGGCTTCATAACAAGTGATTTGAAGATGTTATTAGAAACGATCTGTCAACAAACTGAAACTTGCGTCAGATGCTTGTAAATCTGTAACACAGCCTAATTCCTTGAGCCACACAATGAGCTACGCGGGTTTAGAATGAATGTATACCACACATGCATGCAAAGCAATGATGAAAAGCTTTCTTCAATATGCAGGGTATTTATGTCTGATTTTTACACTTTCACAAATTCTGGTCCACAAACATGTTATAGAAATTTGAAAAGTCCTTGCATAGAGGCAAATATTTTAAAACTCAAACTGATCAAGGAATTGTAGGTCTGCCATTTTCCTAACCAAACACGTCATAGAATTACATATGGGACTGCGTTTCAATTCCAGATCCAAGACAATCCCACAAGCCAAACACCCTTTTAGGGTTCTAAAGGGAAAAAGGGATTCATTAGTAGTTGAAGGATCATCTTCCCATATATAATTCCATATAGGAACTGCTTGGGTATAAAGCAAGGGTTATAATCCCACGTCAATTTTAAATCATGATTCCATGCTCCTGGTGCATCTTAGTTGTGTGCTACTACCAGCTTATGACCACTATTTTAAGTATGATCTCCTTGTTCATAAAAGCTATATACCTTAGCTAAGAAATTAGAGCGTACCAACAATATTCAATGGGTTGTCAACTCTGAGTATGATCTTAGTTGTGTGCTACTACCAACTTATGACCATTATTTTAAGTATGATCTCCTTGTTCATAAAAGCTAGATATCTTAGCTAAGCAATTAGGGCGTACCAACAATATTCTACGGGTTGTCAACTCTGAGTCGTGACAGAGGACTTGAAGCATCAACAGTATAGCTAAGCAATTAGAAGGTACCAACAACTTTATAAAAAGAAATTTGAGCATATAATCTTTTGCAGTAACATTATAACATCATACCTGAATTAGAAGCACACACGAGCTAAAGATGCAGTGAACGGAAAGATTACATGAAGGCTGGTTGATTCCAAATCAAAGAGCATGTGAACAGTCTTTAGCAAGATCTTGTATTGTAACACCTTTCCATGTGATTCAATGACCATAAAAGAATCCTCTTCTCTTTCTCCCAAAACGATACACCATACACTCAAATTAATCCTCCAGCTTTTAGGATATGGCATCATAATGCCATTAAACTTAACAAGGTAATTCAATGACCATTCAGAATACTCATTCCTCATCTCAAAAATATTCAACTGACGGGAGGCAGAAGAATCCTTGCAAACAAGAAGTAAACAACCACGAGATTCAAAGAAGTTATGATCACAAAACAACTCTCCATCCAACGTTACAGGGAGTTCTATGGTTGATAAACTGATGCACGTTAATATCATACCTACTTGGATTTTTCGAAACATAAAGTGGACACAAACCGTATAATCCTTATATTTCGAAACATAAAGTGGCCGAGCATCCATCAACCTGCAATATTGCAGCACAGAAACTGTGCCAAACACCCATATTCTAAAATAGCCATATACAACTAACACACATCCGTTGAATAACCACTTAATCAACCAATACCTTCTTTCAAAACACATCCATATACAACTAACACACATCCGTGCGTAATGATTGTGTAGTATTTGCTAATTGCTCCTACATTTGTCTGCTCCATTAAGTACGAAATTCTTTTGATATAGAACGCCACCACTACACCACTGCAGATGAAAACTAATATAAGTAAAAAAAAATTGGACACTGATGCGAAAAATTCAGTTAACATGCACGAATAGGATGTTAAAGAGCAAAACTGAAACACCCGACCCATACAAGATATTGATCTGTTTTTTACATTTGACTCTGTTTTGACCCATGATCCAACATACCCGACCCATTTTGACCTGCACTGAATTATTACCCGTTGCATGTAAATCTGTTTCACCCGTGACCCAACCCACCAAACTCATCTTGACCAGCACTAGAACTTTACGCGTTGATTCAATTCTGTTTTGACCCGTTACATAACTCACGTGATTTTTCCATCTTGTCACCCACCTATAGTCAACAGATCTAATAATTTCATGATTAAGAGAACTTACACAAATTTCAGAAAGTTAAAATACAAAGGTATTTTATTTATAACACAGTTGTAACCGTGGAAAGAAATCAAGAATCAAAGAACCCATCATGCAGCATGTTAATACGATTCTGGGTCTGGCAATCATGTCTAAAACAACATTGTTTATGGCTATATATTACTAAACACCCGTGACTAAATCAAGTTGCTTTAACATCTAACCGACCCACCTATGTATGAATGTGATACTACTTACAGACCAGTTGCATAATCTCACATAGAATTAAGCCTAGATATATGAAAATTCAGTGATCAGTTCATGTCAAACTTACATATATGTTTCAAAACAATACCTTTTTTCAAAACACAGCCATATACAACTAACACACATCCGTGCGTAATGATTGTGTAGTATTTGCTCCATACAAATAACCAATACACAATCCAATTCTTAATATCTCCTATACGCTTGGTACTTCAGTGGAACCCTTACTAATTTGGCACAGTTTCTGTCTGCAACTTACACACTTAATCAATCAATACAAATAACCAATACACAATCCACTATCTCACATTCCTTCAACTTACACACTTAATCAACCAATACCTTCTTTCAAAACACAGCCATATACAACTAACACACATCCGTGTGTAATGATTGTGTAGTATTTGCTCCATACAAATAACCAATACACAATCCACTACTTCAACTTACACACTTAATGCAACTCATACACATCCGTTAGGTAAGAAGCTTACAAAACCAATTCAATTCATACATAACAAGTGACTAATACACACAAATCAACTCACTCACAATCCAATAATTAAAAACATATATTTATAAGAAGAAATACACATTACCTTGATCGTCATCACTATCTCCATCAAGAGTTAGATCGATAGTTTCAGGTTCCTCATTATCACTTTCGTCGGACTGAAACCAAAACACAACAATGTATTGATTAAATAAATAAAACAATCTTTATAGACTGAATAAAAAAAAAAGAAAAGAAGAAGAACAATGAATCAATTACCAAACGTTATTTCTTGCTACCTGTATTTAAAGAAAAAATGAAGAACGAAGATTTGGGGATTGTTTATTGATTGATCGATTTTATGGATTGTGATTTTTATTCCGATTTGAATGATATCCGGTTGACTTGGTGGGGTGAGTAATTGTGGTACCTTCTTATTGTAACTGAGATGATCATACGCTCCTATCAAAAATTGATACACAAAAAGCCATTTGTTTTTCACTTAATTACAATTTTACCACTCATCTATTTAATAACTCATCTCATCTATCAAGATTGATCCAACGGTCCACACATGTGTACCTATTTTATCTATTTTAACCTTGTACACCACAATAACGCCCCCTATATATATATATATATATATATATATAGGGTAGGGATACAATGAGAAGGGGCTTAAAATGAGAAGGGTAGGAAGGATTGTGGGAGTGACATGTGTCATCCCCATGCCACATCATCATGCCACATCACGGTTACTGCATCGTGATGCAGTAAAAATTTTGGCGGGAAAAAATTTTTTTTTCCCGCAAAAAAAAAATTTTTTTTTTGGGCAAAAAAATTTTTTTTTTCCCGCCAAAATTTTTACTGCATCACGATGCAGTATAAATTTTTACTGCATTACGGTTACTGCTTCACGATGCAGTATATATTTTTTACTTCATTACGGTTACTGCATCACGATGCAGTATAATTTTTTACTGCATCACGGTTACTGCATCACGATGCAGTAAAAATTTTGGCGGGAAAAAAAAAATTTTTTTGCCAAAAAAAATTTTTTTTTTTTGCGGGAAAAAAAAAATTTTCCCGCCAAAATTTTTACTGCATCACGATGCAGTAAAATTTTTGGCGGAATGATGATGTGGCAAAGTGACACATGTCACTCCCACAATCCTTCCCACCCTTCTCATTTTAAGACCCCTTCTCATAATATCCCATCTCTATATATATATATATATATATATATATATATATATATAGAGAGAGAGAGAGAGAGAGATTAAGGGTTCTTTTGTTTAAGAGTAAACTGCAAAAATCATCCCTGTGGTTTGTGTAATTTCGCAAGAATCATCCCTATCTCAAACGTTTAGCATTAAACATCCCCAAGTCCACAAACGTTTAGCAATAATCATCCCTGAGCACTAACGTCGTTAGTTTTACCAGTTAAGTGTTAAAATAATATTTTCCCGTTAGTCCCTCCGTTAATATTTTTTGCACCGTTAGTCCTCATTTTTTAAAATGAATTAAAAATGGCAGCAAAAATAATATTCGTCCGTTTTTTTACGTTTTCGTCTGTTTTTTATACGTTTTCGTCCGTTTTTTTACGTTTTCGTCCTTTTTTTACGTTTTTGTCCTTTTTTTACACGTTTTCGTCAGTATTTACACGTTTTCATCCGTTTTTACACGTTTTCGTCCGTATTTACACGTTTTCGCCCGTTTTTATACATTTTCGTCCGTTTTACACGTTTTCGTCCGTTTTTACACGTTTATTACCGTTTTTACACGTTTTCGTCCGTTTTTACACGTTTTTGTCCGTTTTTAAACGTTTTCATCCGTTTTTACACGTTTTTGTCCGTTTTTACACGTTTTCGTCCGTTTTTACATGTTTTCGTCAGTATTTACACGTTTCATCCGTTTTTAGACCTTTTCATCAGTATTTACACGTTTTCGTCCGTATTTACACGTTTTCATCAGTATTTACACGTTTTCATCCGTTTTTACACGTTTTCATCCGTATTTACACGTTTTCGTCCGTTTTTACACGTTTTCGTCCGTTTTTACACGTTTATTACCGTTTTTACACATTTTTGACAGTATTTACACGTTTTTGTCCGTTTTTACACGTTTTCATCCGTTTTTACACGTTTTTGTCCGTTTTTACACGTTTTAATCAGTATTTACACATTTTCGTCTATTTTTACACGTTTTCGTCCATTTTTACTGATGAAAACGTGTAATTACTGACGAAAACGTGTAAAAATGGACGAAAACGTGTAAATACTGATGAAAACGTGTAAAAATGGATGAAAATGTGTAATTACTGACGAAAACGTGTAAAAATGGACGAAAACGTGTAAATACTGATGAAAACGTGTAAAAAACGGATGAAAAACGTGTAAATACTGTCAAAAATGTGTAAAAACGGTTAGAAACGTGTAAATACTGATGAAAACGTGTAAAAATGGACGAAAACGTGTAAATACTGACGAAAACGTGTAAAAACGGATGAAAACGTGTAAATACTGACGAAAACGTGTAAAAACGGATGAAAACGTGTAAAAACGGACAAAAACGTGTAAATACTGTCAAAAATGTGTAAAAACGGTTATAAACGTGTAAATACTGATGAAAACGTGTAAAAACGGACGAAAACGTGTAAATACTGACGAAAACGTGTAAAAACGGATGAAAACGTGTAAATACTGACGAAAACGTGTAAAAACGGATGAAAACGTGTAAAAACGGACAAAAACGTGTAAATACTGTCAAAAATGTGTAAAAACGGTAATAAACGTGTAAAAACGGACGAAAACGTGTAAAAACGGACGAAAACGTGTAAATACGGATGAAAACGTGTAAAAACGGATGAAAACGTGTAAATACTGACGAAAACGTGTAAAAATGGACGAAAACGTGTAAAAACGGAAGGAAAACGTGTAAATACTGATGAAAACGTGTAAAAACGGATGAAAACGTGTAAATACTGATGAAAACGTGTAAATACGGACGAAAACGTGTAAATACTGATGAAAAGGTCTAAAAACGGATGAAAACGTGTAAATACGGACGAAAACGTGTAAAAACGGATGAAAACGTGTAAATACTGACGAAAACGTGTAAAAAAACGGACAAAAACGTAAAAAAACGGACGAAAACGTATAAAAACAGACGAAAACGTAAAAAAAACGGACGAATATTATTTTTGCTGCCCTTTTTAATTCATTTTAAAAAATGAGGACTAACGGTGCAAAAAATATTAACGGAGGGACTAACGGGAAACTATTATTTTAACACTTAACTGGTAAAACTAACGACGTTAGTGCTCAGGGATGATTATTGCTAAACGTTTGTGGACTTGGGGATGTTTAATGCTAAACGTTTGAGATAGGGATGATTCTTGCGAAATTACACAAACCACAGGGATGATTTTTGCAGTTTACTCTTTGTTTAATTTGAATGTTCAATTTCCACTTAAATTATTTCCAAGATAACATCGATCTCCAGTTTTCATGATGCTATTTATCTCTCGGCCATGTTCATCTACCGGCTAAAAAGCTATATTCTTCGATGTGGTTGTCCAATTTATCGTGGCTCATCCGTAATGAGACCACTTTTTCTACCAAAAGACCCAAGAAAGAGCTTATGTTCAGCGACTTTAAATTTTGTTCCTTCAATTGGGTCGTTAGTAGACATAAAAAGTGTTGACAGACCATATCGAATGGTTTAGTAATCTTTGCAATGCTCTTTCCAATGATATATAATTTCATTTTCATTGCTCCTTTCTAGTTTTAAATCTAAATGTCAATCAAATTTCTTTTTAATATTTATTATTTTGATTGATTGTTAACTTTTCATCAAAAAGAAATTTATGCCCGGAATATTGTCTAGTAAATTAAGACATCTAAGTTATCTTAAATATATTTTTATCTAGTTACACTAGCTGGTGGTTAGCTTTGATTTTTTTACAACTGATAACTCGTGGGATTCCCATAATAACTACTTAGAAATATAAATAGTAGTGCAAGTTGAAAAATATTATGTAACGTACATGAAACATTGAATATGATATGCACATATACAAAGTTTTCGAGAGACTATATTTTCCATGTAGGATTGGTACACAATTTTTGGATTCATACCACATTTCAAAACATATACCGTTATTTTAATGATGGAATAATTTGATGATGACATTTTTACCTACTGCATATCCACAAACTTGTACAAGTCTTCATATGAATATTATTTATTACAACTAGGAACGAAAATTCAGGTATATATACACAGCATTAAATTGTTTGCTGAAATAAGAAGAAGATGATTGAGGAGAAGAATGTATTTGAAAAATTAATATTTGGCTATATGAAACAATTAAATTGTATATGGAATGCATGCATCCATATATACATATACACCCACCTCCAAATGATTTCTTTATATATATATATATATATATATATATATATATATATATATATATATATATATATATATATATATATATATATATATATATATATATATATATATATAGTGTATCTTTATTTTGAGAACCCTGTTAAGTGCGGGAACTGCGAGAACTCCAATTTTGCATTAGAAAACATGCATGTTCATATAAAACATGTATGTTTTCTTACATACACCTTAATACACATACTTGAGTAACTCACATGTTCATATAAAACCTGTTAAGTGCAACAGATCAATGCAAAATGGTTTTTATTTTCAGAACCTTGTTAAGTGCGGGAACTGCGAGAACTCCAATTTTGCATTAGAAAACATGCATGTTCATATAAAACATGTATATTTTCTTACATACACCTTAATACGCAGGTATGTGTATTAAGGTGTATGTAAGAAAACATACATGTTTTATATAAACATGCACGTTTTCTAATGCAAATTTGGAGTTCTCGCAGTTCCCGCACTTAACAGGGTTCTGAAAATAAAGCTCCCCTATATATATATATATATATATATATATATATATATATATATATATATATATATATATATATATATATATATATATATATATTCTAAGTTAATTAGACTTAATTACCATATATACATATACACCCACCTTAAGACCAAATTGAAAGGCTACGAGTTGCAGTTTATTAAACGAATATGATCGACTATTGTTGATCCTAAACATTGAGTTAACATTTGTTAATTTATTTATTAATTTATTTTTTGATCGTTGTAACACTAATTTTTCTATTTTCCAAATTGTTGTAAGAGGGTCGGGTATTGTAACGTGCACTCACACATGTTAATTTGTCATTTTAGCGTCACATCAGCAAGTCACTCAACTCAGTCACACACCAAAATTTCCATATTTCTCATAAATGCAAAAATCATCCCACCCATCCATTTTCCCCCCTCATAACTGCTATTTTTATTGTGTAATCATTTAATTAATCATCATACTTGTCAAAAAATACTCTTATATGCAACGAAAAAAATACATTTGTGAATAATAATGCATCCACCGTCCTTAAACTTTTTTTAATCCATTCCTTATACGTTTTCGTATGTTTTTATACGTTTTCATATGTTTTTATACGTTTTTGTTTTAATTGTATACGTTTTCGTCTATTTTTATACGTTTTCATCCGTTATTATAAGTCTCTTTTGATATGTTTTCAGACGTTTTTATTGGTTTTTTCCGTTTTTATAAGTTTCGTCCGTTTCTATACGTTTGCGTCCATTTCTATACGTTTATACATGTTTTCGTTTATTTTAATACGTTTACCTCCGTTTATATGTTTACATCCGTTTTTATGTATTTTCATACAGTTTATCAGTTTTTGTACGTTCTTATATGTTTTTGTATGGTTACATACGATTTTGTACATTACACTACCACAAAAAAGAACATAAACATCCCCTAATAGAAACCGGTTATATAATAACCAGTTCCTATTGTAAAAAATATGGGGTAGGGAAAGTGTAAAAAACCGGTTGTCATAGAATAACCACTCTCTTTAATATAAAGATTAAGAAAAACTTATTTTGTGAAAAAAAACCAGTCTTAGAATATTAGTAAAGACACCGGTTTCTTTTAAGAAACCGGTTTGTATTATATTCCACTTATAGACACCGATTGTTTACTATAAAACAAGTGTTACTGATCTTTTGAATCTGCTCAACCGATTAAACTGATTGGATCGAACCGGGTTTCAAAACATTTTACTCAAAGTTTCTAACAATATATTTTGTCACTTAAACTAAAACTTGCAAAAATCATTCCAACACATAATTTGATGTTGAGTGCAACACCGTCCAAGATTAGTATAAGGGGCAAATAATTTTGGGGCCAGTCGCTAGAGATGTTTGGTTTTTGTGGCCCGAAAAAAGTCGCTTGCCTGAAAAGGACCTAGAAACCGGCGACTTTTCTTGAAAAATTGAGAAGGCAACATGTGGCACTTAAAAAGTGGCGCCCAATAATTGAAGTTGTACTTTGTGTCATAGCCCACGTACTATGTGTACTTTTTAAGCAATTTTTTTACAACGACTTTTCACACATTAAACGACCTTTTTAAAAATTAATTTTTTCAGAAAAATTAATTTTTTTTCGAAATTAATTTTTTTTCTTAAAAAATTTATTTTTCTAAAGAAATTAATTTCGAAAAAAATTAATTTTTCTAAAAAAATTAATTTCGAAGAAAAATTTAATTTTTCTAAAAAAAATAGTTTCGAAAAAAAAATTAATTTAAACAAAAATATTTTTTCTAAAAAAATTAGTTATGAATAAAATTAATTTAGAAAAAAGTAATTTCGAAAAAAATTTAATTTAAAAAAAAATTAATTTTAAAAAAAGTCGCTTAATGTGTGACAAGTCGTTGTAAAAAAAGTCGCTTAAAAAGTACAAATACTGGGCTATGACACAAAATACAGCTTTAAAGATTGGGCGCCACTTTTTAAGTACCACATGTTGCCTTTTTCAATTTTGCAAGAAAAGTCGCCGGTCTTAGGTCCTTTTTAGGCAAGTGACTTTTTCGGGCCACAAAACCAACACTTTCAGCGACTGGGTTAAAAAATTAATTGCGCCTTAGTATAATCACTACACCAAAAATTTCAAAAAACTAAGGTTGGGTCACACATGTCACACCTCTCCAAGGCGGAAACGCGAGTGCAACACGTACTATGTGTACTTTTAGAAAAAAATAATTTTTCTAAAAAAATTAGTTTTGAATAAAATTAATTTAGAAAAAAGTAATTTCGAAAAAAAATTTAATTTAAAAAAATTAATTTAAAAAAAAGTCGCTTAATGTGTGACAAGTCGTTGTAAAAAAAGTCGCTTAAAAAGTACAGCTTTAAATAGTGGGCGCCACTTTTTAAGTACCACATGTTGCCTTTTTCAATTTTGCAAGAAAAGTCGCCGGTCTTAGGTCCTTTTTAGGCAAGTGACTTTTTCGGGCCACAAAACCAACACTTTCAGCGACTGGGTTAAAAAATTAATTGCGCCTTAGTATAATCACTACACCAAAAATTTCAAAAAACTAAGGTTGGGTCACACATGTCACACCTCTCCAAGGCGGAAACGCGAGTGCAACATCATGAATATCATCACAACACATGGTGTCAAAATAGAGAATTTCTACATGCAATAAATAGAGCAAAGTACAGACACAAAGTGTCGTAACGATACCCCAAAAGAAAATAACCAAAACAAATCTCCAAAGGTTTCCTCAATAAAACATAAAGTATCACAATCCAAAATCAAACACATTCAAATCAAAACATAAAGATAAATCGTTCTCAAGTGCAACTAAGTCTCGTCTAGTCGTTTCCCTCTACCTTAGCCTTAAAATGCTCACCTGAAAATGATGCTTAAAAATGTCAACGTAATGTTGGTGAGGTTCATAGGTTTATGACACACAAAATATCTGAGGCAACCAGTTTACTGTGATTATAAAACATAGCAGGACAGTAAAGCTAGTTATCATACGACTAGCATGTAATCATAACCAACTAACCAACAAACGGGACGGAACGTGCCCACGATCCAAGTATCAATATCCAACATCAATTGGGATAGAATGCGCCCACGATCCAAGTTCACAATAATGGGTAATCATTATCCTCCGATCGGACCACACAGAATAATAGTGATCGAGTAGAGCTACTACTCTACATTTGGGTAATGGGAGCTACCCTCCAAATGGACCACACAGAATCACCACAATAATCTCATCACATGCAATACACGTATAATAACACTTACGAATCCATGCATTTACGACCACATAATCATAGTAACTTAAAATTATTTCAACACAAGCATCATTCCCATCCCAAGTTAAAACAAAGTAAAAATGGGACTATGAAACTCATCTGAATCTTTGCAGCTTCCAAACCAACAATCACAAATCTAAACAAATAAAATAGAACCACATTACACGCGACCAAGCCTAAAGCTAAAGTCCATGTAACACACATATGATGGATGTCTAAGGGTGATATAAACCACCATGGGTCACCTAGACTCCATACTAACCACTACCAAACACTTACACTCACTAATTCCCTTGCATACATTTTATCAGAAAACACAGATTTTTGGGGTACTTTTACCCACATAAATTCATGACAAAATAAACTCCACAATTCACACCAAAAATTCACCATGGTATTTCATGATCATAAAATCTCCTACCAGAAGGCCATGCAGTAAACACACACACAAGTACTCTTTGAAAAATCTAACATGAAAACTATCAAGACTCAGATCTGAACGCACACCAAAATGCTTTGACCCAAAAACCATACTTGCACAATTTATCATCAGCTAATTTTCGGGTGAGAGTCAAAGGGAATATAGAAATAAACTTCCACAGAAGGACACCCCTTAATAACACTTTAAGACTCACGTTTGAACTCCTTACTTTTGACCTAAACCTGTCCTGGTTTAACAGCTTTGACACCTTTACTTGCAAAAATCGTTTGACTGACTTCCCGACCTTGAAATCGATCGTGGCAGGACTTTTTGGAAAGTACGTTATCTGAACTACAATTTAGACTCAAGAATCATCAATTAACTCATATCCATCTATTAAATATCTTCGTTTTACTACAGCCCTAAAAATCTGTCAAAACCCTAACTCAATAACCAACATGTTTTAAACCCTAATCTCTTCACCAATCATCATAATATTACAAATTAATGATCCCAACATGTTTTATATTAAAAATTTACAGAAGTAAACATAAACCATAATCCATCATATTCTTGTTACATGAATTATAATAATTAATTGAACACGTGTATTGAAAATTATACCTTGATCTTGATTTTTAGGCTTCAAAAAATAAAACCCTAATTTTTCCTCCTTCTTGTTCCTCTTGGTCGACCTAAATTCACAAAGAAAAGGGTTGGGGTGTTTTGGTTTTGTATTTATACTACCCATAAGAACATTCTAGATAACCCTTTTAATTAGTAGTTATAATTGGACTAAAATTTGGTTTCCTTTTTCCCCTAAATCCCTAAGTTCGGCCGCCCCCCCCTATTATACATATTTTTTATTTTTTTTATTAATATTATTTATTACACTTAAAACCTTGTGTTTTCGTTATTTTATAAAAATCAATACCGAAACCTAACATCTTACGCGATAATCCGTCATTTTACGACAACCCGAATAATTATCATTTTCCAAACAAAGTTTCCAAAAATAGAATTTCACACTCATTATAAATATAACCCCATAAAACAAACTCCACGTAACTTACTAACGCTCAAATGCTTGAACGAAGACTTGTTACGCCAAAATCACAAAACACCAAAACTACACAAGTCATTTCTACACCACCAAGGTAATAAAAATGGACTTATCCCAAAATCAATACTACTCAACTCACAACCATAAAATCTCACAAAAGGATTTAGTGTCAAAAACACTCGTATATCACACATATGC
Organism: Artemisia tridentata subsp. tridentata; assembly: GCA_021014915.2. Taxonomy (NCBI): domain Eukaryota; kingdom Viridiplantae; phylum Streptophyta; class Magnoliopsida; order Asterales; family Asteraceae; genus Artemisia; species Artemisia tridentata. Next base: position 418,671,847 of record CP139505.1, read on the forward strand.
CACACAAAACACTTAAGTCACACTAAGAAAAAAATTAAATTGGTCGAAACTAATAGTTAGACTAATCTGCTAAAATTACGGTTGTTACATCATCCCCCACTTAGGGAAATCTTGTCCCGAGATTTAGCTACTTGTCTCACCAATCACATTAGCAAACAAATTTGGATACTTAGACCTCATCTGATCCTCGCGTTCCCAAGTAAACTCAGGACCACGCTTCGAATTCCATCGTACTTTTACTAAAGCTATCTTACCACGCTTCAAACTCTTGACCTCTCGGTCCATAATCTCAACAGGTTCTTTGACAAAATGAAGGGTCTTGTCAACCTTAATCTCATCTAATGGCACATGCAGACTAGCATCCGCCAAATATTTCTTTAAATTAGATACGTGAAACGTGTCATGTACACCACTTAATTCCTCTGGTAACTTCAATCGATATGCCACATGCCCAATCCTTTCGGAAATCTCAAACGGTCCTAAATATCTCGGTGCTAATTTGCCTTTCTTACCGAAACGCACAACACCCTTCCAAGGGGACACTTTCAGCATTACAAGATCACCAACACTAAACTCTAAAGGCTTACGGCGATTATCTGCATAACTCTTTTGGCGATCCCTCACTGCCTTAAGTCTTTCCTTAATCTGAAAAACCTTATCCGTAGTCTCTTGCACTAGTTCAGGACCAATTAGTTGGCTTGTCCCAACCTCTACCCACAGAACAGGTGATCTACATTTCCTCCCATACAACATTTCAAATAGCGCACCCCTAATACTGGAATGATAGCTGTTATTATAGGAAAACTCAGCTAAAGGTAAATGAGTATCCCAGCTTCCTCCAAAATCGATAGCACACGCTCTAAGTAAATCTTCTAAAGTCTGAATCGTTCGCTCACTTTGCCCATCCGTCTTAGATGATATGTTGTACTCATATCCAAACGTGTATCTAAAGCCTTCTGTAGCGACTGCCAGAACCGCGAGGTAAACCTACTGTCGCGATCAGATATAATAGACACTGGCACACCATGTCGTGCCACAATCTCATTGATATAAATTCTTGCCAGCTTCTCCATCTTATAATCCTCACGAATGGCCAGAAAATGTGCAGACTTCGTCAGCCTGTCCACTATGACCCATATCGTGTCATGCCCATTATTTGTTCGAGGCAACTTGGTAATAAAATCCATCGTTATATTCTCCCATTTCCACTCAGGGATCGGTGCTTGTTGTAGTAATCCAGAGGGTTTCTGATGTTCAGCCTTAACTTTCAAACAAGTCAGACACTTACTAACATACTCGGCTACTTCCCTCTTCATTCCTGGCTACCAATAAGCATCTCTAAGATCGTAATACATCTTGTCAGATCCTGGATGAATTGAGTATCTCATTTTATGAGCCTCGTCCATGATCAACCTTCTTACATCTCCCACCATCGGAACCCATATCCGATCCAAGATATATAATCCACCATCCTCCTTTTTCTTCATTTGCTGATCCAACCCACGCAACATCTTAGCCGTTGCGTTTTCATCCTTGAGAGCTTCCTCTTTTGCTGCCAATATCTTCCCCCTGATTCCCGATTGCAAGGTCATACACATAGCTCGCACACGCTTAGGCTTAATCCTTTCTTTCCTACTCAACGCATCAGCCACCACATTCGCCTTTCCAGGATGATAGCGAATCTCACAATCATAATCACTAAACAATTCAATCTATCTTCTCTGTCGCATATTCAGCTCCTTCTGACTGAAGATATGCTGAAGACTCTTATGATCCGTATAAACAACACCCTTTGTGCCATACAGATAATGTCTCCAATTCTTGAGGGCGAACACTACCGCACCAAGCTCTAAATCATGAGTGGTGTAATTCACCTCATGAACCTTGAGTTGTTGGGATGCATAGGCTATCACTTTCCCTCTTTACATTAGTACACATCCAAAACCTTGTTTCGACACATCACAATACACCACAAAGTCATCCGGTCCGTCTGGAAGCACCATAATAGGTGCATTGCACAAATTATCCTTTAATGTCTGAAAATCAATCTCTTGCTCCTCTCCCCAGACATACTTCTTATTCTTCTGGGTCAACAATGTGAGGGGTTTAGCAATCTTCAAATTTTTTTTGATAAATCGTCTGTAATACCCTGCCAATCCTAAAAAGGAACGTATCTCTGACGGCGTCGTAGGAGCCTTCCAATTCTTGACCGCTTCGACCTTTCCAGGGTCTACATGTATACCTTCATTATTAACCACATGACCAAGAAAATGTACCTCTCTAAGCCAAAACTCGCATTTTGAAAACTTAGCGTACAACTTCTCCTTCTCCAACAATTCAAGGACCAACTTCAAATGCTCTACGTGCTCCTTCTCAGTCTTAGAGTAGACTAATATATCATCGATGAACACTATCACAAATTTATCCAAATTAGGCTTACAAATGCGATTCATTAGATCCATGAATACCGCAGGTGCATTTGTCAACCCAAATGGCATAACCGTAAACCCAAAGTGTCCATAACGAGTCCTAAAAGTAGTCTTCGGAATATCCTCCTCATACACTCTTAACTGATGATAACCAGAACGTAGATCTATCTTCGAAAAGAATCGAGAACCTTGCAGCTGGTCAAGGAGATCATCGATTCTAGGAAGAGGATACCGATTCTTAACAGTTAACTTGTTCAATTCCCGATAGTCAATACACATCCGGAACGAACCATCCTTCTTCTTAACAAACAACACAGGTGCTCCCTTCGGAGAGTGACTGGGTCGGATAAACCCCTTATCCTAAAGTTCTTGCAACTGCTTGGACAACTCCTGCATCTCAGAGGGTGCTAAACGATATGGGGATTTCGCCACAGGTGCCGCTCCAGGAATCAATTCAATACGGAATTCAACTTGACGGATTGGAGGCAACCAAGACAAGTCTTCAGGAAAGACGCCAGGAAATTCACACACCACATGAATCTCTTCTATTTTAAGTTCTTTGGCTTTTGCATTCTTAAGGGATTTCAAATCATTCCCTAAGCATTCTCCTTGTATCCGAAGTATAACACCACTCTCTAAAGGAATACGAACTACCTTTTCATGGCATACAACATCGGCCTTATGTTTAGACAACCAATTCATCCCTATCACCACATCAAAACTCCCTTGTCCAAAAGGTATCAAGTCAATCATAAACGGAATTCCCTCTAACACTATAGTGCACCCACGAATAACCTTGTCAACCTCTACCTCCCTACCGCTACCTATCTCAATCACAATACTAGACCTAAGTTCACTAGGTTCAACATTCAACAATTCAGCAAATTCAGTGGACACAAAGCAGTAATCCGCACCCGTATCAAATAAAGTAGTAGCATAATGACCATTTAGAGAGAAAGTACTAGTAACGACGTGCGGGTCTTGACGCGCCTCGTTTTCATTTATGGTGAACGCCTTTCCTCTAGCTGCACTCTTGTTGTACCCTTGCCCTTGGCCTCCTTCAATGGACAACCTGTTCCCACCTGACCGGGTGCTCTTTTCAGCTTGGGATACACATTTCGGAGATGATCCGTACTTCCACACTCATAACACGCCTTACGATTATACCTTGCGCCAACCGAGTTGATTGGATTCGCTTGAGTAATCACCGCACGACATTCTCTAGCAAAGTGTCCAGGTTTGTTACACCTGAAGCACGTACGACACGCAGCCTGCTCATGATGATAACCATTGCATTTAACACATTTGGGAGCAAAACTAGTGTACCCCATTCTGTCTGTGTTTCCTATCACAGCCGGAGTAGCTTCCATTGCAAGACTCGCAGCCACCACAGGATTCACCGCTACGAACCCTCTCCCATTTCTTGTTCTCTTATTGTCAGCACCAGAACTAACCTGCTTACCTGCTTCATTGCAAGACTCGCAGCCACCACAGGATTCACCGCTACGAACCCTCTCCCATTTCTTGTTCTCTTATTGTCAGCACCAGAACTAACCTGCTTACCTGCTTCAGTCTCCTCCTTCCACTTCTCACTTGTCTTCGCGAGTACCCTACTCCTAACCGCTTCATCAGTTAGTGCCCCAGCCTTCTGAATATCACTCTGAAGTGTCACGGGTTCTGTAGCCCTAACCATGCTACGAATCTGAGGAACCAACCCACGAATGTATTTATCGATACGCTTCGACTCAGGAGTTACCAAGTGAGGGACCAACTTAGCTAACTCATGGAACCTGTCAGTATACCCCGCGTGATTAGCTCCAACCATTGCATGATTCCAAAATTCTTCCTCTAATTTCTGCATCTCATTTCTTGGGCAAAACTCCTCCACCATCAAGGCTTTGAAATCTTCCCAAGTTATTCCCATCGCAGCAACTCTACCCCTAGCTTGGACTTGCGTGTTCCACCAAGTCAAGGCCTTATTGATCAGAGAACTTGCTGCATACTTGACTTTTTGAGCTTCAGTACAGCCACTAATATCCATTATTGCTTCCATCTTCTCTATCCATCGAGTGAGCGCTATCGCACCACCCTTACCATCATACTCTTTGGGCTTACAAGCCAAAAACTCTTTGTAGGAGCATCCGTTGTTGCCACCCCCACCACTTCCAGCACCATTAGGTTGAGTACCATCACCCATCTGTGCGTTCATATGACTAACAATCTCTGGAAGTAGAGCTTCTAGTTGTTGATTGATCATTTGCTGGAAAATGGGGTTACTTTCTCCAATAGTGGGCATCTGCTTTCGCTTCTTCGGCGTCCGGTTGGCTCCACTCATTGGTGACTTAGAAATAGGGCGTCTCGGTCTTTTTGGTGCCATTTCCTGAACACACAAAATGTCGATACCATTAGGCGCCGTTCACGAGGTTCACGAATACTCATTCGTACTTAACACAAGTACTCCCCATCAAATGGGACAATTAACACAACTATCAAGGTTAAACTTAATCCTACTACACGTAAGCATGTCATCATTGGTCAACGTAGTATTGGCCATAAGTCTACATGTGTCGTGATTAGGGGTGTCATAAAACCCGACCCAAACCCGATCGGGTTCGGGTCAACTCGGGTCGGGTCAACTCGGGTCAAAAATCATATTCGGGTCAACCCGAATTGACCCGACTTCTAAACAAGGTCGGGTTCGGGTATGTTTTTTTAGCCTTGACCCGACCCGAACCCGAGTTGACCCGACAAAACTAACATTTTACAATGCAAAAAACTCGGGTTGACCCCAAACCCGAGTTGACCCGACCCGAGTTGACCCAAACCCGAATTGACCCGACCCGAGTTGACCCGAGTTCTAAACAGGGTCGGGTTCGGGTATGTTTTTAGGAGGCTTGACCCGAGTTGACCCGAACCCGGCCGGGTCAACCCGAATGACAGCCCTAGTCGTGATACATGTATAATTATGTTGGCCACCCATAATTATAGATGTATCCTTTCACATGTGTACTCGCTTCCAACACCACGCCTAACAATAATAACACCTCACAATTATAGTTACACAAACTCAAAAATTAATATCATATAATACACCCATAAATCACATATCACACACACAAAATATTCAAACTTACTCAAGCCTTATTATTAATTACTTGGGTAAAATCCCAGAATTCAAAGGAATTCGCGATCCAACATAATACCAAACATCAAAAATCAACAGAAGTCATCCCAAAACATAACACTAAACCAAACAGAATCGCACCCGGCTCGAGCTCCACCCTAACATTTTCCCCTCTCATTCAACTCGGATTAAATCTACTACTTGTCGTAGACTCTATATCTGAATCCACTTCGTACTCTTCCTCTTCACTTATCCATCCATTCCGGTTTCCCTCGTTCTGTGGTAGTGGACGACTGGCAAAACCACTCCTAAGGTTCCTTTCTTCCTCCTCTATATGGTCCATGATGTAATATATTTTTGATTTTTGAATCCAAAGAAATTGTAACGAATACAATTCCCCCGGGTCGTTCTCCCAACGAAGGTTTGACGGCGAATAAGTCGAATCGGAGTCGTGAAAATGTGAAGTGAATAATTGAACGTGATAATTTTTTTTGAATTGATTATACTAAAATTTGGAAAATTAAAATCAACAATCTACACTATTAAAATAAATGCACACAAAAAGAAATCAAATAATGCAAATCCCGGGCTAATCCCGAGATTTATAAAACTAATAGTGAAATTATAAAGCTAAAATGCAAAGATTAAAAGCTAAGGGACTAAAACTGCAATTAAACAAAACTAATTTTTAAAGAAATAAAAAAAAAAAAAAGTTTAATAAAAGTTAAGGGACTGAAAAAGTAATTTTTGAAACTTATATTTAAACTAAAACTTTTAAAACAAAGACAAGGACTTAAACTGTAATTTCTGAAACTTTAATAAAACTGAAAACGATTTAAAAACAAAGTGAGGGACCAAACTGGACTAAATTGAAATCTATAGACTGAATTATAAAAATTAAAATAAAAAAAACGTTTTTGAAACAACAAACCACCAAGGTTCGAATCCCACCCTTGGCAAACTATTTAAACTAATTTTTCTTTTTTTCTTTTTGCAATTAATCAAAAACTTACATCTAATGACTTTTATAAAAGCAACTTTTTATTTAAAAGCTTAAACAAGCTGTTTTAACAGCTTGTGATCCAACAGAAGGCTCTTTGAGAATCTTATGAAGCTTATGAGACTTAGAGAAACTTAGCAGCTTAGGAAATGGAATAAAAAGCTCAAGCTAAGGCACAAGCTATTTAAATGCTCAAACAAGCTCAACAACCTTAAAATCAACACACTACAAGCTGGGGACTTCAACTATGAACAATTAGCTTATGGCACTATGATTCCTCCAAAAACAGTCCAAACAACAATCTTCAAGGCACTAAAAAGCTACTTCAATAAGCTCTAACAGGAAATCAAAGCTTAGATCTAATAAAACACCACTGTGAGCTACCTTTTACCCCAATTAACTCAGTTAAAGCTTATGAAACTATATGAAACTGAAATTACGCTATTAATACTATTTTTAAAGCTATTTGTGAAGATTTGGATCCTAATTATCTAGCAGACTAATGATTAAGGCAAATTTAAGATACTTTTGACTTTTTAGTGAACACTAACTAATTATTATGCTGTATTACTCTATATATATCCCTATATGACAGATTAACACCAGCAAAATAAAGTGAATCCAAGCCTAAGTTCTACAAAACCTTAATTCCAAACACCATTTTTGTAACCACTATGAAAAATCCCTCATTTAAATAAACTGTCTCTCAGAATACTTATCCTTTTTCCACGTAGAATTTTTTTTTCTTTTCTTTCCTGATTGTAAATTATTATCTTATGTGACGAAGATCACATCCCGAATAACCGTGCTTGCAACCCAACCTTAATTGATTTAGTATTTACATATGAAAACATCATTGACCTAAAACGTTATGAGATCCCACTTACCACTTTACGTTATTTCGCTAATGTACATTTAAAACTGAATATTCCTTAACTAATGATAATTTTATAAAACCCTAAACTACCATAACAACATTTATGAACAATAAAACCCTAGAAATACTAAAGTACAAATTATCTGATTAATGTACAAGTCCCTAAAGCATAAAAACCTTAATTTTACTTTAACTTCCGATAAAACCCTAATCTCACATAACTATGAATTTATATATACATTTTACAAACCCAAATTTACTTATACAATATTTTTACAAGATAATATATTTACAAGTTATTTAAACTAGTGTACAAGTCATTTATGCACAAAATCATTTATTCACAATATCTTTATTTTTATTATAAAGTATAAAATTACAAACCCTACATGCATAATTTTCAAAAATTATATTTTCTAAATTCACTAAATATTTTTACAAGTCTTTAAACCTAAAGTACAAGTACCTAATGCATATAAACTAAAAAAAAAATTCCATTTATTTACTTTTAACTTAACAAAACTTAACATATAATTTTCATAACTTAATAAATTATAAAAATTACATTTTTCTCATATTCTAAATTATAGTACAACCTTACTAAAGCTGAAGTACAAGTCTTTTATGCATGAAACTATATATTTATAAAATTATAAATAAAACCTTAATAATAGTTACATAAATGACATTTTATGTAATATTTTTACACAATAAATTATAAAAATAATTTATTTATTTATTTAACATATGTACAACTCCATAAACTCAATGTACAACCCTTTAATGCACAAAATCATAAAAACTCATTTATTTATATTTAAACCTTAATAAAAATTACATAAAAATTATAGAAAATTAAGAAATAATTAAAAATATATTTTTCTTATTTTTCTTACATTAGTACAAGTCTTCCTAGCTTAGAGTACAACTTGCTAAAGCACAAAATCTATTTTTCCCTATATAACTATAATTCGATACATATATAATTATGCCATATAAATTCAAAAATTCATTCCTAACTAAGTCTTAAACCTAGGAACCTTAATTCTACCCTAAACCTTAGTTTACAAGTCAACAAAGCCTTAGGTGCAACTCCCTTAAGCATGATTCGACCCATAACTAGCCAATTACACCTTCTAGTTTAATCCTAACCTTAAACTATCCATATCTCACGAAATTCTTAAGCCCTAAGAGTCTAATTACATGATCCCTAAGTGAAACACATCACCTCCCTTCTAGATTAAGATTATGTGTATGGCATACAACATAAACACATCATTTCCCCCTCCTTCCTCCCTTATGGCACCACCACAGCCACACACCTCATCACCTTCTTCATTAATACAGACCTAGAAGTCTTTAGAAAACCCTAGATTACTTCCTATAAATAGAGAACACTAGAAAACCCTAAAACATCCATCACTACCTTTCGAACTCACCCACACAGCCACATACATCACCCACTCTGATCTCAAAGCCCTCAAATAAGATCCTAGTAGCCTTAAAGAAGCCAAGGAGTAGGCTAGACCGTTGGTAGAGATCATTTCGAAACCCTAGCCTCTAATTTGCTCTAATCGACTTTTATTTCAAAAGGTATGATCCCAACCCTTTTCAATTATTTTCTATACTTATTATACTTCTAATAATATATATAAACCTTCCTTAAAACATATCATAACCTAGAAACCACAGAACCAAATTATTTCCTTTCTTTTGTTCTTGTTCGAATACAAACAAACACCCTATATTATTATGTTTTCGATATTTTAAGAACTCTAGGCACTAGGAAACTTATATATTGTTAAAGAGAATATTTTTAGAAGAACGTGGCAATTGGAATCATCGAAAATGATTAAACGAGTCAAAAGTTATGTCGATTTTAAGTTATATATAAACTTTATATACCCACTGTTACAGCAGACGAACATGACGCAAAACGAGGCCTTTCTGCTCCGTTTCGTCGAAAACCTAAAACACGAAAGTTGTCCGTAACGTCGTTTCCTTCAAAAAGTCTTTTGACCTCGAGTCGTGAAAACGCAAAACAAATGGTCTTTTTATTTAAATTCAGAACAGATTTTATAAAAGAACAACAGCAGATATAGAGTTTTGAACTTTAATTTCGACTATCAAACGTATCTCTAAAATTCTAGGTCTTGGTATGGTTAAAGTAGATTAAAAGAACTACACATAGGAAAAAGAATCAACGTTTTTCGTTGAGAAACGAGGGAGAACGGGGCGTGTGAAGTTGAGTGTTTTTCTGTGTCGAGTAACATGAAATAACGAGTTTCTGTTTTGTTTTTGAAACTCGTGGGTTCGATTCAGGCCACAAAACTTTACAAAAATACTTTTAAAATATTTATACACACTTTAGAAAAGGTTTCGTAAAAGGTCTCGGCTTGAATCGCTAAAAATAAATTGTTTTTGGTATAAAGGACGTCGGGTGTAGTCGGGTAATAAACACAAGGACCATTTCTGTCAAAAACTCTATAAAAATTCTGTTTTGGACCTAGTTTGCGATCGGGGAATCCCTAAGGGGGTAAAAGTGTCGATTTAGAAACTTGAGGGAATAAAGTGTCAATTAACTAAAGTCCGAGGGTAAAAGTTGTCATTTTCATAAAGTCTAAGGGTAAAAGTTGTCAACTATAAAAACTTGAAGGTTTAAAATGAAAATATTACTAAACCCTAATTTTATTTAATATTAATATAATATTTATTATTACTATTATTATTAATATTATTAAGTTTTATTTAAACTTAATATACATTTTTACCGTAACTTGCAAACGAAGTGTCCATTTAACGAACAGACGGAACCGAATCTTACAGATAAGAAGATATAATAAAATATTACTTTTGAAACTACATATTGGCTCTATTAAGTACTTAACTATCAAACCAAAACATAACGAAACGAAATAATAAAAACTTATATATTAAGAAATAATTACTGAGAAACTTGACATAACCAATTCAGGTTGCAAGCCGGAGACGTTTATCAACTTTGTTTAGCTTTTGTTTTTCCATCCAGACTGCTCAGGTGAGTTCATAGTCCCACTTTTTATTACGTTTTCTAAAATATGTGGGGAGATACATGCTACAAACCGAACATAAGTATTTTCTGTATGATTTCATGATTAATATTGCCTAAGATACCCCATTTGTGTTGCTGGTTAAGTAACCAAATGCATCCCATTTGTGTTGCTGGTTAAGTAACCAAATGCATCCCATTTGTGTTGCTGGTTAAGTAACCAAATGTACCCCTTTTTGTGTTGCTGGTTAAGTAACCAAATGCACCCCGTTATCAGTTGAGTTCATGAGACTTAGGGCAATATGTTTATTTTCGAATTACTTTCTATTTAGCTTATGTTCAAACTGATTATAACTTTAAACGCTATGGATTCACTCAACCTTTGTGTTGACTTTTTAAGCATGTTTATCTCAGGTAACTGGAAGTACGATTTGGCACGGAGTGGCGGTGGACTTTCTTTTAAAAGAGTGTCCGTTTTGTTATCATTCAAATGAATAATGTATCATTTATAACGTATATCGAAACATCCCTCTGGGACCTATCTTATGTACTCTGATATTAAATAAATGAATGATAACAATTTTTATTTAAAAACGTCTCTTTTCGAGTCGTTTTCTATTTCCATGACTGTGAACCATGAAGTAGCACCCCAAGCTTATATTCCGCTGCGAAATCCGAAAATGGGGGTGTTACAGATTGGTATCAGAGCTTGTGGTTATAGAGAACCAAATGTTTTCAAACATTGGACTATAACCGATTTTCACAAACTTAACTAAAAAGTCCTCCGTGCCACAACGCCACTGAAACGTTACTTGTATATGTTTATTTCTAGTTATTAGTTACATAGTAAAATGTTTATCATTCCCGGGTGGTTTCAGAATCCTGACTTTCCCTACCCATTCTATTCCTCTTATATCGGACTCGGATATTGAAAAATATCACGATAGTACCGGACATCATGATAATACCTACATCCTCGTCACCACTACCATATCCACTTTCCTACATATATATACCGTCAGTTTCTACATCTTTACTATCTCCACTATCAACTATAAATTTCTATTCCCTTATCTGTCCCAATTAAACTTAGTGAAGAAGCTAGGACCATTATCACCCGATATCATACTTTACCCCGATTACCAATTCCCGACTTCCCTATTCCATCGCGAGTCTTTGAGGTAAGCAAATGTTCGCAATCAGCACAAGAACGACAGCCAACTATCTTTACCCTGCTAACGCAATTAGAATGGCAAGAAGAACAGAATGAGACTGCGTAGGTCATTCCGATGAGCTGTCTCTAGAATGCATCAAGGGTATAATATATGGAGCTGAAGATTCAGAGACCATGAAGCAGAAGATGGACGAGAAACGTAAGAAGGCAGAGGACCGTCATGAGCAGCCAAGACGAGAAATACCTATGACGAATTGAAGATGTTAAAGGAGAAGAAAAGAAAAAGAAGAATGAAGAACTGACGACAGCTCAGATGAAGATCACTATTTTGGAGAAAATAGTGGGAGATATGAAAGAAAAATATTAAGAATATATATATATATATATATCCTCGTCAGCATGATCGTCAAACTGAAAAGTTGACTCAAAAGAGTTTCTGGTAGCCACTAAAATCAGATTTATATCTACCAGCTTTTGTACAATATCTTGGCCATGAGATATATAGCATAAATATGACGCTTGTACTAATTTTGTTATATATATAACGAGTTAGCAAGTTATTTATGACTATATGTGGTTTTGATTTTTGCTGTGTACGGTATCGGTTAATGTGGGCCAGTAATGATCATCTTACATACGCGTACGATAGTATTTGGACATGTTGTGACTTTAAGATTAACATAGATTTTACCTTGTTAATTTAACATGGTCAAATTTCAAACGTGTGTTTTCTCATCGTATTACTAGAAATATGCCTCGCACTTCCCCCGAACCACCCATGTCCCAAGCTGCTATCCGAAAGCTTGTTGCAGATAGTGTTGCTGCAGCCCTGGAGAGTCAAGCAGCAGAAATTGCTCGTACTGGAAACACTAGCCGACCCAATGGAGAAATCGAGCCAGCAAATGTTCACAAGTGTACTTACAAAGATTTCATGAATTGCAAGCCAACTTTCTTCAAAGGAACAGAAGGAGCTACAGAATTAGCTCGTTGGTTTGAACGTATGGAAGTGGTCTTTGTAAGGAGCGGGTGTTCTGATGACTGCAAAGTTGCCTTCGCGACAGGGACTTTGTTAGATGATGCCTTGTCTTGGTGGTCTGCTACTTCCCGGACAATGGGAATAGAAGCAGCTCATCAAATCACGTGGGACGATCTCAAGAAGAAGATGCTAAATAAGTATTGTCCTCGTACCGAAATCAAGAAATTGGAGGATGAATTCCACCCGTTAGCAGTAAAAGGAACAGATATCAAGGCTTACAATAGGAGGTTTCAGGAGCTTGCTCTCCTATGTCCAAATATTGTGCCTGATCTGGAGAAGATGTTAGAGAAGTATACTGAAGGGTTACCTCGAAGCATCGAGGGGAACGTTATTGTTTCAAATCCTCAATCGCTGGAGGAAGCAATGACCACAGCCCAGAAGCTGATGGATCGTGAAATCAAGAGAAATTCCATTCAAGCAAATGATGATCACAAGCGGAAGCTTGATGATAGAAGGATCTCCCATCACCACAACAACTACCAGCACGACCGTAACAATCAACAGAATCGTCGACAAGAGACAACCAAAGCCTATACTGCCACACCTGCTGAGAGAAATGGTTATGTCGGAACAAAACCATTTTGCAATCAATGCTCGTTGCACCACTACGGACCATGCACCATTAGATGCTCAAATTGTCGAAAAGTTGGACATCAGACCAAAGACTGTAAAGCAACAGGAGCAAATCCACAGCCAGAAGCTATAACTTGCTACGGATGTGGTGAGAAGGGACATTACAAGAGCCGGTGCCCGAAACCAAAAGCTGACCAGAATAATGGTGCCCGTGGAAGAGCATATGTGCTAGGAGATGGGAACGCACAGACGAACCAAGACTAGTGCAAGAGAGTAAGAACTCGTTAAGATTCCGACCATGTCAAGGAATGGCATCCCTATGTAGACAAAAGAGAAATTCCTGTTATAGCTAAATAAATCGTATTGTAAACTTCCTAAGCATGTTTCCTATTGTACTCTACTTTAGTTACGATGGACGTAACTTAAGTGTATTAACTATCTTTTCTACCGTATGAAAGCTCTATCTTGTAATATTTCCATAATAATCAAAATTACGTTTCTACTTCACTTGCTTTGTTCGTAGTCACACACTGTCATCTCACTAGAAATTTGATTAACATTAGTTTTTACCATTCCGTGAGAATTCCACTCGAACCCTAAAATTTGTTTTAAGGATATCCCATTTGTACCTAAAATCCCTAACCTATCACTGGGCTGAACAAAACATTACATCATTTGGTCCTCAATTATACATAACCTGATCAACTATGTATAATTCCGGAAGAATCATGTAATGAATTGGACAGGCATTTTAAGCATATCAAATTCTCATCTCAACCAAATCGTTGTACGATTTTCCTTTATCACGTTCTCTATCTGGATAAGATAGAAATCTGAACCTAACTATCCCTATACATCAATTTTCTCAACTTTCCAACCAACACATGTCGAATCTCGGGACGAGATTCCCTTAACGGGGGGTGACTGTAACCACTATGAAAAATCCCTCATTTAAATAAACTGTCTCTCAGAATACTTATCCTTTTTCCACGTAGATTTTTTTTTTCTTTTCTTTCCTGATTGTAAATTATTCTCTTATGTGACGAAGATCACATCCCGAATAACCGTGCTTGCAACCCAACCTTAATTGATTTAGTATTTACATATGAAAACATCATTGACCTAAAACGTTATGAGATCCCACTTACCACTTTACGTTATTTCGCTAATGTACATTTAAAACTGAATATTCCTTAACTAATGATAATTTTATAAAACCCTAAACTACCATAACAACATTTATGAACAATAAAACCCTAGAAATACTAAAGTACAAATTATCTGATTAATGTACAAGTCCCTAAAGCATAAAAACCTTAATTTTACTTTAACTTCCGATAAAACCCTAATCTCACATAACTATGAATTTATATATACATTTTACAAACCCAAATTTACTTATACAATATTTTTACAAGATAATATATTTACAAGTTATTTAAACTAGTGTACAAGTCATTTATGCACAAAATCATTTATTCACAATATCTTTATATTTATTATAAAGTATAAAATTACAAACCCTACATGCATAATTTTCAAAAATTATATTTTCTAAATTCACTAAATATTTTTACAAGTCTTTAAACCTAAAGTACAAGTACCTAATGCATATAAACTAAAAAAAAAATTCCATTTATTTACTTTTAACTTAACAAAACTTAACATATAATTTTCATAACTTAATAAATTATAAAAATTACATTTTTCTCATATTCTAAATTATAGTACAACCTTACTAAAGCTGAAGTACAAGTCTTTTATGCATGAAACTATATATTTATAAAATTATAAATAAAACCTTAATAATAGTTACATAAATGACATTTTATGTAATATTTTTACACAATAAATTATAAAAATAATTTATTTATTTATTTAACATATGTACAACTCCATAAACTCAATGTACAACCCTTTAATGCACAAAATCATAAAAACTCATTTATTTATATTTAAACCTTAATAAAAATTACATAAAAATTATAGAAAATTAAGAAATAATTAAAAATATATTTTTCTTATTTTTCTTACATTAGTACAAGTCTTCCTAGCTTAGAGTACAACTTGCTAAAGCACAAAATCTATTTTTCCCTATATAACTATAATTCGATACATATATAATTATGCCATATAAATTCAAAAATTCATTCCTAACTAAGTCTTAAACCTAGGAACCTTAATTCTACCCTAAACCTTAGTTTACAAGTCAACAAAGCCTTAGGTGCAACTCCCTTAAGCATGATTCGACCCATAACTAGCCAATTACACCTTCTAGTTTAATCCTAACCTTAAACTATCCATATCTCACGAAATTCTTAAGCCCTAAGAGTCTAATTACATGATCCCTAAGTGAAACACATCACCTCCCTTCTAGATTAAGATTATGTGTATGGCATACAACATAAACACATCATTTCCCCCTCCTTCCTCCCTTATGGCACCACCACAGCCCCACACCTCATCACCTTCTTCATTAATGCAGACCTAGAAGTCTTTAGAAAACCCTAGATTACTTCCTATAAATAGAGAACACTAGAAAACCCTAAAACATCCATCACTACCTTTCGAACTCACCCACACAGCCACATACATCACCCACTCTGATCTCAAAGCCCTCAAATAAGATCCTAGTAGCCTTAAAGAAGCCAAGGAGTAGGCTAGACCGTTGGTAGAGATCATTTCGAAACCCTAGCCTCTAATTTGCTCTAATCGACTTTTATTTCAAAAGGTATGATCCCAACCCTTTTCAATTATTTTCTATACTTATTATACTTCTAATAATATATATAAACCTTCCTTAAAACATATCATAACCTAGAAACCACAGAACCAAATTATTTCCTTTCTTTTGTTCTTGTTCGAATACAAACAAACACCCTATATTATTATGTTTTCGATATTTTAAGAACTCTAGGCACTAGGACACTTATATATTGTTAAAGAGAATATTTTTAGAAGAACGTGGCAATTGGAATCATCGAAAATGATTAAACGAGTCAAAAGTTATGTCGATTTTAAGTTATATATAAACTTTATATACCCACTGTTACAGCAGACGAACATGACGCAAAACGAGGCCTTTCTGCTCCGTTTCGTCGAAAACCTAAAACACGAAAGTTGTCCGTAACGTCGTTTCCTTCAAAAAGTCTTTTGACCTCGAGTCGTGAAAACGCAAAACAAATGGTCTTTTTATTTAAATTCAGAACAGATTTTATAAAAGAACAACAGCAGATATAGAGTTTTGAACTTTAATTTCGACTATCAAACGTACCTCTAAAATTCTAGGTCTTGGTATGGTTAAAGTAGATTAAAAGAACTACACATAGGAAAAAGAATCAACGTTTTTCGTTGAGAAACGAGGGAGAACGGGGCGTGTGAAGTTGAGTGTTTTTCTGTGTCGAGTAACATGAAATAACGAGTTTCTGTTTTGATTTTCGAGTTCGTGGGTTCGATTCAGGCCACAAAACTTTACAAAAATACTTTTAAAATATTTATACACACTTTAGAAAAGGTTTCGTAAAAGGTCTCGGCTTGAATCGCTAAAAATAAATTGTTTTTGGTATAAAGGACGTCGGGTGTAGTCGGGTAATAAACACAAGGACCATTTCTGTCAAAAACTCTATAAAAATTCTGTTTTGGACCTAGTTTGCGATCGGGGAATCCCTAAGGGGGTAAAAGTGTCGATTTAGAAACTTGAGGGAATAAAGTGTCAATTAACTAAAGTCCGAGGGTAAAAGTTGTCATTTTCATAAAGTCTAAGGGTAAAAGTTGTCAACTATAAAAACTTGAAGGTTTAAAATGAAAATATTACTAAACCCTAATTTTATTTAATATTAATATAATATTTATTATTACTATTATTATTAATATTATTAAGTTTTATTTAAACTTAATATACATTTTTACCGTAACTTGCAAACGAAGTGTCCATTTAACGAACAGACGGAACCGAATCTTACAGATAAGAAGATATAATAAAATATTACTTTTGAAACTACATATTGGCTCTATTAAGTACTTAACTATCAAACCAAAACATAACGAAACGAAATAATAAAAACTTATATATTAAGAAATAATTACTGAGAAACTTGACATAACCAATTCAGGTTGCAAGCCGGAGACGTTTATCAACTTTGTTTAGCTTTTGTTTTTCCATCCAGACTGCTCAGGTGAGTTCATAGTCCCACTTTTTATTACGTTTTCTAAAATATGTGGGGAGATACATGCTACAAACCGAACATAAGTATTTTCTGTATGATTTCATGATTAATATTGCCTAAGATACCCCATTTGTGTTGCTGGTTAAGTAACCAAGTGCATCCCATTTGTGTTGCTGGTTAAGTAACCAAATGCATCCCATTTGTGTTGCTGGTTAAGTAACCAAATGTACCCCTTTTTGTGTTGCTGGTTAAGTAACCAAATGCACCCCGTTATCAGTTGAGTTCATGAGACTTAGGGCAATATGTTTATTTCCGAATTACTTTCTATTTAGCTTATGTTCAAACTGATTATAACTTTAAACGCTATGGATTCACTCAACCTTTGTGTTGACTTTTTAAGCATGTTTATCTCAGGTAACTGGAAGTACGATTTGGCACGGAGTGGCGGTGGACTTTCTTTTAAAAGAGTGTCCGTTTTGTTATCATTCAAATGAATAATGTATCATTTATAACGTATATCGAAACATCCCTCTGGGACCTATCTTATGTACTCTGATATTAAATAAATGAATGATAACAATTTTTATTTAAAAACGTCTCTTTTCGAGTCGTTTTCTATTTCCATGACTGTGAACCATGAAGTAGCACCCCAAGCTTATATTCCGCTGCGAAATCCGAAAATGGGGGTGTTACAATTTTAATGACTGTCTATGATCAATTTCAAAGCAGTAGTGAGTATTAGGCCACAAATTCAAATCACTATCACTTAGTATGATCAAACAATGCTAATGAAACTCAGAAACTCCAAACACAAACACACAAAAGCACAGATCTAAGATGCATATATTTGAGTCAGAATAGAAGCACAAAGAGACAGATTCATATCAAACATGAATAAACTAACATGAGATGATGCAAACTACTAATATTAAGCAACAATAACTACTTTTAAACAGAAATAAACAAGCAAACACAGATCTATACTACTATAATTTTGAGAGGAATTTAAATGAAAAAACTCACAAAGTTCTTTCCCCTCGGCTCAAATAGAGGGGATTCACTATGCTTGCCTATCTTTAGATAGGCTAAACTCTTCCACATCTCAGTCTAGACTATCAAATTAAACCTTCTGAATAAGCTCAACTTATTGGATAAAAGCTGAGTTTGACTTCTGTTAACTTTAGTACTTTTGAGAGGTAATGAACTAAATAAGCTCACTACAAGCTATAGCAGCTTGTAAAAGCTTATATTAACAACTAAAAAGGCTATTTGAAGCCGGATTTAAGTAATAAAGGAAAACATATTTTTGGTTTTTTATTTGATTTTCTGATTTTTTTTTTTTTATATTTTTGATATGATATAAACAATAAACTATAACTAATAAAAGATTAAAAGTGATTACGAGATATGAAATGAAACAGTAACAAGAGTTTTAAACTAAGATTAAACAATTTAGAATTTAAAAGGAGATTAAAAAGACTTAAAAATAAAAAGTAAACTAAGCTTTCATTAATTAAAACTGAATTACACTATTTGAAATCTGAAATACAATTGAGAGTACAATTTAACAGCATAACAATATTAAAAACCTACTTCCCAAATAAGCTAGATTAAGCCTCTATTTATAACCGTGAGGAGAGAGTGAGGGGTGAGGAAATCCACGCTGGCAATCCGTGTGGTGTGCTTCTTGAGAGATCATCCAAGCCCTTAAATCCGTACCCAATGATTGAAAACAATCAGAGCCCTTAGATTGAGGTGTAGTGAGTTGTCTCAACCAATAGCCAGCTGCCACGTCACCGTCCGTGTGCTTCTTCGCTCTGACAAGGCCTGACAATCTTCTAGAAGCGTACGATTTGACCAATTAGCCCTTAATTGTGGTGAAATCGGGGTGGGTAAAATTAGGGTTCATAGCTGCCTGGGTTCATGGTGAAAAAGGGGCGCGGGAAGTGTAGGTTTATTTTTGTTTAGTTGACTGAGTGATATAATTTTGACCCCGGGTTTTCTAAAAGGGTTGGGTCGGTTCATGGGTAGTGGGTCGTGGGTTTAATTTAGTTGGTGGGCTGGATTTGTGAGGTTGGGCTGATTGGTTGGGTTGGTTTAGTTATTTTTAGATAATGTTTTATTCGAATCCGGATTTTAAACAAAAGTCATGTTTAAAATCAAGGACTAATTATGCAAATTCTGAAACTCAAGGGTATTTTCTGCTATGCTCAAAAGTATAATCCAAGGGCTAATCTTGCTAAATGATGAACTTCAAGGGTTGACTTTGGCTTTTTGCATCCTGGCTTCAGCTTTGAACATTCTTCCAAATCTCGAGCTCGTTATCTCGGGTTTTCCGTGTCTTTTGTCAATTTTCACGATATCCATCCCTGCACATACAAAAACACAAAAACACAATATCTTTTGGCATTTTGGTCGGGTTTTTGGTCTTTTAGGTCCAGTTTTGGTCAAGAAAAGGTATGTGTTTAAGCACATACCAAATTCCCCCAGACTGAGCTATTGCAATGTCCTCATGCAATGTTATAAAACACGTTTTTGAAACCGAAAATTTCCAATCTCTTTTTACTAACTTTGAGAAGTAGCAAAATTTTCAAAAGAGATCAAGAAATCTTAAGCTTTAAAAACTCCCCGATTTTCCTTTTATTCTATTTTTGTATTTTTCTCATTATTCATGTGACGGCTTTGTTGACAATCATTATCTAACGATAATTTTTAGGGTCATAGAGTAGAAACACAACTCATAGAGGAGTGACCATAAGGATAAAATTCATCGTCCTTGATTTTTCACATGCTCCCAAACTAAGCTTATAAACGAGATCACAACCTACTTAGAAATTAGATGCCAACACTACTCATGGAAGTTACTTGTGTAAGAACCTCTCGCTCCCATCTTCTTATTTTTGTTTCTACTTATTTTATTTTTGTGAGAGAAATGAATTTCTTCATAAGCTTCTCATTTTCATAATTATTAGACCGATAAAAATATCAAGTTTAAAACGCTAAGTAGTTTTCCATCTTCTTGCAAGAAAGTTTGCCTTAAAAATGAGGTCCAAATCAAGGTTATTACATACATCAAAGACTAAAGAACTCATACAAACATGTAGACATAAGTTGTGGAGAAACATCACGTGCACCTCATGTGCCTGATCTAAGATCATTCACATGCACCTCACGTGCCATCAACTTGTCTAACACATTAAGCACAAAATCCATACATCTCAACATACATTTTTTTTTTTTTTTTTTTTTTTTAAACTCAAACTTTTCTTCACTCAATAACTTAATACCACGGGATTACCGGGTGATTCCAAAACATCAAACATACAGTAGTAACCCTTAGAAAACGAACCTTCACGGTTTAAATCCAAGACCTTACCGCCTTTAGAAGTAAGGATCCAAGGTCCGATCTCAATCCGAAATCTAAGAGCACTTTACAACTTATTCACTTAATACGGAACCTTGATGTGTACCTAATCTTTAGAGCAAAAATTCTTTTAAGAAGATGGAGAACTAAATTTCGTTCTAAACCTAAATATCTTTAATTATTTATAAAATATATGGGGTGAAACAATTTTACGGGAGCAAAAGGCCACAAGTACCTACGATGAGCTCTAAAGAGAACCAACTACTCCACGTTTGGCATCTAACTTCTAAATAAATTCTATCATTTCTCGCTCTTCGCACATTTAAAAATCTCAAATAATGAAATTGGCGAATACTTAGCCGATAATCAGCCACGCATATATAAAGTCAGTTACAGAAACTTGCAAATTCTTGAAAAGAATTCGCGTTTTCTAGCTCCTTATGTAAAAGACTAGCGAAAGCTCTTCAAGCCATGCATATTGAAAGTCAAGTACGGGAACACGCAAAAGAGCAGCTCCTTGTGTACAAGACTAGCACAAGCTTTTATGATTATCATTGGTTAAGGGAACAAGCTAGGGCTCAACACGCCCGGTCAAGTCAAAATTTTATTCCTACTCTACCCAGCGGAAAGTCAAAAATGTCAAAACTTATTATATTTTTGCACAAAATTTTTTAAATTTTCTCATTTTTTGGACTTTTTGGAGGAAAAAAAACGGAGTTGCATGAGTAAACGGCAAAAATGCAAGGCAAAAATCGAATCGAAAGATCACCCCCCCAGACTAGAACGAGACATTGTCCTCAATGTCTTAAAGGTAAGGGTTCTCCTACATAAATCTAAGGCCGTTTATTAATTATGCCAAAAGATAAATGTAAAATGATAAGATTTTAGATATTGGATAAGCAGCGGATGATGAAACTCGAGTAGCGTGAAGGAAACTACGAGCACGAGAGTCTTCATCATCGGGCATTCCTGGACACAGCACAGAAAAACAACGAGACACAAGATATGGAAGAGGATCCCCTCCTCTTTATTAAGAAAATAGAAAGAAGATAGATGGATAAGCATGGGGTGCCTCCCATGAAGCGCTTGTTTTTGTTAACCGAGTCACATGAGCTTGACTCGACCCCGAATTTATTTGTCCATGGGGAAAGTTTGGAGATCCGGGACAACCATGGATGGTACGTCCCCTCCAAAATAGTGCTTCAACCTATGACCATTCACCTTAAAGTTTGGACCGTCATTTTGAGCTAACTCGACGGTTCCATATGGAAAAACTTGAGTGATGGTGAATGGCCCAGACTAGCGGGTTTTGAGTTTGCCCGAGAAAATCTTTAGCCGAGAATTGAAGAGGAGGACTTGATCACCAACATTGAAAATGCGGTTTTTAATCTTAGAGTCATGAATCCTCTTTGTTTTCTCTTTGTAGATCAAAGAATTCTCGTAGGCCTGATCCCGAAGCTCATTTAATTCATTAATTTGGAGCTTACGGTGATCACCCGCGGTCTTAAGGTCAAAATTGGCATGTTTCAAGGCCCAATATGCCTTATGCTCGAGCTCGATGGGCAGATGGCAGGCCTTTCCGTAAACCAGCTTATAAGGAGTACACCCAATGGGTGTCTTGAAAGCGGTTCGGAAAGCCCATAAAACATCATCCAATTTGTCGGCCCACGAGGCTCGATTTTCACCAACGGTTCTTTCAAGGATACGTTTCAATCCACGATTCGAAACCTCGACTTGTCTGCTTGTTTGCGGGTGATACGCGGTAGAAAGTCGGTGAGTGACACCATACTTTAGCATAACTTTTTCGAATTGATCATTGAAGAAGTGAGTACCCCGATCACTGATTATAGCACGAGGAGTTCCGAATCGGGAGAAGAGATTTTTCAAGAACTTAACAACCACTCGGGCGTCGTTAGTGGGGAGCGCTTTAGCTTCAACCCATTTTGACAAGTAGTCGACGGCCACGAGGATATACTTATTCCCTCGTGAAGACGGGAATGGCCCCATGAAATCGATGCCCCACACGTCAAAAATCTCACAGACTTGAATTGCATTTTGAGGCATTTCGTCTTTTTGCGAGATTTTTCCTTGACGTTGGCAAGAATCACATGACTTCACCAAGTCGTGGGCATCGCGGTAGATTGTCGGCCAATAGAATCCAGAATCAAAGATTTTTTTAGCGGTGTAGCTGGCACCATGATGTCCCCCCGTGGGTCCATTATGGCAAGCGTTGAGGATGTCAACGGCTTCTTGGCCATGCACACACCGTCTTATCACTTGATCGGCACATATCCGGAATAAGTAGGGGTCATCCCAGAAATAATGTTTAACATCTTTGAAAAACTTCTTTTTCTGCTGGGACGACATCCCTTTCACCACAAAATTCCCCGCATGGTAATTTGCGTAATCAGCAAACCATGGGGTACTCGGATCATTCTTTAAAGATATTTTCCCAAGTGTCTCGAGAGGAAATGTTTCGGTTATTTCTTTTTTCTCGAGATCACTTTGATGGGGATTTTCAAGTCTGGACAAATGATCAGCGGCTAGATTCTCTGCTCCTTTTTTTATCACGAATGATAATGTCAAATTCCTGGAGCAGAAGAATCCACCGAAGTAATCTCGGTTTAGCATCTTGTTTTGCTAAGAGATACTTTAGAGCAGAATGGTCCGTATACACTATGCTTTTTGATAAGACAAGATACGGTCTAAATTTCTCAAAAGCGTAAACAACGGCCAACAACTCTTTCTCAGTAGTAGTGTAATGAGATTGAGCGTCGGTCATTGTCTTGCTAGCATAGTGTATTGGTTGGAAGTATTTTGACTTGCGTTGCCCCAGGACTGGTCCGATAGCATAATCGCTTGCATCACACATTAGCTCAAAAGGCAAGTCCCAGTCGGGGGCAACCAAGATCGGTGCTTCGGTTAACTTCTTTTTGAGAACCTCGAATGCTTCGATGCATTCGGGAGAGAAGATGAACGGAGCATCTTTTTCAAGAAGATGGGTCAGAGGCCGGGCGATTTTTGAGAAGTCTTGAATAAATCGTCTGTAGAAACCGGCATGACCAAGGAAACTTCGGATTCCTTTAACGGTAGTGGGATGAGGTAGCTTAGCGATAACATCGACTTTAGCTCGATCGACCTCAATCCCAGATTTGGAAATCTTATGGCCGAGGACTATGCCTTCTTTAACCATGAAATGGCACTTCTCCCAATTTAGAACGAGATTGGTGCTTTCACACCGTTCAAGCATTTTCTCTAAATGGGAGAGGCATGAGGAGAAAGAATTTCCATAAACCGAGAAGTCATCCATAAAGACCTCCATCGTCGTCTCGATCATATCATGGAATATGGCCATCATGCACCTTTGAAACGTGCCCGGAGCATTGCACAAGCCGAAAGGCATGCGTCGGTAGGCAAATGTTCCATAAGGACACGTGAAGGTGGTCTTTTCCTGATCTTGGGGATCAATTGGTATTTGAAAATACCCGGAAAAGCCATCGAGAAAACAATAGAACTCATTTCCCGCCAAACGCTCAAGCATTTGGTCCATAAATGGTAGAGGGAAATGGTCTTTACGGGTAGCATCATTGAGTTTTTGGTAATCGATACACACTCTCCATCCGGTGACGAGACGTGTGGGAATCAACTCATTTTCTTCGTTTGTAATGACGGTCATTCCACCCTTTTTAGGCACACAGTGGACGGGACTAACCCATGAGCTATCCGAGATCGGATAAATCATCCCTGCGTGAAGGAGTTTAATAACTTCCTTTTTTATGACATCATGGATTTTTGGGTTAACCCGTCTCTGTTGCTGAACAGCGGGTTTGAAATTATCTTCCAATAAGATCTTATGGGTGCAGAATTTAGGGTCAATACCCTTTATATCAGAGATCTGCCAAGCAATGGCACTTTTATGCTTTTTAAGCACGTCTAAGAGTTTTGTCTTCTCCTCATCTTTGAGAGCTTTTGAAATGATGACGGGAAATGTATCGGAATCTCCCAAGAAAGCATATTCAAGATGAGGAGGTAAATCCTTGAGCTCAAGCTCCGGAGGATTTTCAATAGACGGCTTAATTTCCTTAACGTCGGCCATTTTAAGGTCCATCGGAGGGGAAAAAGGGGTAGGGTCTTCATTCAAAAGTTGTTCAAGCATAAGAATATCCCCCTCCGGATCATAATAAGAATCATCATCTTCCGGTGAAGAAGATGTGTCGGTAGCAAGAAACTCATTGACCTCTTCCAAAAAGAAATCACCTCCCTCAAACGGAGTGAGGGACGGGGAAGAGTCGGAGATGATCGGTGAAGAAATAGTAGACGAAGAAGAATCATCAATAGAGGTAGAAGAAGAATCCAAAGTGGGATTGCCACTAGCAAAACCGAGAATCTCTTGAGCATACTCCTCCGTAGTAACGTCAATAATATCAATACGGTTCACGGACATGCAATTATCGTTGGAGGAGTATCTCGCAGTTTGATCCAAATCGAAAGTCACGGCTTCATTACCAACTCGCAAGGTAATCTCTTCATCATAAACATCAATCAATGCGCGCCCGGTTCTTAAGAATCCTCTCCCGAGAATGAGAGGAACTCGGGGATCGGCATCAAATTCGACAATCACAAAATCTGCCGGAAAATGAAACTTTCCCACATTAACATAGACATCTTCGGCTATGCCAATTGGACGAGTGATTGATCGATCCGCAAGCTCGAGAGTCATGCGGGTTGGAGTGAGAGCGGGGAGAGATAATTTTTCCCAAACGGACTTAGGCATTAGGTTAATGCTAGCGCCAAGATCGGCCAAGGCGAAACATTGAACCATCCCCGGAAAATTGCACGGAATAAGGAACTTTCCGGGATCTCCAAGCTTTTCCGGAAGCTTTTTGAGGAGAACCGCGGAACATTGTTCATTTAACGGGGTTGTTTTTGCCATCTCAAACAATTTATCTTTGTTGCTCAGCAAATTCTTCACCATCGATGCAAACTTCGGCATTAAGAGAGCAGCATCCGCGAAGCTAATTTCGAAACTCATATCTTGAAAGATTTGGTAGAATTTCTCCATCTGATGCGTATTCTTATCATGGTGCTTTTGTTCATCAAGGCGCGACGGATACGGAAGTTTTATCTTAACGGGAACCTCTTGTTCAAAATCAACTTTCCCTTTTCCTTTTGACGATTGGACAACTGGAGGTTGGATGTCTTCGGTCCTTCCGTTATTAGTAGGAAGTGCCGTATCCGTTGTCACCTCGGTTTCACGGGCGACTACCTTGGGAGGAAGAGAAGAAGAGGTAGTCGGAGCCGTAGGTCCATCATAAAAAAACACCACTACGTGTTGTGATCGCTTTAACGTCGCCCCTCGGGTTTGCGATCGTGTTGCTTGGAAGAGAAGTAGTACCCGAGCCCGAGGGTTGATCATTTAAACGTTTCTTAATCTCACTCATTTCCTTAGTTAACAACTCTTGAGTTCTCATCATATTTTGATTTTGAAGCATTAATTGTCGAAGAATCTCATCCGAGGGTGACGGATTTGGAACAACATTTTGATTTTGATTAAAATTTTGCCCTCGGTTGTTGTTATTGAAACCTTGATTATGAAAATTTCCTTGATTTTGATTCATATTTCCTTGATTAGTATTGAAATTCCCATGAAAATTCCCTTGATTTTGATTTCCTTGAAAACCCCGGTTTTGATGTTGATTAAAACCATTGTTTTGAAAACCATTATTTGCACGATTTTGATTATTGTTAACTTGATTACGGTTTTGACCTTGATTTTGACTTTGATTATTGAATCCCGGTGGTGGTCCAAGTGAATTGTTTGAACGGTAGCTAAGGAGATTACGGTCTCCTTGGGGTTGGTAACCATTACCACCCGAATTAGTAGCATACACATTCTCGTGTCCATAAGCCCCGGTGGCCGGACACTCGAAATAAGAATGAGGACCACCACATATTTCACAACCATGGTTAATAACATTGACTTGATTGGGTGTTTTCTCAATAACAAAGGAATCGAATCTCTTATTAAGTGCGGCGAGAGCATTCAAAACTTCTTCATTGTTCTTACTACTAGCACTAGACGTTTGAAGCTTGCTCCTTGAATTTCTTACACGGGCTTTGTTTTCAATTATTCCGAACGCCTCTTGAGTATTACGAGCCAATAAGTTTCCACCGGCCGCCGAATTGAGTGAATCTTGATCGGCAAGACTCAAACCATTATAAAAGGTATCGATTTGATGAAGCTCCAAAAAACCGTGGTTCGGACATTTCTCCAACAACTCTTTAAACCGATCCCAAGCCTCGCTGAACGATTCATCAAAAGCTTGTTGGAAACGTAAAGATTTGAGCGCGGAGATTAGAAATCTTAGAAGGAGGATAGAAATGGTTCACGAACTTTGAAGCTAGGTCACCCCAAGTATAGATCGAGTTCGGGGGTTCCTTCTCAAGCCAAGTTCGAGCCGCTCCCTTAAGGGAGAAAGGAAATAACTTCATCTTTATCGCATCATATGATACTTGGTTAAGCTTAATGGTCTCAACTATATCGGTGAAGTTCCTAATGTGAATGTGAGGATCTTCACTCTCGAACCCGTGGTAAGAGATACTAGTGATGAGGTTCAATAACCCGTGACTGATTTCAAATTGATTAGCAAGTATGTCGGGAATCACAATGGCCCTTCGCACACCATTAAATGGTGTTTGAAGTTGTTCCTCCATCGGACGGAGGTCGGGGCCCGGTTGTGCTCCTTGATTAGGCTCCACCGGAGGAGCTTGATCGTCGTGATTCATTTCCTCAACGTTTGGGAAATGAGCACGGTGTGTGTGTCGAATTACCCTTTCGGGATTTGATAATGGAGAAATAAGATTTTGAGAAGATGAGCGGGTGTTCATACACCAAAATGGAAACAAAAATGAAAATCAAAAATCTTTTTGTATTTTTGGTTAGGAATTATTTTTGGCTTTTTTAATATATTAAAAAACAAAAGACTTTATTTTCTTTTTGGTAACCGTTACGTTAACCGTAACCGTTTCCTTTAAAACTACGCGCAGCGTGGCGGGAAGGCAAAGGTAGCTCCGAAGATGCTTAAAAACCCGCCTTCTTCAGCTCGACAATTTAATGTCAAGCTTCCTTAAACCCCGTAATTAGGTTGTAGTAATAAAGTAATCCGATAACGATCAATTTCACGATTTGTTTTGTTGTAATTTGGAATGGTTTACAACCGCCCTCCTTCAACGGAAGACCGAGGATGTTTATTAAGATGTATTTATGAAAACACTTTAGGAAAAGTGTTTTATTTATTATATTTTTGTATTTTTTTATTTTTTAAGAAAAACAATAACTTCCGAGGAAGGATCTTCAAATCACAAAAACAACGGACGAAATCGACGCACTCGTTTCAAGCCTTCCCCGGCAGCGGCGCCATTTAATTGATGTAATATATTTTTGATTTTTGAATCCAAAGAAATTGTAACGAATACAATTCCCCCGGGTCGTTCTCCCAACGAAGGTTTGACGGCGAATAAGTCGAATCGGAGTCGTGAAAATGTGAAGTGAATAATTGAACGTGATAATTTTTTTTTGAATTGATTATACTAAAATTTGGAAAATTAAAATCAACAATCTACGCTATTAAAATAAATGCACACAAAAAGAAAGCAAATAATGCAAATCCCGGGCTAATCCCGAGATTTATAAAACTAATAGTGAAATTATAAAGCTAAAATGCAAAGATTAAAAGCTAAGGGACTAAAACTGCAATTAAACAAAACTAATTTTTAAAGAAATAAAAAAAAAAAAAAGTTTAATAAAAGTTAAGGGACTGAAAAAGTAATTTTTGAAACTTATATTTAAACTAAAACTTTTAAAACAAAGACAAGGACTTAAACTGTAATTTCTGAAACTTTAATAAAACTGAAAACGATTTAAAAACAAAGTGAGGGACCAAACTGGACTAAATTGAAATCTATGGACTGAATTATAAAAATTAAAATAAAAAAAAACGTTTTTGAAACAACAAACCACCAAGGTTCGAATCCCACCCTTGGCAAACTATTTAAACTAATTTTTATTTTTTTCTTTTTGCAATTAATCAAAAACTTACGTCTAATGACTTTTATAAAAGCAACTTTTTATTTAAAAGCTTAAACAAGCTGTTTTAACAGCTTGTGATCCAACAGAAGGCTCTTTGAGAATCTTATGAAGCTTATGAGACTTAGAGAAACTTAGCAGCTTAGGAAATGGAATAAAAAGCTCAAGCTAAGGCACAAGCTATTTAAATGCTCAAACAAGCTCAACAACCTTAAAATCAACACACTACAAGCTGGGGACTTCAACTATGAACAATTAGCTTATGGCACTATGATTCCTCCAAAAACAGTCCAAACAACAATCTTCAAGGCACTAAAAAGCTACTTCAATAAGCTCTAACAGGAAATCAAAGCTTAGATCTAATAAAACACCACTGTGAGCTACCTTTTACCCCAATTAACTCAGTTAAAGCTTATGAAACTATATGAAACTGAAATTACGCTATTAATACTATTTTTAAAGCTATTTGTGAAGATTTGGATCCTAATTATCTAGCAGACTAATGATTAAGGCAAATTTAAGATACTTTTGACTTTTTAGTGAACACTAACTAATTATTATGCTGTATTACTCTATATATATCCCTATATGACAGATTAACACCAGCAAAATAAAGTGAATCCAAGCCTAAGTTCTACAAAACCTTAATTCCAAACACCATTTTAATGACTGTCTATGATCAATTTCAAAGCAGTAGTGAGTATTAGGCCACAAATTCAAATCACTATCACTTAGTATGATCAAATAATGCTAATGAAACTCAGAAACTCCAAACACAAACACACAAAAGCACAGATCTAAGATGCATAAATTTGAGTCAGAATAGAAGCACAAAGAGACAGATTCATATCAAACATGAATAAACTAACATGAGATGATGCAAACTACTAATATTAAGCAACAATAACTACTTTTAAACAGAAATAAACAAGCAAACACAGATCTATACTACTATAATTTTGAGAGGAATTTAAATGAAAAAACTCACAAAGTTCTTTCCCCTCAGCTCAAATAGAGGGGATTCACTATGCTTGCCTATCTTTAGATAGGCTAAACTCTTCCACATCTCAGTCTAGACTATCAAATTAAACCTTCTGAATAAGCTCAGCTTTTTGGATAAAAGCTGAGTTTGACTTATGTTGACTTTAGTACTTTTGAGAGGTAATGAACTAAATAAGCTCACTACAAGCTATAGCAGCTTGTAAAAGCTTATATTAACAACTAAAAAGGCTATTTGAAGCCGGATTTAAGTAATAAAGGAAAACATATTTTTGGTTTTTTATTTGATTTTCTGATTTTTTTTTTTTTTTATATTTTTGATATGATATAAACAATAAACTATAACTAATAAAAGATTAAAAGTGATTACGAGATATGAAATGAAACAGTAACAAGAGTTTTAAACTAAGATTAAACAATTTAGAATTTAAAAGGAGATTAAAAAGACTTAAAAATAAAAAGTAAACTAAGCTTTCATTAATTAAAACTGAATTACACTATTTGAAATCTGAAATACAATTGAGAGTACAATTTAACAGCATAACAATATTAAAAACCTACTTCCCAAATAAGCTAGATTAAGCCTCTATTTATAACCGTGAGGAGAGAGTGAGGGGTGAGGAAATCCACGCTGGCAATCCGTGTGGTGTGCTTCTTGAGAGATCATCCAAGCCCTTAAATCCGTACCCAATGATTGAAAACAATCAGAGCCCTTAGATTGAGGTGTAGTGAGTTGTCTCAACCAATAGCCAGCTGCCACGTCACCGTCCGTGTGCTTCTTCGCTCTGACAAGGCCTGACAATCTTCTAGAAGCGTACGATTTGACCAATTAGCCCTTAATTGTGGTGAAATCGGGGTGGGTAAAATTAGGGTTCATAGCTGCCTGGGTTCATGGTGAAAAAGGGGCGCGGGAAGTGTAGGTTTATTTTTGTTTAGTTGACTGAGTGATATAATTTTGACCCCGGGTTTTTTAAAAGGGTTGGGTCGGTTCATGGGTAGTGGGTCGTGGGTTTAATTTAGTTGGTGGGCTGGATTTGTGAGGTTGGGCTGATTGGTTGGGTTGGTTTAGTTATTTTTAGATAATGTTTTATTCGAATCCGGATTTTAAACAAAAGTCATGTTTAAAATCAAGGACTAATTATGCAAATTCTGAAACTCAAGGGTATTTTCTGCTATGCTCAAAAGTATAATCCAAGGGCTAATCTTGCTAAATGATGAACTTCAAGGGTTGACTTTGGCTTTTTGCATCCTGGCTTCAGCTTTGAACATTCTTCCAAATCTCGAGCTCGTTATCTCGGGTTTTCCGTGTCTTTTGTCAATTTTCACGATATCCATCCCCGCACATACAAAAACACAAAAACACAATATCTTTTGGCATTTTGGTCGGGTTTTTGGTCTTTTAGGTCCGGTTTTGGTCAAGAAAAGGTATGTGTTTAAGCACATACCAGTCCACAAACCCATACAGATTATGAGGCTCAGCCCAAACCTCTCCTCCATCTTCTAGGAATTTGGGGCACTTTCCAGGGTACCTAATAATGTAGCCGTCTTTATTGGTCACCTTTGTCTCGTACCTTTCTATCTCCTTTCCACCCACGTTCACTAAAGTCATCTTCTCCTCGATCTTACATGGACACATGCTAGCAGGAACTAAGATCCTCTTGTTAGCCCGTTTCAAGCTACCAATCCTCTTGCAACCAGTAGCGACAACGATTGTCTAACGAAACTTTCTACGCGCGAGTGGTGCCATGCTAAAAGTGACATATATATTACTAAGTATAGGGGTTCAATAGGCATCCAAAACTCGACAAAACCTCTCATAAACATAAGAAAAATAGACATATAAAATACCATACTTATACATAAGCCCTAAATGCAACTATATGAGGGACTCCTAGGTTATAGTCTAGGTTCAACCACCTACTTCTCTATAACCAAGGCTCTGATACCAATCTGTCACACCTCGCTAAGGCAGAAACGCGAGCGCAACATCATGGATATCATCACAACACATGGTGTCAAAATAGAGAATTTCTACATTTAATAAATAGAGCAAAGTACAGACACAAAATGTCGTAACGATACCCCAAAAGAAAATAACCAAAATAAATCTACAAAGGTTTCCTCAATAAAACATAAAGTATCAGAATTCAAAATCAAACATATTCAAATCAAAACATAAAGATAAATCGTTCTCAAATGCAACTAAGTCTCGTCTAGTCGCTTCCCTCTACCTTAGCCTTAGAATGCTCACCTGAAAATGATGCTTAAAAACGTCAACATAATGTTGGTGAGGTTCATAGGTTTAAGACACACAATATATCTCAGGCAACCAGTTCACTGTGATTATAAAACATAGCAGGACAGTAAAGATAGTTATCATACGACTAACATGTAATCATAACCAACTAACCAACAAACGTGACGGAACGTGCCCACGATCCAAGTATCAATATCCAACATCAATTGGGACGGAACGCGCCCACGATCCAAGTTCACAATAATGGGTAATCATTATCCTCCGATCGGACCACACAGAATAATAGTGATCGAGTAGAGCTACTACTCTACATTTGGGTAATGGGAGCTACCCTCCAAATGGACCACACAGAATCACCACAATAATCTCATCACATGCAATACACGTATAATAACACTTACAAATTCATGCATTTACGACCACATAATCACAGTAACTCAAAATTATATCAACACAAGCATCA
Organism: Artemisia tridentata subsp. tridentata; assembly: GCA_021014915.2. NCBI lineage: Eukaryota > Viridiplantae > Streptophyta > Magnoliopsida > Asterales > Asteraceae > Artemisia > Artemisia tridentata. The sequence continues at coordinate 418,704,423 of CP139505.1, forward strand.
TTCCCATCCCAAGCTAAAACAAAATAAAAATTGGACTATGAAACTCACCTGAATCTTTGCAGCTTGCAAATCAACAATCACAAATCTAAACAAATAAAATAGAACCACATTACACGCGACCAAGCCTAAAGCTAAATTCCATGTAACACACATATGATGGATGTCTAAGTGTGATATAAGCCACCATGGGTCACCTAGACTCCATACTAACCACTACCAAACACTTACACTCACTAATTCCCTTGCATACATTTTATCAGAAAACACAGATTTTTGGGGTACTTTTACCCACATAAAATCATGACAAAATAAACTCCACAAATCACACCAAAAATTCACCATGGTCTTTCATGAGCATACAAGCTCCTCCTTGAAGGACATTCACTAAACACATACACAATTACTCTTTGAAAAATCAAACATGAAAACTATCCAGATTCAGATCTGAACGCACACCAAAATGCTTTGACCCAAAAACCATACTTGCACAACTTATCATCGGCTAATTTTCGCGTGAGAGTCAAAGGGAATATAGAAATAAACTTCCACAGAAGGACACCCCTTAATAACACTTTAAGACTCACGTTTGACCTCCTTACTTTTGACCTAAACCTGTCCTGGTTTAACAGCTTTGACACCTTTACTTGCAAAAATCGTTTGACGGACTTCCCTACCTCGATATCGATCGTGGCTAGACTTTTTGGAAAGTACGTTCTCTGAACTACAATTTAGACTCAAGAATCATCAATTAACTCATCTCCATCTTTTAAATATCTTCGTTTTACTGCAGCCCTAAAAATCTGTCAAAACCCTAACTCAATAACCAACATGTTTTAAACCCTAATCTCTTCACCAATCATCATAATATTACAAATTAATGATCCCAACATGTTTTATATTAAAAATTTACAGAAGTAAACATAAACCCTAATCCATCATATTCTTGTTACATGAATTATACTCCCTCCGTTCCTAAATTAATGCCCACTTGGACCTTTTGCGGTCTTTAATATTCAACTTTGACCTTAAATATTTTTGTTTGTGTTATATAATACTTGATGCAAAATATATGAATGGATTGGGTTCTAAAAGTATTTTTCATTGGTATAATTTTCATCAAGTATTTTATAACACAAACAAAATTATTTAAATCAAAGTTGAACAAGAAAGACTGTAAAAAGTCAAAGTGTACATTTATTTAGGGACGGAGGGAGTATTGATTAATTGAACACATGTATTGAAAATTATACATTGATCTTGATTTTTAGGCTTCAAAAAATAAAACCCTAATTTTTCCTCCATCTTGTTCCTCTTGGTCGACCAAAATTCACAAAGAAAAGGGTTGGGGTGTTTTGGTTTTGTATTTATACTACCCATAAGAACATTCTAGATAACCCTTTTAATTAGTAATTATAATTGGACTAAAATTTGATTTCCTTTTTCCCCTAAATCCCTAAGTTCGGCCGCGCCCCCCCCATTATACATATTTTTTATTTTTTTATTAATATTATTTATTACACTTAAAACCTTGTATTTTCGTTATTTTATAAAAGTCTATACCGAAACCTAACATCTTACGCGATAATCCGTCATTTTACGACAACCCGAATAATTATCATTTTCAAAACAAAGTTTCTAAAAATAGAATTTGACACTCATTATAAATATAACCCCATAAAACAAACTCCATGTAACTTACTAACGCTTAAATGCTTGAACGAAGACTTGTTACACCAAAATCACAAAACACCAAAACTACACAAGTCATTTCTACACCACCAAGGTAATAAAAATGGACTTATCCCAAAATCAATATTACTCAACTCACAACCATAAAATCTCACAATGGGATTTAGTGTCAAAAACACTCGTATATCACACATATACCACACAAAACACTTAAGTCACACCAAGAAAAAAATTAAATTGATCGAAACTAATAGTTAGACTAACCTGCTAAAATCACGGTTGTTACAACACATAATCATCACCTTAAACTACAAATTATCAACCAAATGACATGTCACACTCTCACTAGCCAACAGACCCAAGTGGACCCCACATCAAGACAGCCCTACAGTCCCTAGCTGCTACATTTCTCCAATTCCAAAAGTTGACTATTCTTTATCACATTTTATTTTCATTTTATAGAAAAATAAAAAACAGTACATAACTTAGGATGGCCCACGTTAGCATCAACCAAACTTTGCTAAAATACACAGTAAAGATCCATTTTGAACGGTCAACAAGAATACCAGTACTGATGCTATCTCAATTTTCGGATTTCACCTACTTACTTTTTAAAAAGATTAAGAACACCATTAATGCTTTAAAAAAACCTTAAACACATCATAAATGCTTCAAAAAATAGCTAGACAATTTTAAGATTTTATAATATTCTTCTATAATGTAAGGAATGTAACAATACATCACTAATACGTATTATCTTTTATATTTTTGATCAAAAGTGTATATTTTTAGCGTTATTGTTGTACCTAAATATATAAGATTAGGTGTGTATATATATATATATATATATATATATATATATATATATATATATATATATATATATATATATATATATATATATATATATGGGTAAATCTCCATGAAAAAGGGGCAACTTTCGTGTAGTTTGAAATTGGATGTAACTATTCATATTTTTTCGAGAATAAATCATTCTCTTAATAGATCTCGTCTTGTTCCTCAATCTTCGAAGAATGCGGCGTTGTATTATTGTAAGTTCCCTATTCCGAACATTTCCTAAAAGTAGACGACAAGTTTTAAATTTGAATGAAGGCATTCCTCCCTCACATGCATTTGCAACAGATTCTTGCTAAGACCGGTAATCCCCATAGACACGGCCATTCTCGGCATCTTCCCTGTTGCCCCTCTTCTCAAAGCCCTTCGAGAGATTCAAGACCCCCCTTAAATAAAGTAAAGTAAAGGCAGCTGATCCCGATTATATATATATATATATATATATATATATATATATATATATATATATATATATATATATATGGGATATTATGAGAAGGGGTCTTAAAATGAGAAGGGTGGGAAGGATTGTGGGAGTGACATGTGTCACTTTGCCACATCATCATTCCGCCAAAAAAAAATTTCCCGCCAAAAAAAAAATTTTTTTTTTTTTTGGGCAAAAAAATTTTTTTTCCCGCCAAAATTTTTACTGCATCGTGATGCAGTAACCGTGATGCAGTAAAAAATTATACTGCATCGTGATGCAGTAACCGTAATGCAGTAAAAATTTATACTGCATCGTGATGCAGTAAAAATTTTGTCGGGAAAAAAAATTTTTTTTTGCCCAAAAAAAAAATTTTTTTTTTTGGCGGGAAAAAAAAAATTTTCCCGCCAAATTTTTTACTGCATCACGATGCAGTAACCGTGATGCGGCATGATGATGTGGCATGAGGATGACACATGTCACTCCCACAATCCTTCCTACCCTTCTCATTTTAAGCCCCTTCTCATTGTATCCCTACCCATCATACAAAATACATTGGTTGCTAAGCTCATATTCATCAATTGAAGAAGGTATTTTGTTTAAACAATTGAGTTAACTAATCTTTTTTCAACACTTATGCAATTAGTACGAAATACATTGGTAAGCTAAACCCTCTAGTATAGACTCGTAATCATGTGGCCGTTAACTATCATATCAGAAACATAATATGAAAAAAAGCTAATACCAACTCCCACGTATTTTAACTTTACTAGTCTTTTAAAAAGGGTCTCACCCGATTAGGTGTTTCTGAAGTAATATTGTGACCCTATTGACATTCTATTATTTACAAATTTAGCATGATCTAATCAACATATATAACTGGTTGTCCTACCGAAAAGTTCTTTTCAGCCTTAAACTCTGAGAGATCGTTGCTTAGCTTCTTTTCAACAGAATCAAGTACTTTCAATCACCTTTTAGCCTCTTCGAACTCAATTTGTGCAGCCACGAGCTTGGCATATCTTTCTTTCAGATCAGTTCTTGCTGCCCTTTTAACCAACATGGTGTTTGTTTTCATTTCCATAAGCATAGTTTTCTTTTTTTGGGCCTCGTATCTTTTAAGAATGGTTTCCAAGTGAACTTGAAGCCACGACACATTAATTTTGGATGCCTCTGCAGCTGTCACTTGGCTCGTTATTTCTTCCATCTTAGAAATGATATTAGTAACATCGTTGGTTCCAATTAGCCTGACAATCGCACAAACAACCTAAAGTAGAAATGTTCTCATAGGGTCCGTGAACATTAGGAACATGTTTTGTTAATTATACAAGTCTTGTTCATTTAAGAATGTTGCACGATATGGACTTTAAGTTAGCATTTAAGGACCGGTCCATAAGAAGTCCATGGGCCGGCCCTCCTCTCATTTTTCTTTCTAGAAGTTATCATGTAAATGTTGCCCTAACCCAAAGCCTATAAATAGAAGGCATGGGGCATCATATTTTGTGTTGGTTTTTCATACATCTTGCGTAAGCTTTGTCCTTGTAACATTCGATTATTGAAAGCCTTCCATTCTCTCTTATTCTCTTCTTCTTCTCGTATTGCTTATTAGCTTATTTACTTATTTCCTTTTTCGTAGCTTAATATATAGTAGTAGATCGAATCTTAGCTTTCATATCGTGTGTGTGTTTGAGATATTAGTGACCTACAAGTGGTATCATTCGCCAAAGGTAGTTAAGTTTAGTGTTTTAAGAGTAGATTTAATCGTTATTTCATTTGGTTTTATTGGTTTACGTAAGTTTTTGTGGTTCGTTGCGTTAAAAGTGTGAAAAACGTGAGTTTTGCAAATCATTGCTTATTCCTTTTCATCAAATCTTCGTGTTTTAAGGATAAAGTTGTAAACTTTGGTGCAAATTTGGTGTTTTAATCGCTAATATTCATCAGTTGTACGATTTTCATCATCATCCAACGTTTTGGGTTGAAATTCGAAGGAAAAGGGTTTCTCGCAATTGGTCTGCAAAAATTCAAGGGTTTCTCGCATTTGGTAAAAAGGGTTTCTCGGAATTGCTAGTTTAAGGGTTTCTCGCAATTGGACTGAACAAGGGTTTCTCGCAATTCATCAGTTTCTTAGGATTTGGTACTCGGTGTTTCCTTCCTTGTATAAGTTTGTGAAACTACCTCGACTTGGAATAATTCTCATCTTTTGTATAAAAGTTTGAGAACGTGATCGAAATTGTAATTTTTGAAAAATCTTTCGAAATTGCTTGATCTTTCGCAATTCAGAGTTATCTCTCGCAATTGCTAAGTTCTCTCGCAATTGAGATTATTTCTCGCAATTACAATTCTCTTTCGCATTTGGTGAATCTCTCGGAATTACTCAGATCTTTCGCAATTGGACAACCTCTTTCGCAATTCAGAATCTCTCGCAATTCAAACAGTGTTTCTCGCAATTGGACTAAGAACATTAAGTAAACTTAAAAATCAAACATCATTATTCTTAAAACACATCTTAATTATCTAAAGATCCAACAAAATGTCTCAACCACCTCACTTCAATTACTACTATCAGCTACAGCAATATCCTCAACAACAACAATTTCATCCTCAGTATCAACAACAACAAGCATTCGTGCAACAACATCAATTTCTCTCTCCACCACAAGTATCCCCACAACAAATCATGCAACAGAATCAAATGCTGAACAATCCATCCTACTCCAGAGAGCCACATTGGTTTAACAAGATGTGTGAGGCAATTAGCAGTCAGCAATCCCGACATGAAGCTGGGAATCAGGATACTCCACCTATGTTGACACCTGGTAACTATGTACAGTGGGCTAGTAGATTTCTCAGATTCATTGAACTCCGTAAACCCCATGGGAAATATCTTAAGCAAGTCATTGAAGAAGGACCCTTTCCACTTCCAGTAAATGTTGTTCCAGGAACTACAGAAAGAGATGAAACATCAACTCCCATTGCTGTCGCTAACTACACAAATGAACAAACACTGCAACAAGAGGCAAATCAACTGGCAATGTCTTACATACTTCAGGGGATTCCTAATCCTATTTACCGAAGTATTGATGCTCAAAAGACTACCAAAGACATGTGGGAACATGTGCATCTTCTCATGGAAGGGACTGAGTTAAATCAAGAAGACCTTGAGTCAAAGCTTTACATGGAATTTAACAATTTCATCATGGAACCAGGGGAGACAATTGAATCATACTACCACCGTTTCACAAATGTTGTAAATGACCTCGATCGTCATGACATCAAGTTACCTAAGATTGCTATCAACTCAAAATTTCTGGGTTGCCTTGGACCAGAATGGCAGAAATATGCAACATTTGTCAGGAAAACTAAGAAGATTGGTGAGGTTAAGTATGGACTAATGTATGACTTTCTGAAATAACATCAATCTGAGGTAGATAAGGAAGTTGCAGCACGAGGCGGTTTCATCCCAGCACCAACACCGAACTCACTTGCTCTCGTTGCTCAATCCAACTTTCCACTACCAAATCAGGAATTTGGTCAATCTTCTTTTCAACCAAGTTTTCAACCACAACCTTCTAACCAAATCATCCCATATGAAGCACCATCACAATACTCTGACAACCAAATGGTTCCATATAACAACTCAGATTCCATGTTGTACTCAAACACTGATTATGATGAGGAAGAGGATGCCTTCAACTCTCTTAATGAAGCATTTGGATTAATTGCTAAGGCATTTGGCAAGTTCACCAAATCCAACAACCGTCTTCGTTCATCTTCCAACACCAGGAATCAAGCTGTTATTCATGATGGCAGAGTGGAAATTCAGAATAGGTCTTCAGGCAGATATGGTTCAGGAAATAGTGGAAACTACGGATCTCAGAGGTTTCAGTCAGGAGGGAATAGGTTCAATTCAGCAGGGGGTAACAGGAACAGTGTAGGTAATACTCAGAGCAGAAATCAGATGACTGGGAATGCACAGAAAGGCATTGCAAATACTTCAATCACATGCTACAACTGTGGTGGGAATGGTCACATGGCAAATGCATGTCCAAAGCCTCGTACTATGGGCAGCGCATATCACAAGGAAGCTCTTCTAATGGCTCTCAAAGATGAAAAAGCAGCAGGAATGATAACTCAGAATGAACAAAGCTTCATGGCCAATGCTGCATCTGATGATGAGATGGAAGATCTTGAGGCAAATGCTGCAGTAATGCTCATGGCAAACATGCAAGAGATGAACATGTCCGAGACAGGCCCGGTCTATGACATCGATGGTCTATCTCAGGTACCTGATCCACAATGTCTTATACATGAAATTGCTTCACCATCTGCATCTTCATCTACAAATGATAATTCTGTTCAACTTGATTCGTCATTCTCATCTTCATCAGATGATCCAATAAACACTGTTGTATCATTTGATGATGATAAAACCGTCGTTTCATTTGATGATTCGATTGACGATGAAAATTTGGATCATCTTGAACAAAATAATCCTTTGAATGATCAAGATTCAGAGCTTCAGGCCTTGTTAATGACCACCCAATCACAAATTGAAAAATGCAATGAAATCAATAATAATCTGAAAGAAAAGATTGCAATGTTAACAAAGGACAATGAGTGCTATAAACTACAACTTTTGGGATATCTAAAACAAGATAAACGTGAAAAAGGTTTTGAAATTGCTTTCCAACAAGAGTATGTAAAAGTTCAAAATTTAGAAAGTCAAGTTCGTGAGCTAACCGTTGCCAAAGCTGAGCTTCTCTCTCAAAAAGAAAAGGATCAATTTGAATTCAAAAAACAAATTGATGCTTTAACTTCTGAATTGTTAAAAACTCATTCAGAGCTTTCAACATCTCAGCAGGATCTTCTTGACGAAAAGCAAGCCACTAGGAAACGTGTTGACTCATATCTTGAGGAAATTCTGGATTTGGAAACCAAACTCAAAGAATTTCAAAATGTTGTGTATAAAACGGGTAATTCTGTAACACAAATTCAAAAACTAACTGTGAAACCAAGTCCTAAAGGAGTAAGTTTTGCAATTGGAAGTGACACACCCCATAATTCACACAAAGCACTCAAAGACAATCCTAAGTTATACAATGCAACATTTTTGTTAGATGATTCCTTTCAACGTGTTGTTATGTATTCTATTGATGAAGAAACTGATTTTCTTGCACAAAAGATTGAGGGTCGATCAAATTCACAAAAAGAGTTTTCAAGAGTACATTTGATTATAATGCACGACCTTATTTGAGCAAATCATTTGTCCCTCCTAAGGACCATCCAGAACAAACGTTAACATACACAAACATAAATGCCCCTTTGTCTATAACTTCTATCCCCACAACTGCTGCACAATTCAAAGATTGTTTGACAGAGGATCTTGTTGATCCACAAATGCGTAAAAAATGTCAGGTTCTTCGATATTTTCAGACATTTATGGACGACATTTCTCGTTTGGAGAATGAAATTGAGTTTAGTTCTCAAATTCCTGTCTCTTCTTTTCTTTCTCCTGTTAAAAAAGAATAGAAAGAGATTCTTCAAAAGAAAATTCTTCCTCATGTCAGAAATCTGAAGAAATGCGCAACAAAATGGGAAGATGAGTTATACATGGAAGTAGCATCTATGAAATCCATTTTCAAAGCTAAAGATGACAAGGTTCAACGTCAAAAACTTCAAAAGAAATTTTTAGAAAAAAAAAATGATCGACTCTTAGAAAAAGTTATGTGTTATGACGTTGTTTCTGTGATTATGAATTCGCTTTATGTGTCAAGCAATGAATTACTTGTGAATGATCATGCAGTAAATGTTGAGATGTTTCAATTAGAAATAGAAACTTTGGTCAAAGAGAATGAGGATCTTCGACAAATCAACAATGATGTGGAAAACAAAGTTTTTACCCTTCAAAAAGGGCTTGATTGGTGTCAAAATCAAAGTGCTGAATTTGAACTTAAATTTCAAAATCTCATAAAATATTTATCATTTCAAAACAGTCATGTTCCTGAAAATCATAAGGAAACAAAGGCTTTCTTAAGACTTAAACTGTTTGAAAATGAAAAGGAACTTGATGAAATTCTTCAAAACAGAAATGACACAGTCCGCCTCAACAGAAAATTAGATTCACAAAATCAAGAATTCCAACACATCATTGTTGATCTGAAGAAGAAAATCAGAGTTTTAGACAAAGGCAAAGCTAATATTCATAAGATTTCCCCAGGGATGTATGTAGTAGATAAAACAATTACCCAAGCATTAGACTCAACCACTAATGCAAACACTTCTACTTCCACAGGACTAGATACTATCTCTAAGGTTAGTAGTTCCAAGACTCCCAAGAAACAACAGAAGAGAAGAGTCAGGAAGTCTAGGAATGGATCATCTAAGTCTTCAGAAGTTCAAGAAAGTAGTTTGAATAACACAGATGTAATGTCAGGAATAGAATCGACCTTAGAAAAGTCTAATTCTAGGAATGATGTAACAAATGTTGAATCTTTGAATGATAATGTTAATGTTTTGGTTGATGCAAGTTGTATTGTTTGTCATGCTAGTATATTATCCGGTGATCATCAAAACTGCATTGCTAAAACTTTGTTGAAACGTAAAAAGAAACGAACTAGTGGTTCTTCCTCTAGGCTAAAAAATGTTGCCAAGTCCATTTTAGGGAAACCACCACTAGTTGTTTCTGAAATAACCGTTGAAACACCCATAGCCAAACCTAAGACAACTAAATCACCTAGTGCATTCATTAGGAAAAAGGCTGAGACTAGTTGGACATGGCAATGTTGGTTACAGAACACTGCAAGCTTTAAATGGATTCCTAAAATAATTAAATCTTGTGTTTCTAACCTAACGGGTCCAACCGTTATCAATTCTCCACCTGTTTCCAATATTTGTGATGCAGGTGATTCAAATTATTCTCTGGATTGTTGATAGCGGGTGCTCCCGACACATGACCGGCAACCTCAAGCTTCTCACAAACTTTATCGCAAAGTTCATTGGAACGGTCAGATTCGGGAATGATCACTTCGCAGCAATTATGGGCTATGGAGATTATGTTAATGGGAACATCGAAATCAGTCGTGTATACTATGTTGAAGGCCTTGGTCATAATTTATTCTCAGTGGGACAATTCTGTGACGGAGACTTAGAAGTAGCATTTAGGGAAAAAACTTGCTTCATTCGTGATCTTCAAGGAAATGATTTGATGAAAGGAAGACGCGGAACCAGTCTATACACCATTTCCTTTGAAGGCATGACAACTTCATCACCTATCTGTTTACTCTCCAAAGCTAATCCCACAAAGGCTTGGTTATGGCATAAAAGATTGTCTCATCTCAACTTCAAAACCATGACTGACCTTGCAAGGAATAAATTGGTTGACGGATTACCCAAATTCAGATATGCCAAAGATCATTTGTGTTCTGCATGTGAACAAGGGAAAAGTCACCGTGCTCATTTTCCTCCCAAAACAGAACACAGCACAGATCATGTCCTCCAGCTGCTACATATGGATTTGTGTGGTCCAATGCGGGTTCAAACCATTAACGGGAAAAGGTACATTTTGGTAATAGTTGATGACTACTCACGATGGACATGGGTCTACTTTCTTAGGACAAAAGATCAAGTTCCTTCAATGGTCATCACGTTTCTCACAAAGATTCAAGTTCAAGTCCGTAACACCGTCAGGATTATTCGTACAGACAACGGCACTGAATTTAAGAATCAAACCCTTCAGGAATACACTGAGAAGAATGGGATTGTTCATCATTATTCAATTGCTCGCACTCCCGAACAGAATGGTGTAGTTGAAAGACGAAATCGTACGCTTGTGGAAGCAGCTAGAACAATGTTGATTAATGCTCAATTACCAGATTACATTTGGGCTGAAGCTGTTAATACTGCATGTTATACTCAGAACCGCGGCATGATCAACAGACGACACAACAAAACTCCATATGAGCTTATTCAAGGCAGAAAACCAAATATCAACTACTTTCACGTCTTTGGAGCACTGTGTTACCCGAAGAATGATAGAGATGATCTTGGTAAACTTAAGGCTAAAGCAGATATTGGGATATTCATTGGCTACTGTGAAAATTCTAAGGGATATAGAATTTGGAATCGTCGGACCAGGGAAATTCAAGAAACTATACAAGCCAATTTTGATGAACTCACGAAAATGGCTTCTGAGCAAGACCGCTTAGAACCCGAACATAACCGTCTAAACTTCCCTGTATCTTCGGCTGTACCTTTACCTTTTAACAGGAAAGATCTGGAAGATTTGTTTGCCCCAATGTTTGATGAAGTTTGTGTTAGTAGTGCATCAGATGCTTCCACCAGTTCCGCTGCTCAACATGTCCAAAATCAAGCACCTGATCTATCTGCAACAACTACTACAGTAGTTGATAACAATGCACCTCAACCTAAACCCTCATCACCCACGGTTCAAACACCTCCACCTGCAGTTGAAGATTTTTCCCCCACTTCTAACCAAGTTCCCACACCTTCAGATTATGACGGGAATGCATTCTTCAATCCATTTGCTCCACCACCAACCATTCCAGAACCAGGAGAATCATCCTCGAGCAATATGAACCCGTCAGATCACCATAACAACATTCAACATTTTCCATCCACCCACAAATGGACAAGAGATCATCCTTTGGTAAACATAATTGGAAATCCTAACAATCCAGTCCTCACAAGACAAAAACTTCACTCAGATAGTGAACACTGCATGTATGCACTCACTGTCTGTCAATCTGAACCTAAAAACATCAAAGAAGCCCTTACATACGACAACTGGATTGAATCCATGCAAGAAGAGCTGGAACAATTCAAACGTTTGGAAGTTTGGGAATTAGTTGAAAGACCAGATGGAGTTTATGTGGTTGGATTGAAATGGATTTGGAAGAATAAGCTAGGTGCAGATGGTACAGTGATTCGTAACAAAACCCGACTGGTAGCAAAAGGGTATAGCCAAGAAGAGGGTATTGACTTCGAGGAATCGTTTGCTCCAGTAGCTCGGATTGAGGCAGTTCGAATGTTTCTGGCATACGCAGCCCACAAGAACATCACAGTCTATCAGATGGATGTGAAGACGGCATTTCTCAATGGACAACTCCGAGAAGAGGTGTACGTGTCACAACCAGAAGGCTTCGTGGACCCAGATCATCCAAACCATGTATATCGGCTTAAGAAAGCCCTATACGGCCTTAAACAAGCCCCGAGGGCGTGGTACAATAAACTGTCTGCATTTCTCCTTGCTAATCATTTTACCATTGGAACTGTTGACCCGACTTTATTTATACAAACACACGGGGAAGACATTCTCATTGTTCAAATTTATGTGGATGATATTATTTTTGGCTCAACCAATAAAAAATATTCAAACGCTTTTTCTAAACTGATGAAACAAAACTTTGAGATGTCTATGATGGGTGAACTTAACTTCTTTCTAGGATTGCAAGTTTATCAATCACCCCGTGGTATATTTCTAAGTCAGTCAAAATATGCTCACGAAATCCTGGAAAAGCATGGTATGACCAGCTGTGACACCTATAATACCCCAATGTCCTCCTCATCCCCGAAGCTAGACGCTGACATACATGGGACACCCATTGATCCTACGAAGTATCGTAGTATGATTGGTTCGATCATGTATCTCACGGCTAGCAGACCGGATGTTGTATTTGCCACATATCTTTGCTCCCGATATCAGTCTAGACCGACTGAACGGCATTTGTCAGCCGTTAAAAGAATCCTTAGATACATAAAGGGAACCATTAATTTGGGGATCTCGTATCCAAAGGATTCTGGGTTTGAACTTGTTGCATTTTCAGACGCTGACCATGCAGGGTGCTTAGACACAAGGAAAAGTACATCTGGAGGAACACAGTTTTTGGGTGACAAGCTAGTCTCTTGGCAGTCAAAGAAGCAAGATTGTACCTCCCTGTCTTCAACAGAATCTGAGTATGTAGCCATGTCTGCCTGTTGTGCTCAAGTCATATGGATGAGATCACAACTGATGGACTACGGTTACATATTCAACAAGATTCTGATGTATTGCGACTCCAAGAGTGCCATTTCCATTTCATGCAACACAGTACAACATTCGAAGTCCAAGCATATTGATCTTCGGTACCATTTCATCAAGGAACACGTGGAAAAGGGTACTGTTGAATTATACTTTGTAGGAACTGAACACCAACTGGCGGATTTGTTCACAAAAGCCTTGCCTCATGCAAGATTTGTGGATTTGGTTCACCGGATTGGTATGAGATGTTTGACGCCAAATGATTTAGAAAAATTTCTCAAAAACAATTAACCAAGTCAAACATCAAAACTATCTTTGTAAATATCTATTTAAAAAATAATAATAATAATAAAAAAAATAAAAAAATGTGTGTGTGTGTGCAAGTACAAACCCTTATTCAACATTTTGTTCAACCGTCTTTATTTATTTTTGAACAAATGTTGAGGGGGAGACACAAAATTTCACAAATTTTTTAAAATTTGTACTTGCATGTTTTCTGTAACACTATTGCTTCGTATTGGTTATGATGGTATATCCTAAGGCTTATTTGCTAAATGGTTAGGACTTTGATGGTAACAACAAAAGGTTAAAGGACCATAAGTGATAAATATTGAAAATTGTTTGGTTAGGATTAATTGTGCTAAATATTGAGGTTAAGGGACTAATTGTGATAAAAGGATAAAAGTTAAAAGTAAAGAATTTAATACACTCTGACTTAACTGCGGTAGTCATTTACTTTCACTGCATTCCTGTCTCTCGCATTTACTTCCATTCAACAACCCAATCGACGGCTATTATTAATTCTGATCATCCGCTCAAGTTTTAACTAATCTGTGAGTGTTTTCATGATTATTATGTGATTATAACAAACGGTTTTCAAGGAATTTGAGATCCAACGGTGGATTTTGTGTGTAATGATCATTCGTAATCCTAGGTTTTGCGTAGATTTGGGGATTTTTTAATCCTATGTGTTATGAACGATTATGACTGTACTTCTGTGCTTAGAACATGATTGTGTAACATATATGCATGCTTAATCGTAACAGAAATCCATATGAATGTGTATTCTTGATTTTAGGGTTTATGTTCATAATTTGGGGAAAATTGAGTGCGAATGTTTTGGTGTAATTAGAGAGTTGTTGTGTTGTTGTTATGATGTGAATTGAACATATGTTGCCTCAGATTAAACCCAGAAACATTCATTAGTCGTTAATTGAAATTTAGGGTTTATGAAGAACACGATGCACAAGCAGTTTGATTCTAGAGATTTTGTGGTTAAATCTTGTTATAACTTGGACAAAATGCGAAAAATAGCTATGTGAACCCATTGCAATTAGCGTGAGATCATTAATCTGTGTTAAAATGAAATGCAAAATCTTGGTGAAAAATCGTCGTCAAAAGGGTTTCGGAATTTCTTGTATAAGATATTCTCGAATTTGCAATTGCTTTCGCAATTGTCATTTGCTTTCGCAATTGCCATTGCTCTCGCAATTGGTGGTTGCTATCGCAAATGGTAAATGCTCTCGCAATTGAAAAACTTTTCTCGCAATTGGAATTTCTCTCGCATTTGAAAATTTTTCTCGCAATTGGAATTTCTCTCGCATTTGACAATTTTTCTCGCAATTGGACTTTCTCTCGCATTTGACAATTTTTCTCGCAATTGGTATTTTCTCTCGCAATTGGTAATTTCTCTCGCATTTGACAACTGCCTTCGAAATTACAAATTTCCAAAGAAATTACAAATTTCCTTAAGTCTTGTCAAATTAAAGAGAAGGTTTCCTATGCAAATTAAAAAAATGTTTAATTCATAGATTAACGATTGCATAGTCATGTTAATAAAGGATGTTATGTGCAAACATTTAGTCTCAACTAATGCTAACACACATATATCCTGCAAATTGGTTTCATAATGCTGTTTCAGATTATCCACAATGTCTTCACAACAACAACAACAACCACTTCCATTGATCACCAAAGCTGAATTATTCCCACAAGGATTCACGGCTAAGTATGGCAAGAACAATTCAAGAGTTGTCTTTGACAACATCAAGTGTGCTGAACCAAGTTGTCGCATTGTTATTGAAATCCTCAAAAGACACGAATGCCGTAGTATTTTGGAGGATTCAGATAGTATTCCTGAGTTATACATCCATCAGATGTGGAGCACTATCAAACCTGATGACAGTAACAAATTCTTCACATGCACTCTTGACAGAAAACAAGTCAAAGTCACACCAGCACATCTACGTGAAGCTTTATCTCTACCTAATCCACCGGATACCTCACGACAATACTGGCCTTCACCTACTGAACAAGACATTCTCAACTTTCTCATTGGCATTGGATATGATGTAGATCCCAATCTTCCACTCAACATTATCTCAAATATCAATGCCAAGTCCATTCCTCAACCATGGAGAGCAATGTACTACATTCTGATTCGATCAGTATCTGGAAGAGACAGTGGTCACGAACATCCAAGACTTTCTCATGCTCAACTCTTCTGGGGAATTGTTACCAAACATGACCTTGATTTTGCTGCTATTATCTGGGAAGATCTTATGTTTCAAATGCATGCTCAGTATAGAAAACCATTGACTAAAATTCCATTTGTCCGTTACACTAAGTTGCTGATTAGTCTTCTCCTTGATAAGCATCATGATATTTCTAATCGACCCGAAGACAGAGAAAGACATGTGATAAAGATGGACACGGATTTCAAATCAGTATATTTTCCAAAGGATAGCACTCACAAACAAGGTCTTAAGCTTTTTGATGTTCTACTTACTGATGAGGTCAAGGAAACTCCTACTTACGAAGATTACATTCAGGCTTATGAAAAGAAGCTTGTCGGCATCACTAAACTGACTGAGGGATCAGGTTCCTCCAAGACTCGTTCCAAAAGTAGTAGAGCTAGTAAAACGGGAAGCGCATCAAGTGCTTCAAAGAGACAACCCCCAAGCAAGAGGAGAATTATTAAGACTGCTCCAAAACCAAAAGTTGAAGACATTGGTATTCGTGATGAATCTTCTGAATCCTCTGAAGACACTGAACCAGAATTGGAAATACTTAATGAGCAAGAAGCTGAGTTTCAAACAAAGCTTGACATATAGAATGCTGATAAGGCAAGTATTATTCAAAAGAAGATTGATGAAGAGAGAAGAGCAGATCTACATATGAGAGTAATGAGGGAATTGGAAGAAAAGAAGAAGGAAGAAATTGCTAAGGGAGCAGGAGGATCAGGAGTCACTCCAGCACCAGTTTTATCCCCTAATCCGGTTAATCAACCCGGTAACTCTAAAACTTCCACAGTTCAGCCAGATACGGTTAATCAACCCGATATGGCTACATCTACGGTTCCACCTCCTCAATCAAGCTCGGTTAATCAACCCGACTTGGAAAAACAAACACAATCTGAATCAGAAAAGATAGTCTTCACAGAAAATGAAATTTCAGATTCAATGTTTGATGACATCCCACATCAAGAGGAGGTACATCATCAAGATAACACTGGGGAATGGGGAGATTCTGAGGAAGAGAAGGAAATTACTGGATTAAAGACTACTAAAGCTGCAAATGAGCTGGAGGCACTTGCTGAAACAGAAAGGAAAAGGAAGGAAGAAGAGGAAAGGAAACAAAAGGAGGATGAAGAAGCTGATAACTACATTATCTCTCCACTTCATGATCCTATGAATATTAATAAGTCTCCTCAACAACAACCACGAGATCAGACTCCTCCCATTCCTTCTCCCAAACCTATCACACCTCCTAATTCACCTCCCAAGCATCCAACTCCTCCAGAATCACCAAGAAACACTCCAAAACCTTCACCTTCATCTCACAGGGATCCTACACCTCCAAATTCTTCATCATCTATACCTTCACTCACTCCATCACCATCAAAGTCACCATCACACAAAGGCAAAGCAATAATGGCAGAAAGAATAAGAACAGTCATGAAAGGCAAACATGTCAGTAAAATCGCCAAAGTCACAAGAGTTGAAGTTCTCTCACCCATATCCAGGAAAATAAAGAAAGCAGCCAAACTTGCTCAAGCAAGAAAAGAAAGCAAGTTGCAAGAACAAATGAAAGAGATGAAAAACCTTATCAAGGATCTGTTTGATCAAGTCAAGAAGATGCAGGAAACAAAGCAGAATATGGATGAGTTTCTTACTTTTGATATTGAAGATCATATCAAAAGTAAAACAAGACATTATGTCAAATGCTTCACTGCTGATCTTCATAAAAATATTAACGAGACTGTCAATACTCAACTTGATGTCAAGGTCAAAGAAGCAATCATCTCCAATTTTGGCTCCAAGCAACTCAAAGACTTCACCACTGAAGAACTCAAACTTGAACTTCTCAACAGACTCCATGCTATAACGTCTCCTTCTCCTGAAGATATCAGTCTCATAAAGTCTATTGAAGCACACATTGAGAAGGTTTATTGCAAGGTTACTGCTGATAAGGGTAAAAGGATTCGTGATGACGACAATGAGGACCAAGATCCAAATCCCACACAGAAGAAACAAAAGAATGGGAGTGGATCTGGTATTCACATTCAGGAACCAACAGAATAGAAAACTTCTTCACCATCTCCAAATCATCAAGAATCTGGTCCTAAGGAAACTGAGCATCACTTTGAACATATCATTAACGAAGATATTGAGTTTCGACCTCAAGATGATCCACCCCTATCACCTCCAAAACCAGCAAAATCTAAACCTTCCAGCAGTAAGAAATCTTCTGAAGAACCAGCTGTGGTAACATGGTTGGATACTGATGAAGATTTACAAGGAAATGACTGGTTCGACCATCTTGCAAAGGCTCAGATCAACAACGATGAAGCTTCCAAAATAGAAGATAGCACGTTTGAATACACTCAGAAAGTCAAACATGCATTCAACATTAAGAAGATGACAAAAAGAGAGCTTCGAAGAATAAAAAATGATGCCTTCATTCTTTTAAAAGATAAATCTGCAAGTGCCGCTGAGTTGGAATATCATCTGGAGAACATTGCTCGGGCACTATCCAAAGACTTCGATTGGACAAATCCAGATGTATTCAGGGAAGGTGGTCTTGACAGTAAGAAACGTCCATACATCACTGACTGGACAAAACCACTTCCTGTGATCCGACCATACCATGGAACGTCAGAAATCCCATTCGAATTCTTCTTCAATCAAGATCTGGAACTACTTGTACATGGGGCTTCTAGTAAAGTCAAATATGCTACCTCAATCACATTCACTCCTGCTGCGAACTACATCAATCCTGCCATTGAGGAAGAAGCTAGACATCGTAAACTCTTCATCAACAAAATTGCAAAATATGATCGTGACGCTGAACTTGGAATTCACCACTGGTTTGACAAACGTAAGTCGTGGTACAAGTACAAGCTTGGCCTCATGGCATCTCGTGAAAAGGTGTTCAGTGATCTTCGTATCAAGGCGGTGCTTGATGCCAAGGGATCACAAAAGCTTGGCTACACTTTCATTTCTGAGATCACTGTTCGCAGACAAGATGATCTACTTTACACGTTCAATGAAGCAGATTTTCCCGCACTCAATCTCAATGACATTGAAGATTTGTATTTGATGAAAGTACAAGGGAAGCTGAATCATCTTAATCCTACTCTTCTGTATGCATTTAGCACGGCTATCTGTCACTTCATCAGAAGAACGGTTATCAAAGAACGTGTTGAGGACCTTCAACTTGGAGTTGAAAGCTATCAGAAGAAGTTGAATCTTGAGGAACCCATGTTTACTCTTACTGACAACAAGGAGCCTCAATACTTGCTCAAGAACGACCCTGTCTTCGGATTCGTCTACAGAAGTGCTACAAACACAAACCGTTTCATGCCACATAAAGAGATTCACAAGTTCTGTGATGACACTCTGAAGAATGTTCGAGATGGGTTAGTTACACGAGTTCAGGATCAAGTATTGAAGAAGCACAAGAAATGGAATCATCATCAGCTTAGGCAAGTAAAGAATTTTATCTGGTCGATCGAAGAAAGGCTCTACCGAAGGGATCAGATGAGGAGGTTGGAAACATATGTTGGTGGTCGTCCTCCATTTCCCATCAGATTATTTCAGAGAATAGATCCACAATTCACCACTTTTGGCAAAGGCGGTTAATTGTAAGAATTTGATTTCAATATTCATTATTCATTCATAATTCTTACTTATATATGACTGTAATATGACAACGGCTTGTGCACACATAACAGTGCACAACCCGGACCCCAAAGAAAGGACCCTGAGGTACGCTTCAGTGCCTCAATCCTGAAAAAGGAGCGAAAGCTTCTTACTTATGAGCAGAATTAAAACCAGAATGTTTTCTAAAGTTTTTTTCAAACATTCTGCTCATAAGGACAAAATTCCCTTGTTAAGGGGGAGTATTTGAAAAATATAATCTTTGTTCAAAAATTTTTTTTAAATGTTCTTGAAATTCTTCCCTAAAACTCAAAAACAACATATTTTAATCATAAACGTTTTTCCAAAAACATCATGAATATGCTATTTTTGAGGGGGAGAAGTAAAAGATGATTAAAATATGGTGTCTCTTTGCTGGAATCTCGTGTGCTCAAACTTAGAATTGACCCTCGAATTGACGATAGGAAAAGTCAGTAGTCGAAAGGACATGTCCCAGACGGGTAATAATTTCAAGCCAGTTTATCTGGTGATGTAAGCGTGTCTCGCAAAGGACATGTCTGAGTAGAATGTACCTATTTCGAGCGATAATCTTTGAATCTGATCTGGACGGGTAATAATTTCAAGCCAGTTTAACTGGTGATGTAAGCGTGTCTCGCGACGATCAGGTTCATTGAAAGTCAATCAATTCAAAAGTGCCAACTCTTTCCGGCATGTGCAAATTTCAAATTTATTACTTATGCGCACATGTTAAGGGGGAGTCTTTCTGAAAATCATCTAAACCTCAAAGTGTCAACCAAATGTCTTTACAAATTATCGACACTTTGAGAGATTTTCAATGGTTTTGGTTTTATGGCATCATTAGGATAGTCATGGAGTTATAAGGTGACTAAGGTTAGGGAAAACCGTCCTATGATCCGCCAGAGCCGGAGGGATCTACCCAAGGACAATACCAATAGTTTAGAACTAGAAAGTCCTAGGTATGATATAAAAAAAAAAGGAGAAAATGAATGAACGGAGAAAGAAGGGGTTGAAGAATTAAAAAGAAAAGCAAAGAAAAGGGTGAAAAGAAATAGCCCTCCATTTGTTCAACCTTAGGGCAGACACCGGGTTCAATTCATAATCTACTGGTTGATGTGCATCACCGGTATTGAAGACTAAAGATGTCATGGACCCAGTGACGCACTAATAAACCTTCTAAGCCACTCAAGTGTCTCTCAAAAGACATTTGTTTCATTCACACGGAGAACCCTTCATAATCTATCGACCTCTCATTACGAGAGTGTTGATATTGAAAAGGAGGCAATCTGCTCCACGCCTCCGACGACCAAACAAATGTGCACTAATTGAGTCTAGAGCCATGAGATTCATAAAAGATCTCTTAGGTACACTTAGAATTACTCTGGTGTTCTACATCATGGGCATCAGTTGTAACTTAGGAAAGTGTCCTTCGCAGATCTTAGCAATCTGCCGAGAACATTCATTAGAGAAGTCACAATTTGTGATTATCAATGATTGAATGGAAATCCTGCCAGAACAACATCAAACAACTCTGACAGCAGGTCACTTCGGTAACTCCTTGTGGGTTACGCTTAGTGTTTGCTCTAAATGGTCTACAGTCGTGGGGTGATCTCCAGCGACTCACTGAATCATGGGTGCACTTCGGTGTGTCCGTGTTATTCCCTTTCGGGGGAATCCGGTTCAGAACGGTCTGGGTTAGGATTTGAGAAAGTCTTCACACTATGCTGTTGATGATCTCAAGTCTGAGCCTGTAAGTACCGGTTGGTTCGTGTTGATGCTGCTGCTGCTGCTGCTGAGGAGCTGGAGTTCGACCATCAAGACTCCATCATGCTTATATCTTGAAGAAATGTTCTCTCAAAGACTCAGTAACATCAAAAGTTCAACTTATAATACAGTAAAGTCTAAAGTTCAAGCACTTCAACCTTTCTCATGTTTTAAGATTGAAAAGTAAGAACAAGTTGCAGAAAACAAGTCAAAGACATATGAGCATGATGGAGAAGACGAGAAGACGTTGGAGATTGGCAGATCGAGACAACATCATATCATCATTATACAAGAACAAAGAAACAAAGAATATAAAGACGTCAGAAGCCTAAGAAGCAAAGAAGACGTCAAGTAACATTGATGATCAAGACTTAGGGGGAGATTGTTAGGAACATGTTTTGTTAATTATACAAGTCTTGTTCATTTAAGAATGTTGCACGATATGGACTTTAAGTTAGCATTTAAGGACCGGTCCATAAGAAGTCCATGGGCCGGCCCTCCTCTCATTTTTCTTTCTAGAAGTTTGATGACATCAAATAATGACATATTATTAGCATCATTTATCCTATATTATTGATTTGTTTTATATCACTTTATCTGAGAATTGATACTTAATCGTTTACTTTTGTAATTCTCAGTTATAAACAAGCATGTGAAAGTTAATGATTTCGGACGGAAATTGGAGCAAAATGAATCAAGTTGGAAAAGTCTACTGAACTGAAGGAAGATGCGCCGTATCATTCTTGATAGATACGTGGTATGTGCTTAAACACATACCTTTTCTTGACCAAAACCGGACCCAAATTGACCAAAAACCCGACCAAAATGCCAAATATATTGTGTTTTTGTGTTTTTACATATGCAGGCACGGATATCAAAGAAACCGACAAAAGACACAAGAAAACCGGGAAAACGAGCACGGGATACGGTCAAAAAAGGCATCCGAAGTCCTCCCACTATCAAAGTTTGTCAACTCCAACCCTTAGATCATTTATGATGAAATGGCAAGATCAGTCTTTGAAGAATCCCAAAATTACACAAAAGGTCCCTTGAATTTTTTATACTTTAAATCCTTAAATACTTTCATAACTCGGATTTATTTGAGATCCAATCCAGCCCACCTCAAAATATAGTCCACCACTAAGCTAAACCCGGTCCATTTTTTTTCTTACCCAATCCATCACAAAACCCGATCCATACCCTAAGTCTAAACCCAGTCAACGCCCGTTTAATAAAAAAATATATATATAAAATAACACACACACTCTAACTCTCACACGCGCCAAAAAGATTACCCCCAAATTTCACTCCAAAGAACCCTAGTTACTGTAAGCTAATAATTAACCTCGTACGCATGAATTCTTCATGATTGGGTAAATTCTGGAAGCTCCTGACAGCTCAGGGGACACGTGTGTGATGCTAAGTGGTCAAGCCACCTCATTGAATCTAATCCAACGGCTGATATCAAAGAGTGGAGAGCTAGGGATGATCAAGGGTGATGGATAGCTCAGGAAGGCGAGGATCGCCAGCGTGGACAACCCAGAAGGTTCCCTGAATGCCTATAAATAGAGCCCTCCTCCTTCAGTGAAGATTGTCCAAATTTTATGTCTTTAAAAAATTGTAACCACTTTAATTTTGTGTCATTTACTGTTTTTTGTAGTGTAAATTTTAATTTCAAATTGTAATTTACATTTCAGTCATCAATTTGTACTCAGTTTTTCATTTTTAATGATAGTCATAGTTTGGTCAAAAATTGCTTATTTCTTCTGTACTGCTTATTCAGTTAAATTCTCAACTTCTTTGTTTCCATTTTCTGCTTTTTAAAGTTATTTGATAAGATTTAGTTGGTTGGTTTACTTACTGCCTTTAAAATTCTCAAAATAGCTTAAATAAGCCAACAGCTTATCTAGCTTATTCAGTTTCCTAACTGATGTTGTTTCCTTTTGATTTTTATCTTAAATTAGTCTTAAATGATTTGCAGTTTATTTTATAGTTTAAATAATGTGCTTTCAACTTTAAACTTCAAAATCAGTAGTTAAGAGGGTGTTTGGGATTAGGTACTGTTTTGTTTTAAAACCATCTTTTACTGTTCCATTGCAAGAAGAGTTGGTTTGATTAAGTGTTTCTGAAGTTAAATAATATGTTAGTGATAGATTTTAAGTAATTGTGTTAAGCTTTGAGGTTGTTGATCCATTAGTGCAATAATAGGAAATCATTACTGCCGTTAGAGTCCCACACTAAGCTGAGCTTATTTGATCTCCATTTTTCATTTCAGAGTTGTTTTTAAGTGTTGCAGTTAGAATTGAATAGGACTTGGTTAGATTTGCACCTAGCTTTCGCCAAAATCAGTTACTGCAGTCACATGTCTGCTGTGCAGACTTAGATTAGGTCTGCTGATCTGGGTAGGATTGTGGCTTATTTTTATAAGCTCTGACTTTCCTTTTTGATTCATTAGATAGTTTACATAGCTAGCTTCATGTTTATCATCTGGTATTCGTAGTTTTAGCTTATTTGAGTGCTTATTTCAAGCTTGCAAATTTCCCCCATCAGACTTGTTTTAGCTTGTTCTATTTTCAGTCCACTAGCTACTTTTCTAGGTTTAATTTAGATAAGCTAATGATGTTGTAATTTGGATTTTGAAGTATCTTTGGATAGCCAGTAGTTCTGAGTTGCTTTTGCCCCTATAATATTCCATCCCACTGCTTATTAGAATTGCTTATTGGGGGTTGCAAGTTTGCTGTTTAGACCCCATTTCTGATTCACTATAGCAACTGTTTCAGTGCTTATTGGCTTATTCAGTAGAGATCTTTGGACTTAATTGGTAGATTTAAGCTTGAATTAGAGTTCTTATCCAGTTTTGAGCTTTTGGTTATCTTTGGATCAGTTTTGCTTATTTTTGTGCTTATTGCAATTGCTTATTTCAACTGTTCTGCTCATTAGGATTTAATCAGTCTCTAAATTTATTTTTCTTAGATTAGAAATTTAATTTTAGATTTACTCAAATTTTTCAAGATTTTTCCAAAGTGTTTTAATATTTTTAAATCATTTAAATAGTTTTAATTAGTTTTAATTCATAAAAAATTATAAAAAAGTCAAAAAAAAAATATTTTTCTTTTTCCAAAAATTTTCTTTTATCATTATTAATATAGGAAAAATTATTTTGCATTTTTAGAGTTTAAAATTTAGTAAATCACTTTTATTCGCGTTTTTAAATTACGTCGCGTTCCGTTTTTAAATTAAATTTTCGTTTTTAGGATAAATGCTTAGTTTAATTGTTCCTTTAGCTTAATTAGTTGTTTACTTTTATTATTTTATTGTTAGTAGTAATCCAAAATCAATCACTCTTTTTCTCATTCACTACACGAATCACGTCCCGGGAACACAAATTCCATTCGATCTTCGTCGGGACAAACGACTCGGGTTAACACATATTTCTTTGTGTGTTTTCCTTGAACTATAATTTGACGAATCAATAATGACACCATTGCCTGACTTTAAAGAATGCCTGACTTTAAAGAATGCGTACATAAAGACTTTAAAGAATGCGTACATAAAGACTTAGACGAATCTGAGACCATTGCCTGACTTTAAAGAATGCGCCGCATGTATTTATCTCATGCGCCGCATATAAAACCTTGGTCAACGAAGAAGATCTGACTTATCTACTCCAGATACACCGTATGACATTCCTAACATACGGCGCATCAATCTCAAGACTTCACCAAAGATTATCCAAGATACTGAAGGACATGCGCCGCATAAAGATACAAGTTACGCCGCATCTGAAGACGGTGAACGAATATTCTGGAATATAATAATCTTAGACCCCACGCGAAGTTACCTAGATACGCCGCATCGGACCAATCCGATGCGCCGTATTGGCCATATACAATCTTAGCCGAGAAATCAAGTGAAGAATAGAAGCTCAATGAAGAAGTCAAGATTACATAATGATACTCGTAGATGCTTTCGTATTTTGGCCATAAAATCTTCATCCGGACTCCGTTTTAGGTGATTCAAGCGGCCACGGAAAGAGAAAAAGGAGATCTATATTTTTCAGAAGGAGATACGGCGCATTGGCTTCGTGGATGCGCCGCATCGAGGTCGGAACAACAGCAGACTAATTTTGGTAAACCTTGGAGGCTACTCTTCCTTACCCCTATAAATACCACAGCCCT
Source organism: Artemisia tridentata subsp. tridentata (assembly GCA_021014915.2). Classification (NCBI taxonomy): domain Eukaryota; kingdom Viridiplantae; phylum Streptophyta; class Magnoliopsida; order Asterales; family Asteraceae; genus Artemisia; species Artemisia tridentata. Next base: position 418,729,545 of record CP139505.1, read on the forward strand.
ATGGACGATTGGAAGAGGAGAAAAATCACTATTATCAGTGGGGAACAGCCCCAAATCGTCCCCAACACCTTCTCCATCCACCATTGAAGATCGACGAAGAACATCTCCATACTTATCTTTGTGTATCATTCGGTTAGCATAATAAATTTTTCTATGGATTTCTTATGTTTAATTTTTATGTATACTTTATCTTTTGCTGAGATTATGGGCTAACACCCTTAGGTGTTAGCCATGTTTATGAAGTTTTATTAGTTTTTATGATTTTGTCGATGTGTTTGCTTTGTTATTGGATTGGGTGCTTGTCGATAAAAACTCGTTTATTGCTTATAACTAGTAGAAGTCTATGTAACTAGGTTATGATCCTTATAACTTTAATTGATGTGACTTAACTACCTGTAATTGTGGTTGCTTAGGTTGAGTTATATGCGTGTTAACCCGAATCTCTATTAGGAATCATTGTTTGGCATAAACGGAACGTGTCTACAACCTAATAGGACTAGTAGCGTGTAATACCGAACTAGGTTAGATGGTTTAAAGCAATAAGTTAGTATTGATGCTAGACGAGTCACTATGATCATGTCCTCTTTCCCACCACGATGGTAGGTTATTTAATCGTGACAGGATTAATAATCGGATTGGCGACAAAACAATTGAATGAATTAAAACAAGTAGACATAAGCATGTATAACTATAAAATGGATTAGACGTGGCTAACCCGTTCTTCCTATCTATCTTCATCTATCTTTAATTTGCTTTTAATATTTATTTTCTCGTATTTAGTTTAATTAAACACACAAAATCGTGATAGCCTCTCAGGCTAAAACCCCAAAAATATTTACTTGCTTTCTAGGTTAGTTAGTTTAGTAATTAGAATACCTTTAGATCACTTTAGCTTCGCTCCTAGTGAACGACCCTTGCTTACCTAAAAACTATCTACATTGATCGGGTACACTGCTCGTGAGTGTTTAGAGTCTATAGGTTAGTTCGGCAATAAATAAATTTAAAACTTGGTAGATTTTTATAGACCTAAAAAAACACATCAAGTTTTTGGCGCCGTTGCCGGGGAGTGATTGTTTTAATTTGATTTATTGGTATTTTAGTTTAGTTAGTTTTATTTGGTATTTTGTTTCTGTGTTTCTGTCTCAGAAAGGCAATACGGCGTATCCTTGTCTGTGGATGCGGCGTATCTGTCTTATATCAATACGGTGTATACAGGTCAATTGTATACGGCGTATTGACGTTCTGTGACCAATTTTTTTTATTGTTTTTCTTTATTTTTGTTTATTTAATTTTTGTTTTTCGTTTTAGTTTTTATTGTTTTTGTTTCGGTTACTGCTGTTCTTGGTTGTTTATCTTTCAGGTAATAATGATGATGGACAATCCGGACATAACTATGGAAGAATATCTTAGGCTTAACAATGAAATATCCTTGAGCAATAAAAAGGTTTACGATTGGGAAAGAGCAAGATATGGTGCACAAGTCATCAATGATAAAGAACCCACGATGGAAGAGTACTTATTATCAAAGCAGGAAAAATCAGGGAAAGAAAGAAACAAATTGCCATTTCGACACACTTGGACTTTATCCAATGATGATGATGAAGAAGAATCATACGATTTTGGTGCAATTAGGTTTCCGGCAATAGTTATTGATGATGTTATTTCTCTGGAAGTTGCCCAAGATGAAGAAGAGTCACAAGTGTTTGATTTGAATGAAAATCCGGCAATTGTTTACAAAGAAGCTTATTCATCCGAAAGTGCTTATGATGAAAATGAAGATGAATGTGGAACAATGGTGTATGGTGCTATTACTTGTGATTTTTCACCCGAGTTGGAAAATATATTCTCATCATATCAAAAACACCATGATGATATTCCATCGGATGAAGATAATGAGTATTCTCATATTGAAAGTTTTGATTGTATTGTGTACGATGCCATACCGCAATTGCCACAACAAAATGAAATATTCATGCGTGGAACAAATGAGCAAGATTATGACCCCACAAAGGATTTTGAAGAAATGTGGGATGACTTATTTGAGGCGGCTATTCGGGAAAAGGATGAAATTACAAGACTACTAGTTGAAGATGGAGACTCACAAGATGAATTGGAGTCACTTACAACAAAAAGTGGTACTAATTTATTTAATATTATTAATCCCGTTACTAATAATCTTGCTAGTTTTTCTAAACAGGTTGCAAAACGAAAGAATGATGAGGTGGAATTTACTACACCAACTAATGATGAATATAAAGCACCTGTTATCAACCCATTTTTGGTGGAGCTCGAGAAAGAATTCAAGGATAAGCTGATGGACACGACCATGATTGAAGAGGATGATTTCAATCCTATGAAGGATATAGAGGAACCCAAACTTTTACTCGCCAAAGACCCTTTCTCATCTTTTATGGAAGTCAAGGGACGCCTTACTACCAATAGAACAAACGAAGAAGAAGGGAGATTCATTGATCCTCAACATACTACTCTCTCACATGTAATGTTCATGACATCCAATTTAACAACCAAACCGGGTAAGGTAATGAACGAAGTACACATATTGCCAAGGTATTATCTTTACATATTCTATCCATCTCTAGTAGCAAATTTACACCGTTATGGTGCTTATCGCTACTATCACCCACACTTGACCGCAAGTGGGGGGAAAAACACCCTATTGCCTAGTAAATAAGGGTGGAGTCAGGCTCGTGACTCTAACAAAAACAAGCGCTTCTCGGGAGGCAACCCATGCTTGTCTTTTATTTTGTTTTTAGTTTATTTTTATTTTCGTATTTCTGTCAGTTGGTCAATACGGCGCATGCACTTTTAGTGGATGCGGCGTATTAGTTACAGGAAGTTGATGCGGCATATCCAATATTCCATGGATACGGCGCATCGACACTCTGGCCTGTAATTTCCCGTAGTTTTATTTTCCTAACCAATGATTAACGAGATGTTCTCGAGTCTATTTTTTTTTCTGTGGTCTCTATATATTTACAGGTCTGGACGAATGAAGATGTTGATGAACTCCCACATTTTATATGCTCGCATTCTTACATGATGGATCATACCGAGCAAATCTCAGGGGAGTTCTCCGTTCTAATTCTTTCTATCTCTTGTTTTTAATTTTAAATACAAACAACGAGGACGTTGTTTAACTTAAGTGGGGGGATGGAGAATTAGAACGTTACTTGTCCTAAATTTTCAAAAATATGCTTTAATCTATGCTTAATTATCAAAATTTAATTTTTTTAGCATGTTTTTGTTTAATCTAAGTTGCATAGCTGCACACATAACCTTATTTTCAAAAATTGTGAACTTATCAAAATTCACAAATCTATGAGTGTGCCGGTGACTTGTAAACTTTAGAACTTGGCTTGTATACTATTCGAGACCACCATAATAAGTATTATTGATATAATTGGAGTGACTTGTCTAACTTGGTAAATTTCTAGGATTACACCCAAAAAGCCTATAAATGTTATGTGTTATTAACTAACTACACTGGTTAGTTAACCCCCGTATAAACCCTTTGTTTACTCTCATTTTTAGAGTAAGATACCCCTAGAAAAACCCTCAGAGCCATTCCTTTGGTTTCTTACACCAATGTTTAAAATGTTTCGTTACACCCTTACACCTTAGCCTACCCTGTAGATTAAAGTCCGTGGTTAGTTACTTTAGGCAAAGTGTGTTTCCTTACAATTAACTGTGTTCGCGTGCGTAATTCATTATCTATGGTTAGGTCGGGAAATTGCACAATGCAATTGGAGTGAAAGTAGATATTGTATATTTTGAGTCTTGATTTTCGTGTGTTTACTACTTTCACTATTACCGTTATTTCTGAAGTCATGAAAAGTATGGAAAAATTATCCAGAGTTATCGTTATAGTGATGTGGTGAAATTTTACACATCTATGTTTATGTTAGTAGTTTGAAAAAAAAAAAAAAATCGAAAAAATGAGAAAAGAAAAAGAAAGAAGAAGTTGGAAGTTTGTTTATACCAACATTGTAAAGTTATGTAAAGTTATCATTATTGTTGTTGTACTATATTTATGGATTGCAAGGGAGTTGGCCGTTATGGGAACGCCAACTAAGGTTTATTTTGTGATGATGATTAAGATTTAATTGAGTCTAATTCGTGTCTACCCAAAGCGTGAGTTTCAAGTGTCAAAGCGTGATTTAGTCAATGATATGAGTCTTATTCATGGGATGGTTGGGAAAGTGATTAACCACACTTAGGATTTTAATCTATTTGTTTTGTTTATTTTTCATTTTACACCAATTTATATCCCAAATATTATCCATACCCTATATCATTCTTCATCCAAACCTTTGATTTATTGAGATTAGGGATTTGAGCAATCTTAAGTATCGTAGTCGTGGATTCGACTATGTATTTATGATTTTGTCGCCCTTTTTGATATAATATTATTGGTGAAGATTACTTGGTCCTATCTTTAGCCTATTCGAGTTAAGGAATTGAGCAATTTTGAGTATCGTGGTCGTGGATTCGATCATGTATTTGTAATTTTGTCGCCTTTTCTGGAATATGAGATCGATAGAGATTAAAAAGGATGATCAACCCTTAACCAAAAAAAACCCTTTTTACCGCTTTAGACTTGTTACTCCTTAGCTTTAGTGGGGGATGATCTGGCGCGGACTGATTCAACGACTCTCCTTGGGCCGTTAGTCGTCTTCTCGAGCCCTATTAGACCTGTCAACAAAGAACCCGTTAGGAGTGGACCCGAGGCCGTAGCCCCGGGATCCACCTCCGACGGTCAAGTTAGTATAGATGCGTAGTATAGTAGATTAGGGTTAGGTTTATGATAACCTGTTACCATCTGATGAAGACGGGGATCCATGCCATGTATTTATAGGCATGGATTAGGGTTTAGGTGTAGGATGGGCCGCTGTCTGCGCGGGCCTGGCCCACTTGTCGTGGGTCTGGACTGACCATACGTCTACATGTATCATTGCCAAGCTTATGATAGAATATTCGTCACGACTGGACAGTTAAACGATTAGATTTGCTTTTATCGAAATATTTTATTTTGTTTCTAATTCGTTAAGTGTTTGGTTGTGCAATTATGATAAAATGAATAAATGCTTAATTGTAAAAATACATCCTATTCAGGATACATTTTCATAAGTTTTAATCTAAGGTTTACTTGAGGACAAGTAAAGTTCAAGTGGGGGGATATTTGATGACATCAAATAACGACATATTATTAGCATCATTTATCCTATATTATTGACTTGTTTTATATCACTTTATATGAGAATTGATACTTAATCTTTTACTTTTGTAATTCTCAGTTATAAACAAGCATTAGGTGAAAGTTAATGATTTCGGACGGAAATTGGAGCAAAATGAATCAAGTTGGAAAAGTCTACTGAACTGAAGGAAGATGCGCCGTATCATTCTTGATAGATACGTCGTACATAAAGACTTAGACGAATCTGAGACCATTGCCTGACTTTAAAGAATGCGCCGCATGTATTTATCTCATGCGCCGCATATAAAACCTTGGTCAACGAAGAAGATCTGACTTATCTACTCCAGATACACCGTATGACATTCCTAACATACGGCGCATCAATCTCAAGACTTCACCAAAGATTATCCAAGATACTGAAGGACATGCGCCGCATAAAGATACAAGTTACGCCGCATCTGAAGACGGTGAACGAATATTCTGGAATATAATAATCTTAGACCCCACGCGAAGTTACCTAGATACGCCGCATCGGACCAATCCGATGCGCCGTATTGGCCATATACAATCTTAGCCGAGAAATCAAGTGAAGAATAGAAGCTCAATGAAGAAGTCAAGATTACATAATGATACTCGTAGATGCTTTCGTATTTTGGCCATAAAATCTTCATCCGGACTCCGTTTTAGGTGATTCAAGCGGCCACGGAAAGAGAAAAAGGAGATCTATATTTTTCAGAAGGAGATACGGCGCATTGGCTTCGTGGATGCGCCGCATCGAGGTCGGAACAGCAGCAGACTAATTTTGGTAAACCTTGGAGGCTACTCTTCCTTACCCCTATAAATACCACAGCCCTATGGACGATTGGAGGAGGAGAAAAATCACTATTATCAGTGGGGAACAGCCCCAAATCGTCCCCAACACCTTCTCCATCCACCATTGAAGATCGACGAAGAACATCTCCTTACTTATCTTTGTGTATCATTCGGTTTGCATAATAAATTTTTCTATGGATTTCTTATGTTTAATTTTTATGTATACTTTATCTTTTGCTGAGATTATGGGCTAACACCCTTAGGTGTTAGCCATGTTTATGAAGTTTTATTAGTTTTTATGATTTTGTCGATGTGTTTGCTTTGTTATTGGATTGGGTGCTTGTCGATAAAAACTCGTTTATTGCTTATAACTAGTAGAAGTCTATGTAACTAGGTTATGATCCTTATAACTTTAATTGATGTGACTTAACTACCTGTAATTGTGGTTGCTTAGGTTGAGTTATATGCGTGTTAACCGGAATCTCTATTAGGAATCATTGTTTGGCATAAACGGAACGTGTCTACAACCTAATAGGACTAGTAGCGTGTAATACCGAACTAGGTTAGATGGTTTAAAGCAATAAGTTAGTATTGATGCTAAACGAGTCACTATGATCATGTCCTCTTTCCCACCACGATGGTAGGTTATTTAATCGTGACAGGATTAATAATCGGATTGGCGACAAAACAATTGAATGAATTAAAACAAGTAGACATAAGCATGTATAACTATAAAATGGATTAGACGTGGCTAACCCGTTCTTCCTATCTATCTTCATCTATCTTTAATTTGCTTTTAATATTTATTTTCTCGTATTTAGTTTAATTAAACACACAAAATCGTGATAGCCTCTCAGGCTAAAACCCCAAAAATATTTACTTGCTTTCTAGGTTAGTTAGTTTAGTAATTAGAATACCTTTAGATCACTTTAGCTTCGCTCCTAGTGAACGACCCTTGCTTACCTAAAAACTATCTACATTGATCGGGTACACTGCTCGTGAGTGTTTAGAGTCTATAGGTTAGTTCGGCAATAAATAAATTTAAAACTTGGTAGATTTTTTTAGACCTAAAAAAACACATCAAAGTTATCATGTAAATGTTGCCCTAACCCAAAGCCTATAAATAGAAGGCATGGGGCATCATATTTTGTGTTGGTTTTTCATACATCTTGCGTAAGCTTTGTCCTTGTAACATTCGATTATTGAAAGCCTTCCATTCTCTCTTATTCTCTTCTTCTTCTCGTATTACTTATTAGCTTGTTTACTTATTTCCTTTTTCGTAGCTTAATATATAGTAGTAGATCGAATCTTAGCTTTCATAGCGTGTGTGTGTTTGAGATATTAGTGACCTACAGTGAACATACATTTAGCTGCAATGTCACCATGTTTTTTGAAAATGGTTTCAAGAATCGGTGCATTGATGTCCTTCACCTTGTATCCCTGGACACATATATTGCCAGATTGAGAAGACGAAACCTTTTCAGGTACCGCCTCTCTCACCTGCACGAAATGGATAGAGATTGGATGTCAAACGGGTTGGCCTGACGTGTTAGTTTGTTTGATAGCTTTATATCAGATTTTAAACATTTAATTGATTCAAGAAATGATAAGGGTCAAATTTCCATTTACGCCATCTCACATGTTCAGTCCAGTTTCACGCAACCCATATACACTTAAAAGGATTAAAGTTCTGCTTCTTGGGAGGGTTGATTAGAAACACTTTCGGTCTAAATCTCTCATAAACAATGTCAAATATGAGAACAAAACAATATAGAGTAAATTACATAAATCGTACCTACGGGTAAGGCAGATGTTTTCCAATCCAATTTAAGATCGGTTCCCGTCCGCCTTGACCAAAATCTGGGGTAGTTGACAGCATCAAATGTGATCATTGTTTCCAATTTGAGCTTACAGGTCTTAGAAATGGTGATCAGGTCCTACTCGGAGTAACATGTTGTTGAAAATCAAATATCCTCTCATCACTAACATTCCTGTCCCTAGATTGAGTGAACATATTGCTTTTTGATATTTCTTGATAAGGGATTTCTTGTCAACTATCTGCAAAGTTATAGAGTTATTAGGCAAATAAGCATTATGACGTTAAAGCCCATTATTTAAAAGAAGTTATATTTGTTATTCTGTAATAAGCTATGACACCGTTCATGTTCAGACACCACGTCATTTGATACTTAAGTTGGCGAACTGAAAATGTGTATCTTTAACAAGAGCAAATATCTCAATGTAAGTGCAGAGGTGGGAAAACGGACAGGTGGAGTAACGGGTCAAAAGTGGTACAAAAGTTTAACGGGTCAGAATGGGTTGGTTTGGGTTGACCTGGATTTCTTGTCAACTATCACACTATTACCTAAATGAAACCATTGACCTACAAATGGGTTGAAAGTGGCATGAGTAAAAAATGGTATGAGATATGCATTGTAGACAAGATCAATTGCCACAAAGAGGATCAAAAGCTAGTGATTATGAGACCCTAGGTTGCAGTAAGTCCTTCCACCATGGCTTTTGATGCAATGAACAAGTCCCTAGGTTGCAGTAATAGGCTAATATCTAGAAATTTATAAGACTTTATTTACTTTCCCAGCACACAAATATTACCAAAATGCGTTGCAGTTGGATTACACTTGATAAACTAGTGGCAATACCAATCTCAAACAACAGGCGGGTTCAACCTCTCCAGTTTGAGGCACGTCTATTGTCGCTTTTAAAACATTCCTGCATCCATTATAAAGCTGTTAAATTATGCTACTTTATCTTTACTGAGATCTCCGTGCAACATCTAAAAGACACTGTTTCGACCCGTTCACAGTTCACTTACAAAATAGAACATGTAAAAAATAGTACCTATAGATTGGCATACTTCTTCACCGTTAACGACAACCTTGTTTGTGAAAATGGTTAATAACATGCAAACGAAAACAAAACTCGCGGTATTCTTCTCCATCGGGAACTTAGGTTTTTAAGAGTAATAAAGATGTCGATAATTTTATGTTGTCACCTTTGAACTTGTAAACTTGGTATTTATAAAGACTTTTTTTAATAAAGATCGACACTAAGGGGATGTTGGCGCGAAAATATCTATTCCCTATAACGGGCTAGTTACTTGTATGATTAATATTTAGGATAGATTTGTCCGGCACCTAAAGGAAGACTTCTGGTTATTGCTGATCAGAACTCGTAATCAAAGACAAGATATTCCAACTTCATGCAAATCCATCTATCTCTTCACAACGAATATCACTTAATCACCTAAAATCAAAAATATCACTATGTGCTATTTTTGAGGGGGAGATTAGGTATAAGGGGGGGGGGGGAAGACGTGATTAAATGTGATCTAAGACCGTGGATTGAATCTCAAGACTCAGTTTTAACCCTCGAATTGACGAAACTAAATGTCCGTTATCGAAAAGACTTGTCCTGGACGGGTAATAATTTCAAGCTGGTTTTCCAGTGATGTAAGCGTGTCTCGCAAAGAACTTGTCTGAGTAGAATGTACCAATTCGAGAGATGATAATTGAATATGACCAGGACGGGTAATAATTTCAAGCTAGTCCAACTAGTGATGTAAGTGTGTCTCACGAAGGTCAGGTTCATTGAAAATCAATCAATTCAAATGTGCGAACTCTACCCAACATGTGCAAACTTATATCAAAAATGCATGAGCACATGTGAAGGGGGAGTATTTCAAAACTGCAAAACTCTCAAAGTGTTATCTAAATGTGTTTATCCATAAACACTTTGAGGTATTTTCACAAAAGGTTTTATGGTATGTGATCAACAATCTAGGATAATCATGAAGTTATAAGGTGATTATGGTTAGGTTATGTCCAATGATCCGCCAGAGCCGGAGGGATCTACCCAAGGATAATTCCAATAGATTAGAATTAGAAGTCCTTAGGTAAGATTGAAAAAAGGAGTAAATGAGAAAGGGAAAGAAGGGGTTGAAGAATTAAAAAGAAAAGTTTAATGTAAGGGTGAAAAGAAATAGCCCTCCATGAAAACTTAGAGCAGAAACTGGGTCAATACATCTGCTATCGGTATTCGCAAAAGTGATACTGATATTGAAGACAAGACGTCATGGACCCAGTGACGCGCTGCACAAACCCCTCCTAGCCACTCAGATATCTCTTAAAAGATATTTGTTTTATTTCTCACGGAGAACACTGCATAATCTATCGGCCTCTCATTCCGAGAAGTGTTGATATTGAAAAGGTGGCACTCTGCTTCATGCCTCCGACTACTAAAACCAAAACGCACATTATAGAGTCTAGAGCCATGAGATTCATCAAAATATCTCTTAGGAACACTTCCACTTAATACACTTGTGTTCGCCAAAAAGAGCACAAGTTGTAAGAGTCTTAATGAGATCAAAGGATCTTGCCATTCATATCATGATGGTTACGTGCTTCAAACGGTCTACAGTCGTGGGGTGATCTCCAGCGACTCACTGAATCGTAGGTGCACTTCGGTGTGTCCGTGTAAGCCCTCTCGGGGGTATCTGGTTCAGAATGGCCTAGGGAAGGATTAGAGAAAGTCTTCACACTATGATGTTGACGATCTCAAAGTCCCAACCTGTAAGCGCTGGATGATTATTTCTAACGGTTTTATGCAGCTATTGATAAACATCCATTAACCATCATCTCATATAACAAACATCTTCACCTCCACATACTCATACTTATGAAGATCATCCTCAACAAAGCTCAAGTGTAAAAGTTCAAGACAAAAGGATCAAGTTAAAGACAGAGTGTAACTACAAAGTCAAAAAGCTAATCAAGATGTCAAGAACAAGTTCATATGATGAAAGATTATGGGGAGATTGTTAGCATAAGTATAAAGTCCAAGTTGTATGAGTATGTTGGAGGTCACGATGTCACCATCACATGAAGATGCTGATCGAAGGCAAGAACAACCACAAAGACGATTATCTGAAGATCACATAGCATGAAGGAACAAGATCAAAGACAATTATACAACGACACACAAAGCACAATGAAATGAAGACGAAAGACCTCATCACTCCGAGCATCATTTGAATGACCATCCCTTAGGGGGAGATTGTTAGGATTTATAAAAAAGTGATGGTCATTAACGTTGTAATATTCTAAGTAAGAGTGTCGTTGTGTAGTTAGTTATTTTAATCAATGGGCTTGGACTTAAGTTTGTAATGTAATGTACCCATGTAAAAGCTCAACCCAAGTCCAAGCCCATCCATCTCAAACAAGTATAAATAGAGACCTCCCTTCCCATTTGGGAGGTTGGTGCTTAAGGTTTATCTCTAGTCATTCTAGGTTTGTATCAAGGACTAATTGTGTGAATAAAAGTTAATCATTTCTTAATCAACTATTGTTCTTTGATCTTATCTAGTGATTGGTGTACTGGTTAGGATAGATTTCTAGGAATGACAGTCCAGTTAAATGATCGCTTGTTACTTCTTATCCGTGTCACTAGTCACTTAGGCCACTTCGGCGTGCATATTTAATGGAACACAAAAACTTGACCTTGTGGAGACTATTTTCATATGTAACTTGGACAAAAAGATGCATTTACTATTGTACTTCAATGACAATCTTCGGAGTTAATTATCCAGAACCTATGTAGCTAACTTTTTTGAACCTATTGTATTCTCAAACTTTTGAATTTCGACTTACATGTGTTTTGTGTGACTGTTTTACCCTTGCCTCTCTTAACCAACCTATTAACATCGAGGGGTATAATGGTCATTGCACATAAACAAAATACAGATGACGTATAGTCTACACCCGGGTCACGAACCCGGTTAGTAAACAATACTAACAATTAAGCCCACCACGCTTGGGCCGCAACTGGACTACCAGTTATGCGGCTTGGGTCGACAAGGCCCAAGCCCAAAGTTATTTCCGGATAATATATAGAATATCTTCTAAATAAAGAAGATATATACTATATACCCGATGTCGGCTAACACGCCGAAGAGTAGGGAACACGAAACCCACTAGGGTTTCATGCATATATAAAGGGCACCCAAGCCCTCGGTAAAGGTACGATCTTCAATAAACCCTAACCATAAACTAAACCCTACATTCGATTACTTACTCTCACGCCGGAGGATAATCGGAGGAGACAATCCCTCGATAAGCCTAACGGTGTTTGTTCTTTTTCTTAGTGCGCAGGTCTCATCAAGCATTAAGATTCGAATTGGTACGAGAATAGAAGTCCTATCAAGGAACGCCCAACTTTTGTATCAACAAGTGGCGCCATCCGTGGGACCCTACACTAAGGATTTTACCAAAAAACTAGAATGACGAAACACGGAAGTCATAAGAGTCCGCATGGGAAGAAAACGCAGGACGATCCACTAGGAAAGAAGCATCAAATTGATACGGCTTCTAAACAGGCCTCTGGGACAACCAGTACCCCTCAAAGCTTAGGAGCGCACCCAAATCTGGTCTTTCCTGCAGTGGAATCGCTTACCAGGTTTACCCCCGCTATTACGACAAGTACTAGCGAGATAGAACTGGAGCGCACACCTCTTGCCATGCCAGAAGTGAACTTCACTGAGCCTCCCAACGCGCCTGTGCGAAACAAGGATCCAGCTTTGGAAACCGACTCTATCGCGCTAGAAGGAGTTACCTCCGAATTAGCCCCAAGTGACTTCGTATCTCAAAACTACGAAGCCTTGACTGCGCTCATGCGAGAGGAGGCAAAGAAGAGGTCAAGCCAAAGTCTGCACGCCAGACTCAACTTTGACCCTAATCCTGACGCATCCCCACCGCGCTACCGAAAGGAAAGACGCGAGAGGGATAGCCGTAAACAACCAGTATTCGCCAGGATTGGAAGGAAGGTTGTGGACGATGAAGCAGCTGACCTTCAACATCTGGAAGAGCCTGAAGAGGGGGAGCGGCGCGCCAATGTCCACGCTAGGCTTGGCAAACGCAGGATCCAAGATAGGCTTGGGAGACGATGTTCCCCAAGTGAAAGCCCCTCAAGCTCTGACTCTGAGGATAGTCGGCGCAAGCGCCGCAGAGGAGCAAGCTCAGACTCTGATGATAGTCGACGCAGGCGTCACAAAAGAGTCCGCTCATCCTCAAGAGATTCCTCGGACAGCGAGACTGGACACTGGAAATCAAGAGAGAAATACCGCGACCAGGATGATGAAGACATGTCTCTCCCCTGGCGTCGCCAAAAGGTTGATGCGTTTACTAGGCGCATCAGTGACTTTTCTGAGAACAAGAAAAGGCGCATGCCTGCTAATGTCAAAACATATGATGGGACAGGTGATCCTGATGATCACCTAAAAATTTTCGAATCAGCAGCTACTATCGAAAATTGGCCACAGCCTGTGTGGTGCCATATGTTCAACTCCACATTAGTAGGGAATGCGCGCAACTGGTTTAGTAAGCTTCCACGCAGAAGCATAGGTGGGTTTGAAGAGTTGCGCAGAGCATTTCGCTTAAACTTCACTCAAAGGAAGAAATGCGCCAAAAACCCTGTCGAACTCGCTAGGGTTAAACAGCGACAAGGGGAATCTACAAGTGCTTTTATGGAACGCTTCAAGGACGAGTGCATGAAAGTCAAGGCGTGTCCAGAGATACTGAAAATATCGGGTTTCATGAATGCAATCAATAATCCAGATCTGATAAAAAAGCTAAACGATAAGGTTCCCCTAACCTTCGATGAGCTCATGAAGCGCACAAGGTCTTTCGTCCAAGGAGAAGAAGCCGCTGCAGATAGCAAAAAAGGCTATTCGAATCATAGACCACAAGAAGAGTCAAGGAGACAATCCAATGACCAAGGTGGCAGTCGTAACAGCCGCAGCAGAGGCTATCGCAACCAAGGGAGTGGAAGAGACAATGATAGATACACACCCCTCACAAAAACCCCAAGGGAGATATTTGTGACGGAGGGCGCAAACTTCCCGAAACCACCACCAATCCGCACCCCAGAGGATAAGCGCATAGGGAATGGTTATTGCGAATACCATGGACAGAAGGGCCACACAACCAACGATTGCGTCCAACTGCGCCAATTGATTGACAAATTGGTAAAGGAAGGAAAGATGGACCATCTCGTAAAAAACATCAGAGAAGGGAAAGACAAATCAAAACCAGGGGCCAAGAAAGAGACACCAAAAGAAAAGGCAGATATCATCTACATGATACAGCCATGGTCCCGCGCGACTAGACAGAAAGTTAGTCAGCGTTTTTCTAAGGGAAACGAAATTTCTTTCCCCTCCCTGACTGCGAACAACGCAGTAGTGGATCCACTCACCATTGAAATACATACGGGGGGTCACGACATCCGTCGCATGTATATAGATGGAGGTGCATCCGCTGATATCATATACGAACACTGTTTCAAGAAGCTGCGACCTGAGATACAGAGTCAGCTGATCCCAGCCACAACGCCGCTCACCGGCTTCACAGGGGAGAAGATATGGCCCACGGGGCAATTACGTCTATTTGTAGAAGTTGGTGACAAACCACACTCTACAACTACCTGGATGAACTTCATGGTAATCAGATCCCCCTCCCCGTATAACGGTATTATTGGGAGACCTGGAATATCATCCATCCGCGCCGTCCCATCCACAGCGCACGGAATGCTAAAGTTCCCAGTGGAAGGAGGTATTGTCACCCTTTACAATACCACCACACCACCCAAGGAATGTAACGCAGTGACAAGTGACGTAAGTATTGTTCCAGAACAGCGCGCAATCAAAATCCCAAACCTAACGGTCGCCATTCACCCTGAATACCCGGATCAACAGGTATCTATTGGTGGGTCTCTGTCTGACAAAGGCAGGTCAGCTATATGCGCACTCTTGCAAAATAATTTGGATATTTTTGCATGGGAACCTAAGCATATGACAGGAGTGCCACGCTCCATCACGGAACATAAGCTACAAATCCGACAAGGATATCCTCCAATACGACAGAAAAAGCGCGGACAAGCTCCAGACCGCGCAAAAGCCATCCTGGAAGAAGTACATAAGCTGGTAGACGCAGGCATCATGCGTGAAGTCTACTACCATGACTGGCTCTCTAACCCAGTGATGGTAAAGAAGAGCGATGGCAGTTGGAGGATGTGCGTAGACTTTACGGATCTCAATAAAGCATGTCCACAGGACTGCTACCCGCTACCGGAAATAGACTGGAAAATTGAGTCTCTATGTGGATATCCCTTCAAATGCTTCCTGGACGCATACAAGGGATACCACCAAATTCAAATGGCAGAGGAAGACGAAGAAAAGACGGCCTTCCACACAAGTCAAGGGGTCTACTGCTACACAAAGATGCCCTTCGGCCTCAAGAACGCAGGAGCAACATACCAAAGATTGGTGGACACTGCGTTCGAGAAACAAGTGGGACGCAACTTGGAAGTATACGTCGATGATCTCGTCATCAAAAGCCATACAGAGGATGAGCTGGTGCGCGACATGGAGGAAACGTTCAAAACACTCAGGAGAATCAACATGAAATTGAACCCCAAGAAGTGTACATTTGGCGCTACGGAAGGCATGTTTCTCGGGTATTTGATAGAGCCCGATGGGATCAAACCTTGCCCAGAGAAGACTCAAGCAGTCATTGACCTCCCCTCACCGCGCACACTAAAAGAAGTTCAGTCACTAAACGGCAAGCTAGCTGGACTGAACCGATTCTTATCCAAATCAGCAGACAAGTCACTTCCCCTATTCAAGACACTCAAGAAGTGCACCAAAAAGGGAGACTTCAGGTGGACTGCGGAGGCAGAAGAAGCCTTCCAACAGCTCAAACAACACATAGCAGCGCTCCCAAAGCTTGTTGCACCCCGACCAGGGGAAGAGCTGATCATGTACCTATCTGCGACTCAAGGAGCAGTCAGCGCAGTCCTTCTGACAGACAGGAATTCCGTCCAAACACCCATTTATTTTGTTAGTAAGGCGCTGAAGAAAACGGAGATTAACTACACTGCAATGGAGAAATTGGTCCTAGCCTTAGTGTTTGCAGCGAAAAGACTACGCCGGTACTTCCAGGCGCATCCAATCGCTGTTATCACAGACCAACCCATCAAACAGGTTATATCGAAACCCGACGCATCGGGACGCCTACAAAAATGGAGTGTATTACTGGGCGAGCATAACATATCATACAGACCGCGCACTGCAATTAAAGGGCAGATATTGGCCGACTTCATCATCGAGAAGCCGGATACAGACACTCCACCTGCGACAAGCAAGGAGGAACTTCAAGAACCATGGATTCTATTTACTGATGGATCCTCATGCGTAGATGGATCAGGAGGCGGCCTTATTCTCACCAACCCAGAAGGAGTTGAATTCACCTACGCACTGCGTTTTGAATTCACAGCCACGAACAACGAGGCAGAATACGAAGCACTCCTAGCTGGGTTACGCATCGCAACTCAAATGGGTGCACGCAACCTAGAAGTAAACGTCGATTCGCGGCTAGTGGCTAACCACGTTTCAGGAGAATATATAGCAAAGGAGGAACACATGATCCAATACCTCGAAAAGACCAAATCTCTGATCCAGAACTTCGATAGATTCATCATCAAGCAGGTTCCCAGGAGTGAAAATAGGAAAGCAGATGCGCTGAGCAAAATTGCATCCACCAGTTTTGCGCATCTATCAAAACAAGTTTTGGTGGAAACCTTGAAAAACAAGTCAATCACAGAGATGGAAATATCCACGGTGATAGAAGAGGAAAATCCTACGTGGATGACACCGATCATTGACTTCATCAGCAAGGGCATACTTCCCCAAGAGCAGAAGGAAGCTCGAAGAATCCGACGCACAGCGCAGCGATTCGAGCTCAGAGACGACGTCTTATACAGACGCTCATTCCTACAACCATGGCTTAGGTGTGTTGGACCTCTCCAGGCAGACTATGTACTTAGAGAGATCCACGCAGGCTCATGCAGCATGCACTCAGGACCACGGTCCATTGTAGCGCGCGCCCTAAGGTCTGGATACTATTGGCCTACTATGCACCGTGACGCACGCGACTTGGTACGGAAGTGCAACGATTGCCAAGTTCACAGACCTATTCCGCGCCGACCACAACATGAACTAACACCTATTACATCGCCATGGCCCTTCTACAAATGGGGTATCGACATCGCTGGACCTTTCCCCATTGCCGCAGGAGGATTGAAATTCCTCATTGTGGCAATAGATTACTTTACCAAGTGGATCGAAGCAAAGGCAGTAGCGACTATAACAGGTAACCAGGTGAAACGATTCGTGTGGGACAACATAGTATGTCGCTTTGGATTACCTGGAGAAATTATCTCTGATAACGGAAAACAATTCCGTGATAACCCGTTCAAGGACTGGTGCGCACAGTTGAACATCACGCAAGCACTTCGCATCAGTAACTCATCCACAAACCAATGGTCTGGTCGAGCGCGCAAACAGAAGCCTTGGCGAAGGAATAAAAGCGCGCCTGGACAGACACAAAGGTAGATGGGTAGAAGAACTATCACATGTTCTTTGGGCGCACCGAACAACCATCAAGGTTAGCAACGGGGACACTCCCTTCTCTTTGGTCTATGGGACAGAAGCGGTTATACCAGCTGAAATTGGAATGCCAACCATCCGTACTGCGGAAGTTAACGTGGCAACCAATGACGATGAGCGGCGCATAGACTTAGATCTGTTGGAAGAGCGACGTGAGCGCGCAGCAATACGCGAAGAGAAAGCTAAGTCAAGAATGAAAAAATACTATGATACCAAAGTGCGCAGCACTTCATTTAGACCAGGCGACTTCGTGTACCGCGACAATGACTCAAGCCGCGCAGAAGACACTGGTAAGCTAGGACCAAAGTGGGAAGGACCTTACGAGGTCATAGAAGCACTTGGCAATGGAGCGTACAAGCTACGCGACAAGGACGGAAATGAACTACAGCGAACATGGAACGTCCGCAACCTTAAACGGTGCTATCTTTGAAGAAGGCTACGGCCTAACATGGACACCAATGCGCTTTAGAAAGTGCCCTCAATAAAGATCCATGTAATTTTATTTCTATGAATTATCTAGATAAACATTCTTTTTCAAAACTTGCAAGTATTAATAAAACGTTATGGTTTCTAGCTAACTCCATAACACATTTAACTTTATTGTTTGCATCTTTTATTATCATGTTTCAATATTGTTATATTCTTGCCTACATGGCGTGCATGCACACACTAAGACCCACGATGGCAGAAAGGATGAGTAAACCTAATAAACTACTCGTTGAGTAAGAGGGTTGCAAACCCATCAACACCGGATCACGAATCCTTGTTAAACACCTTGCGCTCAAGACGTTGGCGCAAGCTCTTCACGCACCCCACGACGGATGCGCGATAAAGCACACTGTGCGCGTTTAACAACTCAGGAAATCAAGACTCTTGATTCCTTAAAGTACACTACGACAAGTAAACTTACAAAAATACATAGGCAACTATGATTAAGTTGGAAAAATTCAACACACGACTACGGTCCTTAAGGAAATTCATACACGATTATGACCCTTATTTTCTAAATACGCTTAAACACTTAAAGCTATCTTCACGCAAGGATACATAAGTCATATAAGAACTACGAGTTCAAAAAGCATAAGTATTTAGAAGTTATAGAAACACTAAGTACAAAAACAACTTTTTATTCATAGAATACGGTTCTACAAAAAGACTTGTACAAAAGAGCTAAATACTATATGTACGCCTTAACTGGCTGGAACCCCCACTCAAAGCCGCTTCCTTTGCATCCGCGAGCCTCTTCAACAACTCTGCATCATCAAGGGAAACAGTGGCCACGCAGACAGGCACACCATCGGATCTAGGCTGATGCGCAGCGCCTATGCCGCACAGAATGGCCTTTCCTTTCTCGCCTTTCTTTCGTGCGACCCTGGAAACATGCGCATTTAGCGATCTTTGCAAAGAAATCTCTTTCTCAAGACGGAAAGGATTCAGAATGTCACGAGGCTGAGCAAAAATGGGTACCTTCAACTGCGCCACATCAGGCTTCAAGTAGAAGTCCACCTGCTGATCTGCATCATCCTGCAGATGCCTAGGGAGAGTGAGCCCCGCCATGATCACGCTGATCGGCTGGTCCTGATCACGCTCCAAGAGAGCAATATGCGGAAGCTCAAGCTTCTTTAGCTCCTCCATGGCAGCAACAAGCTCAGCATGGGCATCCGCCTTATACCCAGGCACCTCAGCAAGCGGCACAGTCAGCAACTTGGCTTCCGCAAGCTTGTCTGCGGCCGAGGTCTCGCCGTGCGCAATAGCGCAATTCACAACCTTCCCAAAGGATGCGGTGACCTCAGGATGCTCCAGCGTACACATGGCGGCCAGGCGAAGACCATGACTGATCAACCACCTACGAAATAACACAAATGTTAATAAGAAAAAGGGGTCTCAAATATATATAAGATATAAGGAAGTAAAGCAGCATGTACCTGCGCTCAGCCACAGACTGAACAAGATGGGGGTACAGCTCCTCATCGTACTCAATGCTGAGCTGGCGGAGCTTCTCCTCTTGCGTCTTCAGGGCAAGCTCAATGCGGCTGCGGAACTCTTCAATATTGGCAAAATGCTTGCTCCTATTCTGTTCCAAGTACTTCAGCGCCCACAAAGAGTTACGCCTCTGACGGTCTGCAAAAGCGCGCTCCCGCTCCAACTCAGCCATCACCATAACCTTATCCTCACCCATTCTTCGCGCAGACGCCTCCGCGCACTCCAGTTTAGCCTTGGAGCTCAGCTGCTCAGCTTTAGAGCTTGCTAATTCAGCCTGCACAGACGCTAATTGCGCCTGCAGTCTGGAAACCTCCTCAGACTTGTGCACTCTTGCTTGCGCCACCAGCTCAGACTGGCGCACAGCGATAGAGGCAAGCTCCTCCATCGTAGAGTCAAACGGACTTGACTCCACTTCAACGTCCCCTCGGTGAACGCGCCCCGTCCAGAGCATGACTCACCTCGGGTGGCGCACTCCCATCTAGGACGCCAGCGTCCTCCACAGGCTTTTCGCTGCAAAAAACATCAAGAGACAAAGTTAGTGCACGGTCAATCATACACAAAATGCTAAGGAAACGCTAAATAATACTTACATGGGGGGAGGAGTCAAGGACACGTCCTTCTGCTTCTCAGTCTCAGTCGTGGACGCACCTCCACCAGGCTTCTCAGCATCCACACTGAGGATACGAAGAAACAAAGTTAGAATACAATATAACTTGACAAAAGTTTCTAACTAATAAGGTACTCACCTCATCTGCACCTCAGTAAAAGATGGGCTTCCACTAGCCTCAGTTCGCGGCCTCTTGGAAGGCCCTTCACCATAACCACCAGACGCTCTCTTCCGCGTCAGTGGGGAGCTCTCCTCCATCTCACTGTCAGTTTCCTCTAAATGGATCACCGTTTCAGGAAGAGGAGGCTGCGCAGCGTCAGGACTGGGCTGCACAGGAGGTGCCACCTCCTGTATTGGCTCAGCTGCTATCACATCAGGGGAGCCTTCGGGATCTGGGATAACCAAATCCACGACGCGCCCTGCCGTCGCCTGCAGAATAGTCTGCTCACCGTCCCCCAGAGGACGCACTCCCACCGCCACAGCACGCGGATTCTCCAGCCTCACAACAGCGAACAGATCCATATCTGGGCATCAAGTAAACAAAGGAAAGCAAGTTACATAAAGTATGGAAAAAGAAGAAGCGCTTACACTAATAACGACAGTAAGGCGACAGAAGGAGCACCCACCCGTGCCATCCGCATTCAAGAATGTGGGGACCTCCGTCTCATGCTCGAAGTAGTTGCGACTGATGCCCATATGCACCAGGAACGCCTCCGGATATGGCTTGATGGGAATACGGTTCTCATCAATGATCGCCGCATGATCCGCGTTATACCACGTCTCAGGGGGGCGCTCATCCTTGGGCAGATCGGCACGGGTGTAGAATGGAAAATGGTCAGGGAAGACGGCTTCATCAACCCAAAAGAATTTTTCCCTCCAATCCTTGAGCTTATCTACCTTCTGCACGTAACACTGTAACTTTCCAACGCGCTTCGAGAAGGTAACCCACCCATTTGACCACGTTGCGTGATAAAACGCGCGAAATAAGTGGAGGGTTGGGTGAATCGCCAACAAGCGACAGTTCACCTCAAAGTTAGCAATCTTCCCAGCACCAATACAATGCAACTGGGAGATGTGGAGATTGTAATAATTGAGTATGTCACATCAGTAACACGGAGATGGGGACACGCTGATTCGCCCACTCGAAAAAGCGCGTATATAACCCCACCTTCCCAGCAGGGAAATCCGCGATGGTGTCATTCGGACCGGGTACCTCTGGGCGCAGGCCCAAAGGGATAAAATAATCCGAGGTGAACTGAATCAGTTCCTCCTCGGTTATGTTAGAATGGAAATCACGAAGTTGCGCTACCATTTTTTGATTCAGATTATGTGCGCACGCGCAATTACCTTTGAATTATCTTTTTTGGAAGAAGATTTGAAGATGTAAAAATGGAGGAATGGCGATTTTTTAACTGTGGACGTCACAGTGAATGAGAGGCGGTAGTTTATATACTTTTCCCATCCGCCACAGATAAGTGACACGTGTATCCCACTAGCCCCAATCGTGTGGCTAGGATAAATGACGGTACAAGGCAAGTGGGCAACCTCTCCATTTCCCAAGGTACCCAAATTACACTTTTTTGGACTAGATACATCACACGTGTGGTTTTGGCGGTATATTTTTTGAAAGCTTCCCGCGTACGCATGGGGAATAATTTCGACACGACTCTAGTCTAGCGTCCGCAGGTTTTACCCTGCGCACACTAGACTGGGGGGACATGATGACGTATAGTCTACACCCGGGTCACGAACCCGGTTAGTAAACAATACTAACAATTAAGCCCACCACGCTTGGGCCGCAACTGGACTACCAGTTATGCGGCTTGGGTCGACAAGGCCCAAGCCCAAAGTTATTTCCGGATAATATATAGAATATCTTCTAAATAAAGAAGATATATACTATATACCCGATGTCGGCTAACACGCCGAAGAGTAGGGAACACGAAACCCACTAGGGTTTCATGCATATATAAAGGGCACCCAAGCCCTCGGTAAAGGTACGATCTTCAATAAACCCTAACCATAAACTAAACCCTACATTCGATTACTTACTCTCACGCCGGAGGATAATCGGGGGAGACAATCCCTCGATAAGCCTAACGGTGTTTGTTCTTTTTCTTAGTGCGCAGGTCTCATCAAGCATTAAGATTCGAATTGGTACGAGAATAGAAGTCCTATCAAGGAACGCCCAACTTTTGTATCAACAGCACATAAACAAAATACATATGAGGGTCAAAATTCAAAAGTTTAGATATACACTAAAAAAATGTTA
>CP139505.1:418751972-418774472 GCA_021014915.2 Artemisia tridentata subsp. tridentata
TCATCATATATTAAAAAGGATGTCAAACATTAAATTGACGAGAAATGATTGGCTTACCAAAAAGTTATGCCTCATTTTGTGTCTAAACTTGTGTGACAATAATTCATTCGTTGTATCAGCCAGACCCACTTCTTCACAATCCAATGACACATAAGTTAGACATAAAATTAGTCATGTATTTTAGGTCTCCAAATCTTTTTCCTAAATTGACTTCGCATATTTGTTTATCTATGTTAATTTAGCACAATATTTTTAGAGTGTTGCTACAACCTCCTAAAACATGTTCCGGCTAATCGTCCAAGCTATATGATCATTGTTGGGTCTAAAAGATGCTGCTGATTTGAGAAACATAACTCTGCTGAATAGTTATGTGACTCTGCTGATTAGCACAATAACTCTGCTGTTTATGACTCTGCTGGTTTGGGATAATAGGCATAGTGTAACTCTGCTGCTAGCTCACGAAGACTCTGCTACTAGAAGATTTACTCTGCTGCTTATTAGATATGTATAGTATGTTAAGGATAAGTATAGAAAAGATACGTAAGATATTTTTCTTGTATAGAAAGTCTTGTAAACCGACTAGGACTCCTTATGCTATAAAAGGAGGTTCTAGGGTTAGGGTTAGAGATCGATTATCTTAGCATACGTATTATTGTTTACACTTCAAGGTTTCTTGTAACCCCATTGCTATTGAGCAATCGTATTAATATATTGAAGTGTTGTTTGATAATTCGTTTGTGTTTATTCTTCTTAAGATCAAGTATTAGTTTCCGCATAATATTTGATATACAACTCAAGATCAGTTTCTATATCGATTGTCTTAGATTTATCTAAAGCAATTAATAAGATCGTGAAGCTCAACTGGGATCAACAAGTGGTATCAGAGCTTGTGATCTAGAAACTGGTACCAAGAAGAATTACTTTTTACAAGATCTGTTAATTCAACAAGTAAGCAATGGAAGCCGATTCTACTCACATGGTTACTGCATCAAGGGTCCCCATGCTCAAGACTGGAGAGTATGAGATCTGGAAGATGAGGATTCAACAATACATGAGAATGGTTGATTACTCACTTTGGGAAGTTGTTCTACATGGTGACAGTATGCAAACCAAGACTGCTACTGGATCGGTCTTGACTCTCAAGACAAGTGAGGAGAAAGCGCAGAGAAGATTGGAGGTCAAGGCTCACAGTATTCTCATGATGGGAATACCTAATGATTATCAATTGAGTTTTACTCATATTGAGTTTGCTAAGGAGTTATGGGAAGCAATCGAACTTCGATTTGGTGGGAATGAAGCTACCAAGAAATCAAGAAAGAATCTACTGAAGCATCAGTTTGAAACTTTCACTGCTTTAAGTTCTGAAAACATTGAGGGAACTTATGATCGACAATTCATAAGCTATCCAGTCAGATGGCTCTTTTGAAGATTGAGCCATCTCAAGAAGATGTCAATCTAAAGTTTCTGAGAAGTCTATCTTCTGAATGGAACACTCATACAGTGGTTTGGAGGCACAAAGAAGATTTTGAGAATATGACATTGGATGATCTGTATAACAACTTGAAGGTGTATGAATCTGAAGTTAAAGGAATATCAAGCTCATCTTCTACCACCAATAATCTTGCTTTTGTTTCCTCAAACAGCAAGAATTCTGGTAGTCATCAAGAACAGCACTCTGCTGCTGGTACTTTTGGTCCTGCTGCTGGTTCACATGTCTCTGCTGCTGACTCTGCTAACACCAACACCATCAGTGATGCTGCAATTTGTGCTTATTTGGCTGAACTTACTACAAGTACTTCAGTCATGCCACAAGATCTGGATGAACTTGATCCTGATGATGTTGAAGAGATTGATATGCAATGGCAGTTTGCAATGTTAACTATGAGGGCAAGAAGGTTTCTTAAGCGAACTGGTAAAGAGATGAAGTTCAGAAGGAACAAGAGTGTGGGATTTGACAAGTCAAAGGCTGAATGTTTCAACTGTAGAAAGAAGGGACACTTTGCAAGAGAATGCAGAGCTCCAAAAAGAAGCAATGAGAATTTCAAGAAGTCTGCTGATGAAGAGCCAAATCCTACTACTGCTATGGTATCATGTGATGGGTTAGGTGATTATGATTGGAGTGATCTTGCTGAGGATGGTCCAAATTGTGCATTGATAGCTGAAGAGGAATCTCAAGTACAACATTTTGCTCTCATGGCCTATTCTTCTTCTGGATCAGACTCTGAGGTATCCAATGAATCATCTTGTTCTTTTAAATCATGTTCTGATACAATTGAGATACTTAAGTCTAGCAATGGAAACCTTAAGATGGAAAATGAAACACTTAAGCTAGATAATCTTAGTTATGCATATGGTTTAAAGAACTTAGAAGAGAAGCTAGAATTTTATAAAAAGGCTGAAATTGAATATCTTGATCAGATCACTATCCTGAAAAATGAGCTTATCAAGAAAGATGATGAGATTAAGGTTCTTATGGAAAAAGTAGAAGAGGCTGAACAGGCTAGAGATTTAGCTAAAAGTGAGTCTGAAAAACATATTGTTAGGGTGGAAAAACAACAATTTGCCACTGATATTCTCAGTAAGCCATTAGGAAGACACTTTAATGGTATAGGATATAATGCTGTTGCTCACTCTAATAAACTTAGTGCCAATGCCCCTCCTACTAGGACATTGACTTTCATATCTGAGTCTGGGGCCAAACCTGTAGGTGAAACTAGTAAACCTGTAGTTGAAACTAGTGAAAAAGAAACAGAGTCACCTAAGGTTGAGGTAAAGAAGTATGAACAACCACCCCTGATTGAAGATTGGGAGTCTGACAGTGATGATGATGTAGTGGAATCTGATTCAACCCCTAAGAACAAAAAGGAAGAAATTTCTACTGTTGTTGAATCACAAGTACCTAGGGCTAAAAAGGTTGAGTTTGTTAAGCCTAGGTTTGGTAAAGGTATCTCTAGGAAGATGGCTGAGTATGAAAACACACCTAGAGTATATCCTAAAAGAACAAATAACTTGCCTAGGGGAAACCAGAGAAATTGGAACAACCTAGTTTCACAAAAATTAGGTACTGATTTTCAATTACTTAAGAAGGCATGTTATTGTTGTGGTAGTTTTGAACATCTGCAAGATGAGTGCTATAAGAAACCAGCTTGGAACCAGTACACAAGGGTGAACCATAGAAACTTTAGTAGAAAGACTCACCCACATCCCAAAAGAAACATGGTTCCTAGGGAAGTTTTGATGAGAGATGGTACTTCTAGAGTTATCTCTCCTATTGCACCAACAGTGCCCATAAAGAAGGATATAGTTGATTCTGCTATTAAGGCAAACTCTGTTGTTATAGAAAACTCTGCTGTTAAGGCAGACTCTGCTGTTTTGCCTAAAGTTGTTACTAATACTGTTGTGGGCAATCATTTTTATGCTGTTAAAGCCTCAGCTTGCTGGGTCTGGAAACCTAAAGTTAAAGTTTTGGATCATGTTCTCAGACACAGCAGTGCACCAATGCAGTTGAAGAAATTTGACTACTTTGATGCACAAGGTAGATCCAAGTCAGTCATGGCTTGGGTCCCAAAGAAAAACTAATTCTCTTACTTTTTGTGCAGGGCAATCTACAAAAGGAGCTAAAAGATAAATGCATTTTTGATAGTGGATGCTCTTCACATATGACTGGAGACCAAAGCAATTTGGAGAACTTTGAAGCTTTGGATGGAGGATATGTTGCCTTTGGGAATGATCCTAAAGGAGGAAAAATTGTTGGAAAAGGCATAATCAGAACTGGAAAATTGGATTTTGAAAAAGTGTATTTGGTGAATGGCTTAAAGTTCAATCTTTTTAGTGTCTCACAAATGTGTGACAGAAAGAATTTTGTTCTTTTTACAGACACTGAATGTCTTGTCTTATCTCCCGACTATAAGATACCTGATGATAAATTAGTACTTCTTAAAGTCCCTAGAAATGACAATATATACAGTGTGGACATAAAGAACATTATTCCCAAAAGAGATTTAACTTGTCTGTTTGCCAAAGCCACTAGTGATGAATCCAAACTATGGCACAGAAGGCTTGGACATCTGAACTACAAGGCTATCAACAAGTTGGTGAAAGGGAACTTGGTCAGAGGATTACCTTCAAAGGTGTTTAAGAATCCTGAAGTATGTGTTGCTTGCCAAATGGGAAAGCAACATAAAGCATCTTGTAAGTCCAAATTGGTGAATTCTATAACTGAACCCTTGTTTATGTTACACATGGACCTATTTGGATCCACTTATGTGAATAGTTTGAACAAAAAGATGTATGGCTTAGTGGTTACTGATGATTTTAGTAGGTTTACTTGGGTATTCTTTTTAGCAACTAAGAATGAAACACCTGGCATTCTTAAGGCTTTTATTACAAGGATAGAAAACCTATTTAATCACAAGGTTAAGATCATCAGATGTGACAATGGAACTGAATTTAAGAATCAAGTGATGAATCAGTTCTGTGAGGAAAAAAGGGATAACTAGACAATTTAGTGTGGCTAGAACTCCTCAGCAAAATGGTGTGGCTGAGAGGAGAAATAGAACATTAATTGAGGCTGCTAGGACTATGTTGTCAGAGTCTAAGTTACCCACTATATTTTGGGCTGAAGCAGTCAACACTGCTTGTTATGTGCAAAATAGAACTAAGATAGTTAAACCTCACAATAAGACCCCTTATGAGTTATTGCATGGTAGGAAACCACTGATTGATTTCTTTAGACCATTTGGGTGTCCTGTCACTATCTTAAACACCATTGACCACTTAGGCAAGTTTAGTGAGAAAGCAGACATAGGTTACTTTGTTGGATACTCTACTGAAAGTAAGGCTTTTAGGGTTTTCAATCAAAGGACTGGGCATGTGGTGGAAAATTTGCATGTTAGAATTAGAGAAACCACACCTAATGTTGATGGAAAAGGTCCTGAGTGGATGTTTGATATTGATTCTTTAACTAAGAGTATGAATTATCAACCAGTCATTGCAGGTACTACTAACATGTCTGCAGGTACACAAACTAACCCTAATGCAGGTACACAAGCAAAGAAGGATGGATCTGCAGAGGAGTTTGTTTTGATTGAAAAGTGGAAGTTTGATAAGTACTTCTCTCCAACAGATAAAGAGAGAAAGAGTTCAGATGGTGATGCTGTTCATAAGGAAGATCCAAAGGTTAATGTAGAAGGTGTTGATGAACCTTCTCATGAAGACAAGAATGATGATAAGGAAAGGAATAAAGAGTCAGATGTTGATGGGCAACAAAGGAATAAACATAGCAGCAGTTCTTTCAACTCTGCTGCCAGGCCAAAACACTCTGCTGTTAAGCCAAAACACTCTGCTGTTAGGGTAAAACACTCTGCTGTTAAGCTTGGTAATTCTGCTGCTCTGCCTAAGGACTCTACTGCTGATAAAGATGGTGATTCTGATGATGATTCTTCTGATGAGATGCCCGAATTAGAAGAAGTGTATGTGGATACTGATGATGAAGTTGTTGATGTTTTTGGTGCTGAAGCTGATTTATCCAATTTGGAGACTGATATACCTGTTAGTCCAACACCAACAACAAGAATCCACAAGATTCACCCAAAGGAGCAAATAATTGGTGATGTTCACTCTGCTGTTCAGACTAGAAGTAAATCAAAAGGGTTGAGTGATTTGCTTGATCAGGGATTGTTTGCTCAAACACTTAAGAAGAGAAATAGCCACAAGGATCTACAGAATTGCATGTTTTCCTGTTTCTTATCTCAAGAAGAACCCAAAACCATTCACAAGGCTATGAAAGATGAAAGTTGGGTTGAAGCTATGCAAGAGGAGTTGCTGCAATTCAAGCTTCAAGAAGTCTGGACATTGGTGGATTTGCCTAATGGACAAAGAGCAATTGGTACTAAATGGGTGTTCAGATGCAAAAGAGATGAGAGAGGAATTGTTATCAGAAACAAGGCTAGATTAGTGGCTCAGGGATTCACTCAGGAAGAAAGAATAGATTATGATGAGGTATTTGCCCCAGTTGCAAGGATTGAGGCTATCAGACTATTTTTGGCATATGCTTCATTTAAGAATTTTCCTGTGTATCAAATGGATGTGAAAAGTGCTTTCTTGTATGGAAAGATTCCTGATGAGGTATATGTGATGCAACCACCTGGGTTTGAAGATCCTAAGTATCCTGATAGGGTCTACAAAGTGAAGAAAGCACTGTATGGACTACATCAAGCTCCTAGAGCTTGGTATGACACCTTATCACAGTATTTGTTGAACAATGGTTTTTGCAGAGGAACCATTGATAAAACATTGTTCATTAAGAAAGACAAAAAGGATATCCTACTTGTTCAGGTTTATGTAGATGATATCATTTTTGGGTCTACAAATAAGGTGTTATGTGAAGGATTTGAAAAGCTAATGCACAACAGGTTTGAGATGAGTTCTATGGGTGAACTCACTTTCTTTTTGGGACTTCAAGTTAAGCAGAAGCCAGATGGGATTTTTATTAGCCAAGACAAGTATGTGGCTGATTTGCTAAAGAAATTTGGTTTCAAGGATGTGAAGGCAGCTAAGACACCAATGGATAAAAACAAACCTTTGCTCAAGGATGAAGATGGGGTAGAGGTTGATGTACATCTTTATAGATCAATGATTGGTTCATTGATGTATCTGACTGCTTCAAGGCCAGATATCATGTTTTCTGTGTGTGCTTGTGCTAGATTTCAAGTGTCACCAAAGTTTCACACTTGGAAGTAGTCAAAAGAATTTTTAGGTACCTAAAGGGTCAACCAAAATTGGGTCTTTGGTATCCTAATAATTCACCATTTGACTTGATAGCATACTCAGATAGTGACTATGCTGGAGCTACTATGGATAGAAAGTCAACCACTGGAGGCTGTCAGTACCTTGGACATAGGCTGATCTCTTGGCAATGTAAGAAACAAACAGTGGTGGCTAATTCGACAACTGAAGCAAAATATGTTGCTGCTTCTAGCTGCTGTGGACAAGTGCTCTGGATTCAGAACCAATTGCTGGATTATGGGTACAATTTCATGAACACAAAAATTTTCATTGACAACAACAGCACAATGTGTATGATCAAAAATCCTGTTTTTCATTCTAAAACAAAACACATAGAGATAAGACATCATTTTATTAGAGATTGTTATGAGAAAAAGCTAATTCAAGTGGTTAAAATACATACTGACAACAATGTTGCTGATTTACTTACAAAAAGTTTTGATATAAGTAGATTTCAATATTTAGTTGCTAGTATTGGCATGATAAATCTTTAATCTTTAACCATCTTATCTCTGTATGTTTTTGTAAACTTTTGTAAGGATTTGTGCTGTTTGTTAAGTCAAAATTTGCTGTTTGTTAAGTTGTTTGCTGTTTAGTTGTCTGCTGCTATACTACTCTGCTGTTATTTTTGGATATTCTTGCTTGTGTTTGTGGTTTTCTACTAACCTTTTGCAGATTTACATGAACACATAATCAAATAAAGCAAGGAAATTTAAACTTTCATTGATAACTAAAGCAAAGTACAAGATGAAGTTTTCTTACAACCATTGATCAAAAGAGTTCAAAAGACAACAAGAACCATGGATTCACAACCTAAAACACCTATTCCACATCAAGCTTTATCTTTCCCCTTTCCTACAAAGTCTGGCATCATTTTGCTGCGTGGGCCTCTAGTACCCATTGCTGCTGACACTCTCGGACAAGGAAGAGCAAGTACCACTGGTCGTGGTGGTGGACTCTGCTGGTGACTAGTAGAAGGAGCTTGTTTCTTCATAGGCTTTTTCTTAGGAACAGGGATTTTCCTCTCCTCTGTTTGTGGTTGTGGTTGTGGCAGATTGAAACTCTTTGCAAAAGCGGCCGCAGCGTTCTCCATTTGCTTTTGAAGCTCAGCGGTCAAAGGATGTTGTGGAGGAATGATTTCCCAGGCACCTTGGCAGTAGGTCATTGATTTCGGCCATTTTGCTGTTTCATCATCATCAGAATCTTCAAAGGATGATGGTGTTGACGGAAGTGGATCAGAATACTCGTCTTCTGCAATCGCCTTACCTTTTTGTGCTGAGGATGAAGTTGGTGGAAAATAGCTTGACCATCCTTGTGAGTTATCAGACGAGGAATCAGAAGATATGTCGATGATTGGCGCTTTGGAAGAACTCATGGTGGATTGTTATTAGAGTTAGGGTTTGTGAATTGGGGATTTGCTAAAGAAATTAAGGAATTTATGGACTTCAATGTGGGGTTGGTATTGTATTTAAGGGAGTGATTTTGAAGATTTTGGGAATGTTGACTTTTGGTCAACACTTTCATAACTCTGCTGATGAGTTTGAAAGTTGAAGGGTCAAACTGAAACTTTTGGCGCGTTCTTAAACCTAATTAGATCAAAACGGTCTCATCCACCAATTCGATCTCATTACATTTTAATTGCTCAAAATTACATTCGACTCTCACCCAAGAACATTAATTCATATCATTTCACCCAAAACCCCCAAATCAAATGGCTCGAAGAACGTTTCCGGATGAACACAATCAAATTGCTTTTCTTAGTAAGGTTACTGCAGCTGAAGGATTTCATGAGATTATGGATTTTCTGAGTGCTTCTAGACTAAGGTATGCGTTCACAGTTGCTCCTACCATTTATAAATCTCATATGCAACAATTTTGGTCAACTGTTAAGTTGGATATACTAGATGGTGAAGAAAGATTGATAGGTAGTGTGGATGGGGAGAATATTGTAGTTAGTGAAACAACAATTAAAAGAAGTCTTCGCTTATCAGGCATATCTACACCTCCTACCCTTACCCCAGAAATTGTTATGACTGAGCTTGAGAACATTGGATATGAGAGACCTGAGGCTGGTGGCACATTTTTGAAAGGTCGTCTTTGTCCCCATTGGAAGTTTTTGTTGCATACTCTTCAACACTGCTTGTTTCCTAAAGTAGGTGGATGGAGTGAGTTTAGTGCTTCTCAAGCTATGGCTTTAGTTTGTTTGGCAACAGGGCAACCATTTGATTTTTCTTCTATGATTTTTGAGGGTATGAAAAAGTTTATTAAGAAGAAATTCTATTTGTATCCAAGGTTTCTACAACTTGTTATCAACTCTCAGCTAAGAGAACCCTTGAGGCATACAAATGTTGAGCCCTGTAGTAGAATGGCAATCAAGATGTTTGCTTTTCTAAAGAAACCTGGTAAAGGTTTTTCTGGTGTTATAACTCCCCTGACTGAACACATCTTGAATGTTGTGGCTACAATGAATGAGGATGAAGAGGCTGGAACTCCCACAGCTTCCCATCACACATCCTCATCTACAAGTTTGAATATATCAGTATCACATGAACCCCAAAATACCCAATCACCTAGGACTTCACCACATGAGGACATTGTGCTACCTCAGGCCAATGTCAGTATGGATGCAGATGAGGCTGGTACAGGTGATGGAGGTACCATGATGGAAGAGGCTGGCACTACTGTTTCCAACTTAGTAGTTGAGCAGGACAGTGTCAACATAATTAAGACCTCAACCATGGCAACATCTTTTGTAGAAGGTTCTCAGGAACCCAATACAACTGATGGTAACCCCAGCCACATGGCTTCTATGGGGGGGCTCAGATGTTCAACCTAGGGTTGAGACTGAGTTTGTGTCCCAAGATTCACCTCTCGGAGAAGGTCACACATCTCGAAGTGATGAGGACAGAGATGAAACTATTGAAATGATGGATACTGATGTACATATTGACAATGCCAATGATACACCTCTCGGACCAGGTAACACAGGTCGAAGTGTTGAGGCTAGCATTGAACTTGAAAAAGATGATTTGACGGTTAAAACCCCTGTACAAAATGCCAATTCCAGTGATCAACCTCTCGGGTCAGGTAACACAGACCGAAGTTGTGAGGATATCATGAAACAATTTAAGGAATTGACGGATAAATGTACAAAATTGTCACAGGAGGTTCTTGGACTAAGAAAGGAATTGTCTACAGTCAAAGCTTCTCAAGGTGCTGAGATAAGAAGACTTAAGCTCAGGGTTACTAATCTTGAGGGGAGGCTAAAGAAGAGTTCCAAACCAAGTTTGGAAGAGGATGCTTCCAAACAGGGGAGGAATAATCAGGAGGCTGTAGTGAATGCTCAGGATCAGGAAGTTGTAATAGGTTCAGGGGAGGTTGTCAAGAAATCAAGTGAAAATGTTGGTGATAAGAGTGAAAAAGTTGTTGACTCTGCTGGAGCAGAACACTCTGCTGATGGGTTAAAAGTTTCTGCTGTTGATACTGAGAAGAGTGCAGAAGAAAAGGACTCTGCTGAATCAGATGATGAAAAGTTAACCTTAGCTCAAGTACTGCTGAATATGAACAAAGGAACTAATACACCCACACCATCACAACAACAACCTGCTGCTGAATCTGCTGAAGAGCTTGAAAGGATGCAAAAGTTGGCTGATGAACAAGCTCAGATTGCTCAGGATGAAGAATATGCAAGAAGTGTTGCAGCTGATGAAGAAAGAAATCAGTTTGAACTTATGAAAAGCTCTACATTTAAAGAAGTTAATCAAGAAGAATTCAATGAACAATTGCAGTATTTCATTGATTCTGATATGATTGTAAGAGGTGAAGCTTTCTTGATAACAAATGATAAGCAGTTGGAAGGAAGTGAAAAGACAGAAGAGCTTGTTGAGTTTATACTGAGAAAGAATGGAGTGGCTAAGTGGGAAGAGTTGATTATGAGGATTAAAGAAGCACAGAAGCATGGTTTCAAACCAAAGTCATCTTCAAGGAAAGCATTGGTTAATGATATGAAGTATTATTTGAAGAATGCAAGAGGCTATCAGATGAAGGATTTCAAGGGAAAGTCAGATGCTATAATTGAAAAGGAGTTTTATGAAACCTATGCTAAGCTAAATCCAAGAAAAGTTTCTGAAAAGAAGAGAAAGCCAGAGGTTATGGAGTCTGACCATATGAAAGCATCTGGAAGTGTTTTGAAGAATCAAGATGACAAGCAAACCATGGAGGATGAGAAGGAAGAAGTTAAGAAAGTCATTGGTTATAAGAGGACTGGTAGAAGAATAAAGCAGGTGGCTAGAAAGAAGAGAAAGACTGAGTCATTGGTAAAGAGTGATTCAGAGAAAGAGGATAGTGTTTCTGAGAAAGAAGAAGTGACTGATGAGCATAATTTTGAAGAAGTGACTGCAGATGATATGAAAGGAATTATGGATCTCACAGTTCATAAACCTCAAGAAGAACCTGAGTTACTTAATGCAGTACCTTTGTCAACTAAATATCCAATCATTTCATACTCACATGATGTTCTAGATGGTAGTCAAGCATGTTGGGTTATTAGGAGATCAAATGGTTCAAATGTGGGATATGTTAGTTTTTCTCAGATGGTGCACTACATGGATAGGGATGATGTTATACAACTCTGGAATCTTTACAAGATGAATTATGGTGATACTAGACCAGAGGTGGTGCATGAAAGACTCAATTATTACTATTTGAAGAATATGTTTGAACCTGATGAAAGAAGTCTTGATTGGAAGAATGTGATTAGTTCAAGCAGATTTATCAGATGGTATCTATATCAATCATGTGGAGTACATGCATTGACTGGAAGTGATGGTTTGTGTTTGTACATGTTAACAGAGAAAGATTATCCTTTGTTCAAGAATACTGCTCTTCTGACTAACATGTTACAACCTGGAAAGCTAAGTTTGCAAAGACCATTCTTATCAGATCATCAAGCTTTTGAGTTAGTGGAGAGGTATAGAAAAGTGTTGGAATCAAAGACATCAAAACAGTAAAGTGTTTGGAAGCATCCTCCTGGTGATTAGCTGGGTTTAAAAGAAACTTGATGATTTTTGAAGAAAAATATCAAGTTTAGGGGAGGATTGTTGGGTCTAAAAGATGCTGCTAATTTGAGAAACATAACTCTGCTGAATAGTTATGTGACTCTGCTGATTAGCACAATAACTCTACTGTTTATGACTCTGCTGGTTTGGGATAATAGGCATAGTGTAACTTTGCTGCTAGCTCACGAAGACTCTGCTGCTAGAAGATTTACTCTGCTGCTTATTAGATATGTATAGTATGTTAAGGATAAGTATAGAAAAGATACATAAGATATTTTTCTTGTATAGAAAGTCTTGTAAACCGACTAGGACTCCTTATGCTATAAAGGAGGTTCTAGGGTTAGGGTTAGAGATCGATTATCTTAGCATACGTATTATTGTTTACACTTCAAGGTTTCTTGTAACCCCATTGCTATTGAGCAATCGTATTAATATATTGAAGTGTTGTTTGATAATTCGTTTGTGTTTATTCTTCTTAAGATCAAGTATTAGTTTCCGCATAATATTTGATATACAACTCAAGATCAGTTTCTATATCGATTGTCTTAGATTTATCTAAAGCAATTAATAAGATCGTGAAGCTCAACTGGGATCAACAATCATCACACTTGGAGAAATCAAGGGAGAAGGTGAGAAAAGAGAATTAGTAGACTCCTTGTGTCATTCAACTCATAGTTAGAAGGAAGAAATTAGGAATAAATATCATTTTCAAATTTTTATTGAATTCTAATATTCTATGCACATGATCATGAGCATGTGTAGTGATGAAGTACAGTCTGCTAAGCACCCTGCTTGCAGGGTCAACTCTGTACAAAGAAAGTCAAACACTTCTCCAAGCTTACACAAGATGAGAGTAATGGTTAACAAAAGCATGGTCAAGTGTGATAAGATGTAAATTATGCAGCTTAGTTAGTTACTTGTATATAGAAGAGATTTGTAAAAGCAGTTAGTTAACTCAGTAGTATAAATACCCAATGGGTATAAATGTAACAGTAACAATTTCATCTTAATCAATATCATTTTTCCCTTTCACTTTTACTCAACTATGTGTTTTCTCTAATTCTCATCATGGTATCAGAGCAGCACCACAACAAACTGTGGTGAATAACTGTCTCCGGTGTCTGTAACTAACTTTTTCCAGCAACAACCACCACAACTAATTTTCCCGCCAAAACTTTCAAACACAAATCCACCATTAACCACCATAAACTACCAATCTCAACACCACAATTATCATCTTTACAACATCTAAACCATCATAATCAGTCACAATTCAATCAGAATCATCCTTAACCCAATCAAGATCAATCACAACCCACAATTTGTTAAAATCCAACTCAATTTGTTACAAATCTGTTACAATTCTTAATTTCATCCACCATTAACAAAACTCAAACTTCAAATAACAAATCCGCAATGGCATCAAACCCTGAATCATCACAATCAAACACATCATTTGATCTTGAAGACATCAATTCACCTCATCATCCACTGTACTTTCACCCCAATGATCATCCTGGTCTGTTACTCATTTTCAAAAGGCTACTTGGATCAGAAAATTATGGAACATGGAAAAGATCCATGTTAATTGCTCTAAGTGCAAAGAACAAGTTGAAATTGGTCAATGGTGAGTATGAAGAACCAGAAACATCTTCCAATCTCATGCCATATTGGGAAAGGGCAAATGACATGCTGATTTCATGGATCTTGAACACAGTCTCAGAACAAAAGAAAAGTAACTCCCAATACCGTCTTCCACGGGTTATGGGTCTCAATACCGTCGAAGACGGTGTATGGGGGAGGTTGAGACGTAGACAGCCTTACCCCTACCTAAGGTAGAGAGGCTGCTTCTGGTTCTACCAAAGGTAGAAAAGGACCCCCGGCCTTTTGTAGGGAGTGAGGATCGAACCCTTGACCTCTCGGTTGAGAGGCAAGGGTTTTTCCAATTGATCCAACCCTACTTGTTTGAACACAGTCTCAGAACAGATAGATAATAATCTCACATTCATCAATTTAGCACATGCTCTTTGGAATGAACTCTCTGAACATTACTCTCAACTAGATGGTCACAGAATTTATCAACTCACTAATGAGATTGTTGATCTTAAACAACTAAACTGTACCATAGAAGTTTATTACAACAAACTGAAGGGACTTTGGGATGAAATGGATGCAATTGAGGCTCCATATGCTTATGTTTGTAAGTGTGTTTGTAAGTGTGTCTGTGCCAATGGAAAAGAGAATGGAGAAAGAGAACAAAGGAAAAGATTAGTGCAGTTCCTAATGGGTTTAGATGACTGTTACACCAACATCAGAGGGCAAATTTTACTCATGCAACC
The DNA here is from genome assembly GCA_021014915.2 of Artemisia tridentata subsp. tridentata. NCBI lineage: Eukaryota > Viridiplantae > Streptophyta > Magnoliopsida > Asterales > Asteraceae > Artemisia > Artemisia tridentata. Next base: position 418,766,155 of record CP139505.1, read on the forward strand.
TCTTCCTACAGCTGCTAAGGCATATGGCATGTTGAGTCAAGAAGAAAAACAAAGGGAAGAAACAAACAAAAAATCAATGCCCCTATTGCCCTGAACACCTACAAGCCATTCAACTCAACTCAGAGGAACAATCCATCACAACCACCAAACACCCCTTCATCAAACAACCAATCTGAGAGAAGAGGCACATTCAGAAAAGGGGTCATTTGTGCATACTGCAAGAAAGAGGGACACAACAAGGAGGAATGTTACAAGTTGTGTGGTTATCCAGTTGGTCACCCATTGCATAAGAAATACCTACCACCATCACAAAGAACCCAACAGAACACCAGGTACAGGGCAGTCAATATGGTCAATGGTGAAACCTCAGGAACAAATGGGGATTCAAGCACCTCTCAGTCAAATCCTTTGGAAGTAACACCAGATGAGTCACATGTGTATGCTAGAATGGATCAACTCCATAATAAACTCAACCAAGTTCTCCTTCTGACGTAGACTAATCAATGTGATTACACTAGCACTCATTCATGACCTCATGTGGCAGGTATACTCACTTTTAATCCCTAGGAAAAAGTACCTTTATCGCTCATTGGTGTTCATTCATTCAAAACTAAGGCTAATATCTACTCATTTATTGCTTCAAACCTATCACACTCATATTACATATGGATTGTGGACAGTGGTGCAACTGACCACATTTGTATTTCACTTACACACATGCATAATATCACAACACTCACAGAACCAATACTTGTTTCACTTCCAAATGGTCACACAATTAAAGTTTTCATCATTGGATCAGTAAAACTCAACAACTCACTCACCCTAAACAATGTCCTATACATACCCTCTTTCACTTACAACCTCATTTCAATAAGCAAACTCCTACACAACACACTTGCCTCAGCCACATTTACTCGTAACAAATTCATTTTTCAGGCCCTGATGGTATGAGCACTCATGGAACTCTACATGGTGGACTCTACCTTTTACCAACTGCAACATCACCTAAGATCACCTCAAAACCTACAATTCAATCACATTCAAGTAATTCTCAATTGTGGCATGCCAGGCTTGGTCACACTTCATATCCAGTCATTCAAAAGATCAAAACAACTTCAATACCTGTATTTCATACTTTAGATATAAAATGTAGTATATGTCCATTAGCAAAACAACATGTTCTTCCTTTTTCTAGTAGCACTTTTCATGCAAAAGACAAATTTGAGCTTGTTCATCTTGATGTATGGGGACCCTATAAACAATCAACAATCAATAAATGTACATACTTTCTTACAATTGTAGATGATCACTCAAGAGCAACATGGACATACCTTTTGCCCAGTAAACATCATGTTTTAACTACATTTCAGACATTTCATAATTATGTCAAAACACAATTCAACTCAAAAATCAAAACCATCAAGTGATAATGGCACAGAATTCATTAATTCACCATTTTTTACTTATACCCAAAACAATGGCATTATACACCAAACATCATGTCCTTATACACCCCAACAAAATGAAACAGTAGAAAGAAAACACAGACACTTACTTGAAATGGCAAAGGCAATTCGATTCCAAGCACACTTTCCCATCCATTTTTGGGGTTATAGCATCCTGGCAGCCACACACATCATAAACAGAATACCATCCAGAGTCATTGATCGTAAAACACCATTTGAACTTCTTCACAACCAAGCACCATCCCTGGATCACCTAAGAGTTATTGGATGTTTAGCTCATGCCCATCAACACACCACTGATAAGTTTAAACCCAAATCCACACCCACTGTACTTGTTGGCTACCCACAGAACCAAAAGGGCTACATTCTTTATGATATCAAAACACACAAAACAATTGTTACCAGAAATGTTACCTTTGATGAAACATATTTTCCTTTCAACAAAACTTCCCCTGCACCAAATCAACCTATTATCCCAAATACTTCTTCAGTACCTATTTATCCATTCAACCCTGCACCTACACCCCCTACTCCACCATCTGAGTCCACCACACCAACATCAAACACAGATCACACCCCTACACCTCCTACTCCACCATCAAATCAACAAAATATTTCTACACCTTCACCTGCTGCAACAAATAACCCCACAATTTCCCCTACTGCAACAGACAACCAAACCAACAACAATTCACCCATCCCTTCCCAAACCAACACTGATCCAAGTGATGATCCCTCACCTCCAACACCACCAGCTCCCACAAAAAGAAACTCAACAAGAATTAAACACCTTCCAACCAGACTACAAGACTATATCCTTCCTAAATCCACAATCCACAACACCATTAATTCTAAACACCATCACAGTCATTTCATTAACTATTCTAATTTATCATCTGCATCACATCATTTCATTAATACACTTGATAAGGTTACTGAACCAAAAACATACCTACAAGCATCCAAAAATCCAAAATGTGTTGAAACAATGAATAAGGAAATGTTGGCCTTAGAAAAGAATGAAATATGGGTCATAGTCACCCTACCAGCAGGCAAAACACCTATTGGCTCCAAATGGGTATTCAGAATAAAGTATAATGCTGATGGTACCATTGAGAGGTATAAAGCAAGACTAGTGGCAAAGGGTTTTCATCAAAAAGAGGGAATTGACTACACAGAAACCTTTGCACCAGTGGCAAAAATGGTTACAGTGAGAGCTCTTCTAGCAGTTGCAGTACACAACAATTGGATAATTGAGCAACTTGATGTCAACAATGCTTTTCTACATGGTGACTTACATGAGGAGGTCTACATGCAAATTCCACAAGGCTACAGTCATAACTATCCTCCTAACTCAGTCTGCAAGCTCACCAAATCACTTTATGGGCTCAAACAAGCTAATAGACAATGGTTTGAAAAACTTACCTCTTTTCTCCTCTCAAAAGGATTCAAGCAGAGCTATGTGGATACTTCCCTCTTTACTCTCACCAAAGGCCAAAATTTCACCACTCTCCTAGTCTATGTGGATGATATACTGATAGCAGGAAACAATCAACAAGTGATCCAAGATATCAAGACAAGCCTGCATCAGAAGTTTAGTATCAAAGACTTAGGCCCACTTCATTACTACTTGGGCATTGAATTTCTCAGGAACTCCACTGGTCTTGCCATGAGTCAAAGAAAATATGCAATGGAGCTTGTCAAACATGCTGGTCTGCTGGACACTAAACCCTCAGCCATACCACTTGATCCTATCATCAAACTCACAATGACTGATGGAGATCCTCTTCCTGATCCTTCACAGTACAGAACATTGGTTGGCAAACTATTGTACCTCACTATCACAAGGCCAGACCTGGCATTTGCAGCCCAAGCCCTAAGCCAATTTCTACAAGGTCCTACCACCCTTCATCTAAAGGCTCTTGTCAAGGTCATTAGATATGTCAAACTTACAATGTCCCAAGGCCTATTCTTCCCCACTCAAAACAATCTACACATGAAAGTGTACTGTGATAGTGACTGGGCAAGTTGTCCCTTTTCGAGAAGATCAGTCACTGGCTATGGAGTTTTTCTTGGATCTAGCCTCATTTCATGGCAATCTAAGAAACAAATTGTGGTTTCAAGATCATCAACAGAGGCTGAGTACAGGGCACTAGCTGATACTACATGTGAAGTCACCTGGCTTAGATGCTTACTCAAGGAGTTTCAAGTTCAAGTCTCCACTCCTATACCCATCTTCTGTGACAATGCATCTTCTATATCTCTTGCCTCAAATCCTGTCCACCATGCCAGGACAAAGCATATAGAGATTGATTGCACTTTGTCAGAGACAAAGTCAAAGCAGGCCTCATTCTACCAACCTATATCCCTACTAAACAAAAAATGTCAGATTTTTTACTAAAGGGCTTCCTAAACCACTTCATTACAACTGTTTATCCAAATTAGGCTTGTGTAATCCTTAGACAATTCCAACTTGCAAGGGGATGATGAAGTACAGTCTGCTAAGCACCCTGCTTGCAGGGTCAACTCTGTACAAAGAAAGTCAAACACTTCTCCAAGCTTACACAAGATGAGAGTAATGCTTAACAAAAGCATGGTCAAGTGTGATAAGATGTAAATAGTGCAGCTTAGTTAGTTACTTGTATATAGAAGAGATTTGTAAAAGCAGTTAGTTAACTCAGTAGTATAAATACCCAATGGGTCTAAATGTAACAGTAACAATTTCATCTTAATCAATATCATTTTTCTCTTTCACTTTTACTCAACTATGTGTTTTCTCTAATTCTCATCATGTAGAAAGGCAAAAATTAATGTAAGCATTGGCGTGGGGTTTGGTAAGTTGTGAGATATTAAAATACAAAAAGTATATATACACCTTTTCTCATGAATTGTGTATATTATGTAACCATTATACTGTGTCATTTATCAACACTTTTATTAAAAGAAGAAGGGTAACATGACCACCAAATACACATAATAAATGGAATTCGAATGTATGATCATAAAAGGGAATAAAACAAGTTACCTACATTTCTAATTAATTAGCCTTTTTATACAACAATTCGAAATGATTTTTGATTTATTTATTGCACACGCTTTAATTGTTTATATTATAATCGAAATGATTTTGATTTGTTTATTGGACACGCATTAATTTTGTAGTTGAAATTTCTTGTTCTCATTTAATTATGAGGTATAGTCAATGCTTTGGTTCTTGTATTTAACTAAATTTTAGGAGAAGGTTTATTTTATATAGAAAAACTAGTTATAATACTCGTGTACACATGCACATGCACAAGGTTTTGACATAAATTTTTAAGATTTTATTGTATTGATGTTTTGCGTATTTTAAATGAAGCATACAAAGAATTAGAAAAAGAAGTGTTCACAAAATATAAAATGTTGGGGAACAAAAAATTTATTTATTTATTTATTTATTTATTTATTTATTTTTTATTTTTTATTTTTTTTTTTGCACAAAAAAATAGTAGTTAAAAAAAAAAAAAAACATATTTGTTTGCGTGATTATTACTAATGTCTTTACATTTGTGTAGATGAAACTGCATCACAAACACAATTTATACTTCGTCATTCACATTGTGACCGGCCTTTTGTAAGGACGTATTCAAAGGGATCATTTTTTCGCATGGTGTCGCAGTTTGATGAACATTCTCATATTGAAAGGAAGATTTATTTGCTTTATGCTGGCTTGTTAATGATTCAGTCAATAAGTTTTATTCAGAAAAAGTATTGTTTAAAAAAAAAATTACTTTCACAAGGCTAGGCATTGCATTCCACTTGGTAGTTCGTGTTTGAGTCTATATGGATTTCGCTCAGCTAGTAACATGAAGTCTTTCTTCTTTTTGGCTTTACCGATCCCTTGAAGATTGTATGATATTCATATTTATTATGGGGTTATTGTTCTTCATTGTTCGACCCACAACACAGATTAGCTTATTGGATTTTTATAGACTGTGTTAGACCCCAAAGTGTAAGTCTGTATCATGTTCTGTTTCCAGGGATTGTAAAATGGATTGGGTCAGATTTTACACTGAAACTGTAACATGTCAAATGGGTCTAGAGCCGGCCACAAGTCTGGAAGGATTTAAGATAAAAAAAATGGAACAGTTAGATGCGCCTCGTAGAATTGAACCAAAACACATAGCATCAAAAGCCAAAAGGTACTGTAGTGAGTTTCATTTTCGGATTGCGCTAAATGAAAAGGGTCAAACTTTAAGTTTCTGGTGAAAGTGAAACGAATCAAATTTGTTAAAAAAATTGGCCTATTTGCAGAAAAAGTATTCAAAATAGTCTTGTTGGGGTGCGCCAAGCAATCTGATTTCATATATTCCAAAAAGATGTCTTATATTAAAAGGACCCTTTCCTCAGATTTAAATAAAAAGAAGCCAAGAACCAAAGCATTGACTATACCTCAGATTTAAGGAAGAACAAAAAATTTGAACTAGCAAGATGCTAGGGATTAGTTACATTAGCTAAACAACAAATCGGCTTACACGACCCTCTAATTTACACAACTACAGCGACTTTAAAAGTTACCAAACCACATGACCCTCTAATCACCACAACTACAATGACCTTAAAGTTACGACTAGTAGCCATTATTCTGTGAAGTGCTTAGTGAAACCAAGAAAATTTGCTTGTCAAGAAGGGACAGATCATAATTAGAGGCAGGGTGTGTTTACTTTTTTCTTTAGCTAAGGGTGATGTGGGCCCCACGTCTGTCTAAGCATCTTGTTGTGGAGGATACGAATTTTCATTCCTTGTGGATACAGACACAATAAGGATTTTTGTGGGCCTCATTTACAAAAGTAATAATATTAAATTGTTAGTGGGACACAATCCCTTAGCTAAGGGAAAAAGTAAACACACCCGGGGACGGACCCAGGATTTTAAAAAAGGTGTTGCACAAAAAAAAAATCATAAGTACCAAAAAAAATTTCAACGTTATATAAATTGTAAAAATGAAAAATTCGTAAATAAAGTACCTTGTCTCTTATTATTGACCTCTTCGACGTTTTGAGCCTTGAAAGCGCTTTATCACGTCTTCATTTGTAACCTTCGCAAATAATTCTTTCTCTATGTTACAAATTAAAGCATCATTCATGTAATTTTCACCCATTCTGTTGCGGAGATTCGTCTTTATCAATTTCATTGCCGAAAAACATCTTTCTACAGTTGCGGTTGCCACAGGTAAGACTAAAGAAAGCTTCAATAACTTATAAATCAAAGGAAAAGAAATATGCTTCTTTCGTGTCACCATCAACGTAGCAAGCTCGGCAATTCCTTTCAACTTCATAAAGTCTATATCATGAATCACTGTCTCATAGTAGAGGTCAAGTTCCCGCCTAAGAGAAAACCTATCCGCATCCGTAAAATCATCTTGATAAAACGTAGTTAAAGTAATTATCTTTGATGCATCAAACATTGTAAATGAATCTAATGGACTCAAAGCTGACATATTAATAAGCAAGTCAGTGCTTATCTCACCAAATCGATCTCCAAACTCTTGTAATTGCATATCCAAAACTGTGTTAAATATATCAATTTCAAAATAATGTCAATTCTTTATGCCAGCTACTCGGTTTCTTTTAGCAACACAAATTTCGTCCATATTCAATACTACAATATCATGTTTTTCACAGAAAGAATTTACTATCTTCAAAAATGCATCAAACCCACTTGTTCTAAGTCTTACCAATGCTTGTTTTGTTCCTTTTATCATTGAAACCGCCTCTACAATATTTTGATCTAGTTTTTGAAGCGATCTCGACAATAAATCTGTAATTCCTAAAATGTGCTCCATCAAGTGGGAATAAAACGCAAACTCAAACTTTTTAAAATATGATAAAATACCAGTTGCTTGATTTCGGTTACGGCCATCAAGAGCTTCCTTTTCCACATATTTCAACACCTTAATAACCTCAGGAAACAAAGAAAACAATCTCACAATTGTTTTGTAATGCGAACCCCACCGTGTATCACCAGGTCGTATAAGCGAGAGCTCTTTATTTTTCCCTTTTCCACTTCCAATTATACCTTCACTAAGTTCCTTTTCTATTCTTTGCTTGTAATTATCTCGCACCATATCTTTTCTCTTACATGATGAGGAAACCACATTTACCACACACATTAGCTTTTCAAAGAATTTCATAACACCATCATGGTTTTTTGCAACCGCCACAACCACCAACTGAAGTTGATGTGCAAAGCAATGTACATAGTGTGCTGAGCTATTATCTTTCAATACCAAAGCTTTTAAACCGTTGAACTCACCACGCATATTGCTTGCTCCATCATAACCTTGGCCTCTTAACTGTTTCAAAATTCAATAATAATTTCTAAGAGATTAAGTAACTAAGAATTGTAATTTATAAATTATAATTTCAAAGATTTAATTATAAATAGTAAACTTAGAGTGTTACCTGTTTCAAACTCAAATTGTGTTTGGTGAAGAAATCATCAATGGCAGATTTAAGAGTGGCGGAAGAAGTCTCCTTCACATGAATAACCCCAACAAATCTCTCTTGGATAACTCCATGTCTATCGAGATATCGAAAAACAATAGCCATTTGTTCCTTTTTAGATACGTCACTAGACTCATCTACTAATAAGGAAAACACATCATCGCCAATATCGTCAAGAATGGAATCAAGTACCTCATTGGCAAAACATTCACATATTTGTTTCTGAATGTTTGGAGATGTTAAGGTACAGTTCAAAGGAGCTCGCGCTACAGCTAATCGAGTTTCCTCGTTTTCATTTGCAAGCAAGTGATACAATTCTAAAAACATACCTCTATTCAAAGAACTTATACTTTCATCACGACCA
>CP139505.1:418779472-418970044 GCA_021014915.2 Artemisia tridentata subsp. tridentata
CAGTCTCAAGACATACGACATGACGGTTCCAAGATATATAGGCACAATGGTACACGAAGGTACAAGCACGACGATACACAACGGTCTAGGATCGGCACAACCTAATACGTATTTACTAGGAAAACATGTAAACATATTGCTAGAAACATTTGCTTTTTTACTTGGAATGCCATTTTTTTTTTTGCTTGAAAGATAAAGTTTCTTCGGTTTAGGACAATATTTTGATTAGGAAATAGCAAATTACACAAAAAAAAGGAGAGAATCTTTGGATTTGTTTTGTTAACTCGAAAATTTTAATTTCAATGACTTGTCTTATGCAACAATGAGTTTGTTATTATTGGTTGCAACTTGGCCAATAAGGTGTAGCATCCATGGTTTTGGATTTTATTACACTTGTAATCGAGGTCATGTTGCTTTTGTTTTTTCTGGCCTTTATACGTGTTGCGTCAATACAGTTGTCTGCTCAAGAACGTGAGATAGTTGTAATCATTCGAGGGAATTTTTGTATAGATTAGTCGTCGAGCATTGTGTTAAAATATAGCACTTGGGTATTGTACATCCGGAAATTAATCATTCATATGCTTGAAATTGTTTGCAAAATTGTTTGAAAAATAACCACAAACCAAATAGGTTTTGTACCTTAAAAAGAGTTGTAATAACACAGTAAAAATTCTAGTTTTTCTATGTCTTTCTTACTATGACATTGTCCCACAGACCCACACATAGCAATCTGTCTACAATATACTCCAACGGATAGTACATATTACAGATTGCATTTTCAAATTTTAGGTATTGTTAGCAATTAATTTATTTGTAAAGTGATGGTCATTTGTAATATTAGTAATATGTGTGTCGTGTAGTTGGTTAAGTATAAGAAGGCTTTGTGTTGGACTTTATTTAGAAATGTCCAAGTAAATTGTATAAGCCCAAGTCCAACACAAAGCCCACCAAGCCCAAGTTAGAGTAACTTAGGGCATAACACTCATCTATAAATACACACACTCTCACCTCCATTTGTTGTGTGCCTCAAATTTATGCCTAGGTGAGAGTGTGTGTTCTCTTAAGGTTGTGTTTGTTTTATTTCACTTTCAAGTTTAATGAATCATTCGACCAAAGTTATATTCATACGATCCATGTCTATCATCTATTCTTCACATATCTATTGAATGTCACGTATTTATAGTATAGTTGTAGTATAAGGTCGATTAATATAGTGGATTACAAGTGGTATCATCTGCCAAACAAAGATCTAGGCTATTAGTTGTGTCGTTGTTTAGCTCAAAATATACTGTGAGTTGCTTTTTTCTTATAATACGTATACTTTTAGTGTGTTTTTTGTGTTTTACGCAAGGTTTAGACAAAAAAAGGTGATAGCTTTTCTAGTTCTTAAAGCGTTACAGTGAGTTTTGACATCAAAAGCTTTAAGCTTTTAGTGTTTAACGTGAGTTTTGGAGAAAAAGTTGTCACTTTTTAAGTTTAACGTGAGATTTTGTGTTTTTTATGTGAGCTTTATTGAGTATTAGCGTGTATTTTGTTGTTTGTGATCGAGAAAAAGGTGCTACAATAAGACTACGGTTCAATCCTCATTGCATTCCAATTTTTATCACATTTCTTGTATAAGAATTGTGATGAAAGTGGTTCTTCATCGACTTGGAAAAATATAATTTCTTGTATAAGAATTTAGATAAAAGAGGGTTTATAGGAATTGTGGAATGAGCCAATTCCTTTAAAAAAGGGTTTATAGAAATTGCCCCTCAAAGCTAATCGCAAATCTGGGCAGTAGGATTTTTTTCGCAATTGTAGAGAAGCTATCGCAGTTGTGCCAGTCTTTCGCAATTGAGTTCCAAGCTTGTTGTCGCAATTGACATCAGACTTTCGCAATTCTCCCTTATCGCAATTGGGAAAGAGTTTTCGCAATTTCCAAAATTTTTTTCCCTTATCGCAATTGCTGAACTTTCAGAAATTGTCAACTTCAGCCCTTCTTCGCAATTGAGGCAGTCTCTTGAACTTTCGCAATTTGGCAGTTTCAGCCCTCGTAATTGATTTAAACGATTCACAACTTAAATAACTTTTATAAATTTGATTTAAACTTCTAATTTCTACAACATCAAGGATCGCGAACTCAGTATTTTCTCACTTGTACAAGTGTGTAAAATACTTCGACAAACGGATATTGGTATGTGCTTAATCACATACCTTTAGTTGACCAAAACCGGACCCAAATAACAAAAAGCTGACCAAAATGCCAAAGGATATTGTGTTTTGTGTTTATATTTGTGCAGGCAACGGATAAACGAAAAAGGACAAAAGATCAAGAAAAACCGGGAAAACGAGCATGTGAAACGGAAATGGATTTAAACCGAAGACGGGAAAGACATCTATGCTCAAAAGGTCAAAGTCAACCCTTGAAGAATGAAAGAATAACAAAACAAGCCCTTGGATCAAATTTGAAGTTTGGTAGAATAAGTCCCTAGAATTTCAGATTTTACACAATTAGTCCTTATCATTTTTTTCTCTAAAAATTTTATAACTTAAAACCTTATAACCGGATTTTGAAATTTAACCAAATCCAGCCAAAAACAACAACCCAGCCCACCACCCTTTTCTTTAATATAAACCCACGACCCATTTACCCAACCCTTATCCCGAAACCCAACATCAAACCAGGGTCAAAAGTATCTATTACCAGTCAAACAATCATAAAAAATGTTACCCGCCCCCCAAATTTACCAGTCTCCTTATGAACCCTAAAATTCCCAATCATAAAATACCGAGATTAAGGGTAGAATGGTACTTCTCCCGCGATTCTAGAGGGAAGCCTGACATGTCAGACTAACATGTCAGCAATTCCAAGCAAACGAAGGCCTGTGATTGGTGGGTGATTCGTGGAGTTATGATCCAAGGGTGGAAAATGATGGGGTGACGTCCAAGGAATGATCAAAGGGCTTAAAACGATTCAAAGAAGCACAAATAGGCACGGATTGATGACATGGACTGCCTAGAAGGCTCCTAGCTCGACTATAAATAGAGGGTCTCTATTCTTCATTTTGATGTAATTTTTAGGTTAAGGTTATGTTGTTAGAATAGTTTATGAATTATAGTTTCAATCTTTTATTTGTAATTTTCAAATTTGATCAATGAAATATTAGTTTAAGCTTTTTATCAATTCGTATTTCTTTAGTTTTAATTCTCATATTAGCTTATTTGCTTATTCAGTAGCTTATAGTAAACATATTAGTTTATCTAAACTTCCTCATTTCAACTTTGTTCAAGTTATTTCAAAAACACAAAAAAATATATATATAGAAAAATAATTCAAAAATAAAAAAAAATAAAATATCAGCTTCAATAAGCTATTTCCATATTAGAACAAGCTCATATAAGCTCTCTAGCTTATTGTGAGTAATAGATAGGAACAGAATTGTTTAAGTCCAAAAATTCCAAAAAAGTCAACTTAAAAGTCAACTGTCTTGGTCAATTAATCTGTGGAGGAGATAAGCTGGTCTGATAAGCTGGATCTGGGTATTTTTTGCTTGTGCTTATTAAGCCTGGGTTGAGTTAACATTGGGTTCATTCATTTCCAGCAAGCAGTCACTTGTGAGTTCATTTGTTCTTTTAAATCAGTAGCTTGTAATTGGTCTATTAATTTTTTTTTATGCTTTTCATTACAAGCTTCTGATTTAAAAGAACAAATGAACTCACAAGTGACTGCTTGCTGGAAATGAATGAACCCAATGTTAACTTAACCCAGGCTTAATAAGCACAAGCCAAAAATACCCAGATCCAGCTTATCAGACCAGCTTATCTCCTCCACAGATTAATTTACCCAGATAGTTGACTTTTGAGTTGACTTTTTTGGAATTTTGGACTTAAACAATTATGTTCCTATCTATTACTCACAATAAGCTAGAGAGCTTATATGAGCTAGTTCTAATATGGAAATAGCTTATTGAAGCTGTTTTTTTTTTTTAATTATTTTTCTATATATATATATATATATATATATATATATATATATATATATATATATATATATATATATATATATATATATATATATATATATAGGATAAAGATCAAATAAAAAGACAAATATCCGTACATTACGTAAAAAAAAAAAATTTTTTTCAAAAATTTTCTCTAAAAATTCCAAAAAAATTCCACAAGATCAGGTATGTTGGTGCATGAAAAAGTTGTGAAGGAAGTTTTTCTAAAAGTTTATATTTTTTCTGAAAAAAAATTATGAAAAAATACGTTTGTGCATTAAATCGCTTTTTTGTGCATCAAAAATTCGTTTTTGCACCCAACTTCTTTTGACTTTTTTCATCAAAATAACATTGCGCATCTAACTAAAACAAGTTGAAAATTTTGTGCATCAAAATTTTTTTGCGCATCAAAATTCGTTTTTTGTGCATAAAAAAAAACGTATAAAAACTCAAAATCAGAAAACTTCTTTCACAAAAGTTTTATGCACCAACATACCCGATCTTGTGAAATTTTTTTGGATTTTTTCGCGAACTTTTTTGAAAAAAAAATCTTTTTACGTAGTGTACGGATATTTGTCTTTTTATTTTATGTGTTTTTGAAATAACTTGAACAAAGTTGAAATGAGGAAGTTTAGATAAACTAATATGTTTACTATAAGCTACTGAATAAGCAAATAAGCTAATATGAGAATTTAAACTAAAGAAATACGAATTGATAAAAAGCTTAAACTAATATTTCATTGATCAAATTTGAAAATTACAAATAAAAGATTGAAACTATAATTCATACTGCTTATTAGGGTTTAAATAAGTTCTATTTTAATTTTTCCTAGATTCTTAGTTTCATTTTAGATTTATCTGAAAATTTTCATATTTTTCCAAAACCATTTGCTATTTTTAAATCATTTAATTCCTTTATTTTAGTTTTTAATTCATAAAAAAATATATATATATATATATATATATATATAATTATTTTTCCCAAAATTTTATTTTAATATTTAGCATTTAGGAAAATTATTTTCATAATTTTAGGTCTTATAATTTAGGATTTCACTTTTTAAATACGTTTTTAAAATTTGTAACGTACGTTTTAAGATTAAATTTTCGTTTTAAGTATCATGTGCTTTGAATAGTTGTACTCTTAGCTTTAATAATTGTTTTTACTTGCTATTTCATATTCGTAGTGTAGTAACCCCAAAATATCACTCTCTTATTCACAATTCACTTCACGAATCAACACCGTAAGGACAACTCGACTTCAACCTTCGTTGAGACTACGACCCGGGGAAATACATCTGTTGTATTTCCTTTGGAATAACAATATCGAATCAAAAAAATGGCGCCGTTGCCAGGGAAGGCTTGAGAAGAGTTTTAATTTCGTTCGTTCAATCGTGTTTTGAAGACCCTTCCTCGGAAGTTATTTGTTTTTATAAAAAGAAAAATACAAAAAGAAAATTAAAGTTTTATCAAAAATACAAAAATAACATAACCTCACTTTCTTGAAAGTGTTGTAAACCATTCCGAATAAACAACAAAAGAGATCGTTAAGTTAAACGTTACTCGGATTATTTCTTTACTACAACCTACACACGGGGTTTTAGGAGGTCTTGACATTAAATTGCAGACCGAAAAGAGATCCATTCATCTCTTCGCCACGCTGCGCGTAGTTTTGAAAGAAACAAGTACGGTTGATCGAACGATCACCAAAAAGATAATAATTTTAATTTTTCCTTAATAAAAAAAAATCCAAAAATATTTTATTTTTAAATTTGATTTTTCTTTTTAAATTTTCGTTTCTTTTTGTTGTATGCACACCCATTCTTCTTCTTCTCCTAACTTTCTTTCACCACTCTCGAATCCCGAGAGAATTATTCGTCACAATCACAGTGTTGATTTCTCAAACGTTGAGGAAATGAACACCAACAATCCACCACTGATGGGTGCGGATAATCCGGGCAAGCTCCCGATCTCCGTACTATGCAAGAGTTACTCCAATGTCCCACCGTGGGATACGGAGATGCTATTGTTATACCCCCGATTCGAAACACAAACTTTAAACTCGAAACCGGTTTAATACAACTTGTCACGGGAAATCAATTTCACGGTTTTGATAGGGAAGATCCCCACACTCACATCCGATGGTTCAACAAGTTGACCTCGACACACTACCATAAGGATGTCTCTCACGACACTATTAAATTGATGTTATTCCCATTTTCTCTCGAGGGGGCAGCCCGGATTTGGCTCGAGAAAGAACCCCCTCAATCAATCCATACTTGGGAAGATCTCGTCCATAAATTTGTGAATTATTTCTTTCCTCTGTCTAAAATGACCAATGCTAGGAATGAAATCACAAATTTCCAACAACGATTTGATGAGAATTTCGGTGAGGCATGGGAACGATTCAAGGATCTCCTACGGAAATGCCCACATCACGGTTTCTCGGAATTGCATCAAATAGATACGTTCTACAATGCCTTAACTCAATCGGATCAAGATTCACTCAACGCAGCCGCCGGTGGCAATATCTTGAGTCGAATGCCGAAAGAAATTTTGAGAATTATTGAGAAAAAATCCAAGGTTCCTACTTCTCGAAATAAACCGGTTGTTTCGAAAGTGACTACCAATACGTCTAGCATGGATGCTAGGATGGATAAACTCACGGAAGCCATCCAAACTCTCGTATCTGCTAAACAAAAGAAACAATCTTCTCAAACTGCTCAAGTCAAAGCGGTGCAAGAGAATTGCGTTATAAGTGGCGGTCCCCATCTTTATTATGATTGTCAAGCTACCGATAGCCAAGTTTGCAATCTACCGTAGCAGCTGCAAACTACAATCAAAATCAAGGATTTCGTCCTCAAGGTGAAGTTAACTACAGAGCTTGCAACCAAATGGGGCCACCCGATTTTCCACCCGTTCAAAACAACCAAAACCGTTTTCATCAAACCAATCAAGGTTATCAAGCCAACCAAAATTACAATCAAAATCGTGGAAACAATTATCATGCTCAACCGCAACAAGCCTATCAATCTCCTCTGTCTCAAGTTTCACCCTCTCCCGATTTCTCAAGTTATATGAAGGCAACCGATGCCAGCATACGAACCATGCAGAGTCAAATTAACAACATGAGGGTTGAACTTCGGAAAGAGATTGATACAACATTGAGTCGACAAACAAATGAGCTTAAGCAAATGATGAGTGGTTTTATACAAATGAATCAACCGTCAACCTCGGGTACATCGTCTCTTCCTAGCAACACAATTGCTAACCCGAGGGGTGATATAAAAGCAATCACCACCCGAAGTGGTGTTTTGTACAATGGACCCACGAATCCGACTACCGATTCTTCTCTTCCTCCCAAGGTAGTCGCTCGTGAAACCGAGGCGACAAAGGACACGAAACTTCCTGCTAATAACGGAAGGGCCAAAGACGTCCAACCTCCGGTTGTCCAAAAGTCTAAGGATGTGCTTGAGCCCGAAAAAGCTCCCTTAAAAGCAAAACTTCCTTATCCTTCGAGATTAAATGATCAAAAGCTCCGCGAAAAAGCTTCAAATCAAATGGAGAAATTCTTTCAAATCTTCCAAGATTTTCATTTTGATATAAGCTTCGCGGATGCTTTACTTCTGATGCCTAAGTTTACTTCTACCATCAAAAGTTTATTAAGCAACAAGGAAAAATTATCTGAACTAGCAAAAACTCCGTTAAATGAAAACTGCTCAGCGGTTCTCCTAAAAAAGCTTCTGGAAAAGCTTGGAAACCCCGGAAAATTCCTCATTCCATGTGATTTTCCAGGGATGGATGAATGCTACGCTGATGCGTGCGATGTGTCGTTGCGGTTTAGCAGTTTTAATGCCTACTCAAGTTTTAAATTTATATTTAGCCGACTTATCAATAACACACACACTTAACGAGCAGTGTACCCGGTCAGTATGAATATAATGGTAAGTAGAGTGTCGATCACTAAGAGTGGAACGTATTATCTCGTTATTCTAATCAGTATTTTAATATATTAAGTTAGCTATACAATCTATTCTAACGCAAGGGGGTTCAGCCTGAGAGACTGGCACGATTTGGTTGTAATTAAATAATAAACTAAACCAATAGGCACGAATCAGCAAGTAGCACACACGTACACAGATAAATACTCGAGACAATAAGAGGGCTGTCCTTATGATAAGTAGTTTGTCACTTGTTTTATTGCTAGTGTTATATGAAGTGTATAGTTCGATGCAATGCACCGAGATTAAGTCCTTTCTCGTTGGTTCTAATCTTATCGGCGAGTAAACCCTTAATGATTACTTATGACTATCCCGTTTATCTTTCTCCTACTTTTCTACAGACCATAGAATACATAGGCATCTAATAAACATGCGAGGGCAGAGGCATGGCGACCCGATCAACGCTCAGCTAGACACAGAGGTTATCAATGCACTAATAAAAGTCACCAATGACATCAACATATAAACTTTAATTAATGAGAAAGCAGTTTTAAGGGAGTGCAACCTTTCCGTTGTCACGTTACACAAGCCACCAATCTTGATGAATTAAAGTTTACTAACACAATAAAACAAAACTACTTAATGAATTAAACATATGCAGCACCTTCTTACAGCTCTTGTATCTTTGATTTGGGTGTGTCTTGTGCTGCTGCCTTGACTGAATTCGTCCTAGGTTTCTGGTCTTCGGTTATAATATATGTCACCTCGAATTCGTCTGGTCTTGGGGTATTTATAGTTTCTGTCTGAGGGTGAGATGCGGCGCATCTAGTAAGTAGATGCGGCGCATGTACTTAACTTCGCGTGGGGTCCAAGATTATAATATTCAGGAATATTCGTACACCGCCAGAAGATGCGGCGTATCTTCATCTTTGGATGCGGCGCATGTCCTCTTGTATCTTGGATCGTATCTGGTGAGATCTTGATAGTGATGCGGCGCATGTAATGAGTGAGATGCGGCGCATCTGGAGCAGATTTGACTTGATCTTGTCAATTTCAGTAGACTCTTCACTTTATGCATGTTTTGCTCCATAATTAGTCCAAAATCGCCAAGTTTCACCAAATGCTTGTTTTCAACTGAGAATTACAAAAGTAAACGATTAAGTATCAATCCTCATACATAATATAGTAAAACAAGTCAAATTAATAGGATAAATGATAGTAATAATATGAACTTATTTGAGTTCATCAAATATCCCCCCACTTGAACTTTACTTGTCCCCAAGTAAACCTTAGAATTAATCTTATGAAAATGTATCCTAAAAGATGTTAGGATTTATTTTTATATTTAAGCATGTATTCATTTTTGTCATAATCACACAACTAAACACTTAACGAATTAGAAGTAAAATAAAAATATTTCGATAAAAGCAAATCTAATCGTTTAACTGTCCAGTCGCGACGAATATTCTATCATAAGCTTGGCAAGTATACACATCTCCTCCACTAAAGCCAAGGAATAACAAGTCTAAAGCGGTAAAAAGGGTTTTTAGGCTTAAGGGTTAATTATTCTTATTCTCTATCGATCTCAAATTCCAGAAAAGGCGACAAAATCACAAATACATGATCGAATCCACGAACACGATACTTGCAATTGCTCAAATCCTTAACTCGAATAGGCTAAAGATAGGTCCAAACTTCACCAATAATAATATATCAAAAAGGGCGACAAAATCATAAATAC
This sequence comes from Artemisia tridentata subsp. tridentata, assembly GCA_021014915.2. Taxonomy (NCBI): domain Eukaryota; kingdom Viridiplantae; phylum Streptophyta; class Magnoliopsida; order Asterales; family Asteraceae; genus Artemisia; species Artemisia tridentata. The sequence continues at coordinate 418,789,141 of CP139505.1, forward strand.
ATAGCCGAATCCACGACTACGATACTTAAGATTGCTCAAATCCCTAATCTCAATAAATCAAAGGTTTGGTTGGATAAAGAATAGGGCATGGATAATATTTGGGATATAAATTGGTGTAAAATAAAAAAAATAAACAAAACAAATAAATTAAAATCCTAAGTGTGGTTAATCACTATCCCAACCATCCCATGAATAAGACTCATATCATAGAATAACTCACGCTTTAACACTTGAAACACACGCTTTAGGTAGACACGAATTATACTCAACAAGATCTTAATCAAAGAATAAACCTTAGTTGACGTTCCCATAACTGCCAACTCCCATTCAATCCATAGATATATAACAACTAGTGGTGATATCGACCACTTACATAACTTTACATCGTTGGTTTATCAATCTTCCAACTTTCTTCTTTTTCTTTTTCTTTTCTCATTTTTTCGATTTTTTTTTTTTTTTTTTTTTTTTTTTTTTTTTTTTTTTTTTTTTTTTTATAATAACATAAACATAGATGTGTAAAATTTCACCACATCACCAAAACAATAATTCTGGATAATTTTTCCATACTTTTCATGACTTCAGAAATAACGGTAATAGTGAAAGTAGTAAACACACGAAAAATAAACTCAAAGATATACAATATTTACTTTCACTCCAATTGCATTGTGCAATTTCCCGACCTAACCATAGATAATGAATTACGCACGCGAACACAGGTAATGTAAGGAAACACACTTTGCCTATAGCAATTAACCAACCACGGATTCTAATCTACAGGGTAGGCTAAGGTTTAAGGTGTAACGAAACATTTTAAACACTGGTGTAAGAAACGAAAGGAATGGCTCTGAGTGTTTTTCTAGGGGTATCTTACTCTAAAAATGAGAGTAACAAAAGGGTTTATACGGGGGTTAACTAACCAGTGTAGTTAGCTAATATCACATAACATATAAAGGCTATTTGGGTGTAATCCTAGAAATTTTACCAATTTAGACAAGTCATTCCAATTATATCAATAATACTTATTATGGTGGTCTCGAATAGTATACAAGCCAAGTTCTAAAGTTTACAAGTCACCGGCACACTCATAGATTTGTGAATTTTGAAAAATCACAATTTTTTTGAAAATAACGTCATGTGTGCAGCTATGCAACTTAGACTTTAACAAAAACATGTTAAAAATTTTAAATTTTGATATATTAAGCACATTTTAAGCATATTTTGAAAAGTTTAGGACAAGTAAGTGTTAAGTGTTCTAATTCTCCAATCCCCCCACTTAAGTTAAACAACGTCCTCGTTGTTTGTATAAAAGGTTAAAAACTGGAAAATAAAAGAATTAGAACAGAAAACTCCCCTGAGATTTGCTCGGTATGATTGTAAAAGCCTAAAATTCGAAACATGTAAAATGACCAAATTGCCCCTACAAGTTTAAAAATTTATTTAAAGGATATTTAAAGTACCAAAGTGATTCGAAAATTCAAGTAACAATTTACACATGAAATGAAATAATTTCTACATGTCCAAAAATTATTATTACACCTTAATATATATGTATATGTACCGAAATTATATTTACTTAATTATTTATATTTAAAACAAATTAAACTAAAGATAATTATCATTTAAAAAGGGAAATAATCACAAGATTTGAAAACCTTGATTTGCCAACTAAGGAAAACGTGTGATTTGGTCCTCCCCCTCCTCCTAACTCGGCCATTACCTTTTTTATATAACAAACACATTTATTTCCTCCATAAACCCTAAACCGAAAACAATTACACACACATAAATTCCAAACGCATGGATCCGGCCATCTAAAATTCGTGGGTGATTTTTATGGGAGTCTTCATCAATTAAGGGAGCTAAGAAAATTGGTTTCAAGGTTTGAGGTGCTTTCGTTTGGGCGTGAGGTTTATTTCTTGTCGCAAATCCATCCGAGAAGCCTAAATTCGTTTTGGCTCATACACACGTTCAACAATTGATTTGGTATTTTTCTTACACTTATTATATCATATATGATCTAGGAAAAATGCAGGTTTCGAATCATGCAAAGCTTAATGGGTCGTTTGAATTATAATTGTGTAAAATGGGTTAAATATGTAAAATGGGTTATACGATTTTTTTGGGTTGCCTTATTAATTTTTATGAGTTCCTTGGTCATCATATAAGCTGGGAAAAATAGTATTTCGAATTTTAGAAGCCTAGGTTAATCGTAGTGAATTTAGAGTATTAAAAAGTGTGTAAATTCTAATATATGATAAACGAATTTTCTGGGCATGGAGATTATTTTTCTTAGACTCTATATAATTAGTATGAACCAGGAAAAATAGTGGTTTGATTTTTAGAAGCTTAAAATGGTTGTGATTGAATTTAGTCCAAATCGGGTTTATTGTTTTCGAATGAAAAATTTAAGAAAAACCCTAACGAGCTAATTAGGGTTTGTGTAATCTGATTAAATCTGGTCCAATTAAGGTGTTAATTATGTAGTAATGATGGCCTAATGATTGGGAAAGATTAGGGTTAAGAATTGTATTTTAAAATGGTATACGATTTGAAATTAAATGATAAGGGGGTGTTTTGTAATTAAATAAACTTGTGGGCCATTTTTATAATTTTAATTGGATCAGTACTAAAGTGTAAAAATTATAACATGAGGGTCTTATGTGTAAATTTGCAAGATTTGGAATTAAATGGGAAATTAGGGTTTCGTATTACATTATTTTAAATGGAAGGACTAAAAATGTAATTATGTGAAACTAAGGGGTTTGAATTCGTACCACACTTATATTTGAGGGTATAATCTGTAATTTAGTAAATGTGAGGGTCAATTGTGTAATTATGGATATTATATGGGTTAAATTGTAAATTATGTAATTATAAGGTTTATTTTGTAATTTTTGATAATTAAAGGGTGTAAAGTGTAAATTATGAAACTTAAAGGGACTAAAAGGTGATTCTGAATAAAATATGTGTTTTAATCAGTAACTTGCAATATTTTCATTTAAAACCCTTGACTTTGGAATATTTACAATTAAAACCCTAATTTATGAAAACTTGTCACATTTAACCCTGAACTATCTAAACTTGTTAAAATATACCCTATGTCCATAATATGATTAATTACGACTTAACTTAAGTTAAAATACTTTAATCTCCTAATTATGGGACCTTACTAAATATGGAAACCTGCTAAAGATGGAAAGTTACTAAAACTGGAAAAGCCGACTAAAATAAGTAATCTGAATTAAATACGTTTTAATAAGTCAGTCATGAATTCGTGTAGATTCGCTGGAGATGGAGTCTGCTTCCGACCTTTGTATTTTCTGTTGTGTTTTCGGTTGCGGTATGAGGTACAGATATTCTGACCTTTCTTATAAGGTTTCTCATGATCTCTTTCATTTTCTGATCCGTTAGTTTCTGAACTGATGCCATTGCTATGATTCCCTTTGCTTGAACCTTCTCTGTTGATCCCATTTGATATGACCTCTGTTATGAACCTATGTTATAAAAACCTTTTTAATTATACCATGAAAATGTTTTGAGAAAAACCATTTTTAAAAAATGTTTATAAATGATGCGAAACTACTTTTATATAAAATGTTACTAACTTTTATGAAAACTATATTTTGAAGACTATCTTTATAAAAACCGTTTTGAAAGATTATGTTTATGGAAACCACTTTAAAGGATCGTTTTATGAAAATCTTGAATTGAAGGATTGTTTAAAATGGACTTTGATAGAAACTTCTGAAACGGACTTTTGATCTGAACTATGATTTGATTATTGAATATGAACCTGGATCTGATAAACTCTGATGTGGACCGTTGATACTATTTCTGAAATGATTTGATATGAACTATCTGTTATGAACTATCTGTAGTGGACCTTTGGATATGACCTTCTGATTTGATTTGACACATGACTCTTAGTTTGATACCCGAGCCAAAATTTGTGACCCTAGCCATGAAGGTAACATGGCCGTGCCTGTGATGCACCACTGGCATGACTAGTGTGTAGCCCTAGTGATTTGGTTACACCGTCCCTTTGATTTGGTCTGCATGTGATTGGGTAGGGGCGTATGGATGCATCCTAGATCTGTTCTGTTTAGTGGATTTAACTATATATGATATGATTTCTGTTCTGGTGACTGGTACTGTGTGCAATACATGCCTTTCACAATTTCTGGGAGCTAGCTACTCCATTTGAAGAATGAGGACACCCCTCATATTATCTGATTATCTGAGAGGTCTCCCCTCTATATGATTATGAAGATTTATGGTTACGATATGATATGATCTGTTTCTGGGCTCGTGGTGGATGACTATCCCTTTCCTTTTCCCTTATACTTATTCTTTGACTTATCCCTTAAAACATATTACATCTGTTTGACCTTTGTTTCTGTTATTCTGTACTATTCTCTATTTCTGTTTATTATCGTTATATCTGTTCACTGGGCTTTTTAAGCTCAGCCGCACGTTTTCTTTTCGTGTGCGGCAGGTTAAAAGCAGGACGACGGGTTTGGGTATGAGTGAAGAGACTTTTGGACTTAGAAGACCTTGATAGTTATTCTGAAGTAGAAGTCATTATAAGGATTGCATTTGCAGACTTAGTATTTAGTTTTGTTTCATTATTAACCTTATAATGTTAGTATTTCTTTGTAACCTTTGACATTTTATTGTATTACTATTGAAGTATGCTTTGTTTGATCTGATATGAAACCATTAAAGTGACATCTTTACCCTTGTCGGGTTGGGGTGTTACAATGATACTCCATTTGTATTAGAGCAAAAATCATCTTTCTTGTGGATTAAATCGTTTAAGCTTCATAATCATGTATCCACAGGAAATGCAGGAATCTATAATACCACCAAGGCTTCAAAACACACCTAAGATAAGAAAGGTTCAACTTGCATAATACATTAGTAGTTAGGAAAAATAAAACATAAAAATTAAAAATGAAAATCATCAGGTCAGTCGATGCGCCGTATCTTATGGAAGAAGATACGCCGTATCGAGCCTGGAATAAATACGGATCAGAGTAAAAGATGCGCCGCATCCTTAACCAGGGATGCGCCGCATTAAAATAAACTGATAAAAAGTTTTAAATTCGAAAATAAAAAATGCAGAAAAATAAAATAAAATAAGATATGACCATTGCAGGAGATGCGTCGCATCTCAGAATTGAGATGCGTCGTATCCTCGGCGGCCTGACTGACTCGACACAAAAACAGAAAATTAAAAGATAAATCCGGGTTGTCTCCCGGTAAGCACTTCTCTTTATTCCAGAGTCTTCAAGTTAGACTCACGTTCAGCTCTTTATTTGGTCCTTGTCACGGTCCATCCTTCTTCCTTCATCCGAAAGATGTTCCCATATAGCTTTGCGACGTTTTCTTCCGTTCGGCTTAATCTTCTATAACTCTTGGTCTTCGTCGCAACATACTCTTCATCAGGTCCCAAAGAATATTTGATGATTTTAAATTTTTCGGAAACAATCATGGGTGGCTCATTATAAGGAATCCCAAGTAGTTGACATTTTCTTTTGGTGAACTCTTCCTCGTCTTTATCAACAAACTCAAAATAAGGATCCTTAATCAAATAGTCATCTAGTTCTTCAATTAATGACTTATTGTCTTGAATCGCCTCCCACTCTCTTTCCAAATCCCATTGTAACCGTCGACTAAGCTTCGTGAAATCATCAAATTGTTCATGCACCCATTCCCAGAAAGTAGTATCCGATGTTCCCTTAAGTCCTTTCAAGCGTTCAATTATGCCCTTTTCTTGCAAAACCTCTGCTTTTTGTGGGCAGTCTTCAACATTATCGTACCACTCATAATCTTCAAAGGTTACATCGTTTCCAACCCGTTTCATCCCAATTATACTTCCCCCATTACAGGTTCCGTCACTTTTATAATCACAGGTCGGCCAAACACTACTTCCGTCCTTAAAAACGAAGGGTGTACAGGTATGATTAATGTGCTCAACATCCCATGGTTTGTCCCAAACCCATGGTACTTGGTCATTCCATTCGTAGCACCAGGTGTTTTTGAAATCATCATAAGTCTTAAATCCTGGTAGATCTCCAGTTAGCACATCATCGTCGACTCGAATAAGGTAGTTAAATTCCTTGAACTGCTTGCACAAGGGTGTCTCATAATCGAACACATCAATGTCTATTCTGAATAACTCTTCAATGCCTTCATTGATTGTTGAATCATGAAGTGACGACCCATAATCGCTTTCTACTTCTTCATCTTCTCCTCTCATCCAATATACCCATAATGCATCCTTAGTAGCTCGATCCATGCTCTTATGGTTATTATACTTACTAGCCAACCATTCTGAAAAATCAACATCGTTAGGATCGTGGTTAACGTCAAAGCAAGTCTTTTCAATCATTTTCCTCTTTATCTCCATGAACTCGTTAAATTGCTCCCTAAAACTCCGTGTCAACCATGAAGTCATGATCCGCTTGACTTCATTTTCAGGGGCAAATTTCGGACTACCATATTTAAGTTCAAGCCAATCATCGAGGGAGAGGTCCATCAATCTTACCAACTTGCCATGAAATAGTAACTCCGCCACATCATAAATTCTGTCATCGTCCAGATAGTTCTCATTTAATCCCCAGTACTGTTCGGAATAAGGCATGTAACAGATTTGGGTATTGCCTCCACCACAGCTTTTGTTGCTTGAGTCCATGTATGCAAGATAGAATTTCCCATCATCTTCTTCGATAGTAGTCCAGTTCAATCCTTTGGATTCAATGATAGGCCATAAGAGCAACAGTTCATCTCCAGTGTACCTCACAAATACATCATAAGAGAATACCCCTTTGTCAATGTTGCATAAACGCATGAATTCCTTAAAAGCAGCTTCAAGAGGGGTTTCCCAAGAGAATAAATCCGTATCAATCATGAGCACATTGAAGTTGACATCATTAAGAACCTTCACATCGAATGAATCCGAAAGCAAAAGTCCCATAGCAAGATATCCGTTCACTGAGATGTCTTCCATAGCAAAACCTGTCATCATAGGTAAAATCATCAGTAGGATTTGTTCGCTAGAAGAGAAATTAATGAATATAGAAACGGATATAAGAATAGAAATGACTGATATCTGCAGACGATGCGCCGTATCCAAAAAGTTGGATACGCCGTATCTTATAATCGTTAAAATTAAATCAGACTTTTATTCAGAAAATAGATACGCCGCTTAGAAATTTGAATGCGCCGTATCAATTTTAATAATCAAAAATCGATATTTATTTAAAATTAAATGTGCCGTATTAACAAAAGTTAATGCGCCGTATTTTCGTTACGTTTCAAAATACGAGATTTTTGATTCAGAAGATACGCCGTATCGATAGAGATCGATGCGCCGTATCTGTTTAATTAATCGAAAACTGTTTTTAATTAAAATAATAGATACGCCGTATCTGCTAAAGCAGATGCGTCGTATGGCGTTAACGTTTAGAAAAAAAAATTTCCTTAAAAACAGATACGCCGTATCTTGGGGAAAAGATGCGTCGTATCGCTTTATCGCTTAGAAAAAAAATTTCTTATTAAAAACAGATACGCCGTATCTTGGGGAAAAGATGCGTCGTATCGAATTAATTAAACGCGTTGTATTTTATAAAAAAAATTGAACGCAATACGCCGTATCTGAGAAATCAGATGCGCCGTATCGTTCGATTTAGCTCAGTACAACGATAGCAGAAAACAAAAAATACGAAAAATTAAAACAAATAAAGCACACGAAAATAAACACAAACAAAAGCAAACAAATAATCACACAAAAACAGAAAATATGCAAAATAGTACAATGAATGCAAATTAATCTAATACACAACAAAATTAGCGGTTAGATAAAAAATAATAAAAATCCTAATTAAAATACTAATCAAATTAACAGATAATAACAATTCACTCCCCGGCAACGGCGCCAAAAACTTGATGCGTGCGATGTGTCGTTGCGGTTTAGCAGTTTTAATGCCTACTCAAGTTTTAAATTTATATTTAGCCGACTTATCAATAACACACACACTTAACGAGCAGTGTACCCGGTCAGTATGAATATAATGGTAAGTAGAGTGTCGATCACTAAGAGTGGAACGTATTATCTCGTTATTCTAATCAGTATTTTAATATATTAAGTTAGCTATACAATCTATTCTAACGCAAGGGGGTTCAGCCTGAGAGACTGGCACAATTTGGTTGCAATTAAATAATAAACTAAACCAATAGGCACGAATCAGCAAGTAGCACACACGTACACAGATAAATACTCGAGACAATAAGAGGGCTGTCCTTATGATAAGTAGTTTGTCACTTGTTTTATTGCTAGTGTTATATGAAGTGTATAGTTCGATGCAACACACCGAGATTAAGTCCTTTCTCGTTGGTTCTAATCTTATCGGCGAGTAAACCCTTAATGATTACTTATGACTATCCCGTTTATCTTTCTCCTACTTTTCTACAGACCATAGAATACATAGGCATCTAATAAACAGGCGAGGGCAGAGGCATGGCGACCCGATCAACGCTCAGCTAGACACAGAGGTTATCAATGCACTAATAAAAGTCACCAATGACATCAACATATAAACTTTAATTAATGAGAAAGCAGTTTTAAGGGAGTGCAACCTTTCCGTTGTCACGTTACACAAGCCACCAATCTTGATGAATTAAAGTTTACTAACACAATAAAACAAAACTACTTAATGAATTAAACATATGCAGCACCTTCTTACAGCTCTTGTATCTTTGATCTGAGTGTGTCTTGTGCTGCTACCTTGACTGAATTCGTCCTTGGTTTCTGGTCTTCGGTCTTTGGTTATAATATGTGTCACCTCGAATTCGTCTGGTCTTGGGGTATTTATAGTTTCTGTCTGAGGGGAAGATGTGGTGCATCTAGTAAGTAGATGCGGCGCATTTACTTAACTTCGCGTGGGGTCCAAGATTATAATATTCAGGAATATTCGTACACCGCCAGAAGATGCGGCGTATCTTTATCTTTGGATGCGGCGCATGTCCTCTTGTATCTTGGATCGTATCTGGTGAGATCTTGGTAGCGATGCGGCGCATGTCATGAGCGAGATGCGGCGCATCTGGAGCAGATTTGACTTGATCTTGTCAATTTCAGTAGACTCTTCACTTTATGCATGTTTTGCTCCATAATTAGTCCAAAATCGCCAAGTTTCACCAAATGCTTGTTTTCAACTGAGAATTACAAAAGTAAACGATTAAGTATCAATCCTCATACATAATATAGTAAAACAAGTCAAATTAATAGGATAAATGATAGTAATAATATGAACTTATTTGAGTTCATCATACGCCTTGGCCGATCTTGATGCAAGCATTAACTTAATGCTGCTGTCCGTTTGGCAAAAACTTTCTCTGCCCGAACTCACCCCCACTTGCATGACCCTCGAGCTTGTGGACCATTCCATAACCCGTCCAAAGGGTGTAGCCGAGGATGTCTTTGTCAAGGTGGGGAAGTTCCATTTTCCAGCAGATTTTGTGGTTGTTGATTTCGATGCTGACCCCCGGGTTCCTCTAATTCTTGGAAGATCGTTCTTGAGGACCGAGTGGGCTTTGATTGACGTATATGGTGAAGAAATAACACTGCGGGTTGATAATGAAAAAGTCACGTTTAACATTAATCAAAACTCGAAATCTTAAACCATCAAATGCAATGTTGCTCGGTTGATCAAAAGTCTGATCCCGCAATTGCTTCCAAAAGAATTGATTCGACACTTTCAAGATTCACGGTTAAGAGTATTTCAAATAAACGTGCTGAGCTCAAAGCCATGAAAATTACCCCTGGTTCGAGCAAATGGTTCGAGAGTTGTGCTACGGAAGTTAAGAGTGTTCTTGATTATGATGAACAAGAATCGGAGACCATAACGGAAGTGGTGGAAATTGCTTGCTCTAAGAGCACACCACTTGTCCCACCTCCGGAATCGGTTTATCTTATTGAGATTGTTGATTCTGTGGATGGACCTAAAAATTCCACTCCTTATTCTGCACCAATCAGGGAAGTGTTATCTCTATGGAAGAGCTCGAGGTTTTCTTTGATGATGCTCCAATTTCGCCGGAAATTGTTGAGGCCGATAGTGATCCGGGGGGAGATGCTTCGTTATTAAAAATATTTGATGAACCGTTATTTTCCCTCCCCCCGAAGGAAGTAATTGAAGAAGTTAATCTTGAGGAAAAGCCGTCAGATCCTTTGGAGCTCGAGCTCTAGGATGCTTTCCAGAATATGAGAGTTTTATGTTTGATACGGCTGAGGAGAGTAGTGGCAATCCCACTTCTCATCCTGATTTCTCTCTCCCGGATTTTGAAGCCTTTTACTTTGATATTGATCATTCGGAGGAGACGAGTAGTGGCAGTACCACTTCTCATGCTATTATCTCTCCTCCTGAGTATGATTCATTTCTTTTTTATATGAATGATCTTTATCATGAGGAGTTCTCCGGTGAACTCTCTCTCTTTATATCTCCTCCGGAATACGATCAATTCTATTTTGATCTTGAGGAAGATACTAGTCTGGGGGGAGGTGTACTTTCTCATGAGTATTTACTTATTGAAGATTTCATCCCGACCCTCCCTCCCGAGACTTTTGTTGCCATTCAAAGCTTAAATGACAAATCTTCTTTTGATGATGAAGAGCTTTTCATGATAATTATCAAAATCTTTCTGCTCTTCATCACATATGCTGTGATTTCTCCTCTCCTTCACTCCGTCGGGAGTGAGGATACCATCTTTGACCCCGGTATTACCATTTATGGTTCTTCTTTCTTAAAACCGTGGGTATCTCGTCGGAGTGGAACTTTCGTAAGTTTCAATGTTTATCCAAACCTCTTGAACGAAAGTCCGATTGAGAGTATCTTTTCCACATGCTCCCCCAAGAACAACTGAATTCGGGGCGAGTCTAAGCTATACAACTCGATAAAAAACAAGCGCTTCGTGGGAGGCACCCCATGCTTATCCTTCTATCTTCTTTCTTATTTCAAATAAGTATGGTGAGGAGAGCTACCTCTTCCATTTCTTGTGTTTCGTGGTTTTCTGTGATGTGTCCAGGATTTTTCCCGAATAATGAAGACTCTCGTGCTCGTGGTCTGCTTCTCTCCACTCTAGTTTCATCATTCGTTGCTTATCCAATATCCTAAAAAATCTTATCGTTTTACATCTATCTTTTGGCATAATTAATAAACGGCCTTAGATTTTTGTAGGAAAACCCTTACCTTTAAGACATTGAGGACAATGTCTCGTTTTAGTCTTGGGGGGGGGGTGATCTTTCGATTCGATTTTTGCCTTGCATTTTTTCCGTTTACTCATGCAACCCCGTTTTTCCTCCAAAATTGAAAAAATCCAAAAAAATGAAAAAAATTTAAAAATTTTGTGCAAAAATATAATAAATTTTGACATTTTGTTGACTTTCCGCTGGTGAGTGTAGGAATAAAATTCTGACTTGACCGGGCGTGTTGAGCCCTAGCTTGTCTCCTTAACTTACATAATCTATAAGCTTGTGCTAGTCTTTTATACAAGGAGCTATAAAACACGAATTCTTTTTAAGAGTTTGCAAGTTCCCATAATTGACTTTATATATGCATGGCTTGATTATTTGGCTAAGCATTCGCGGATCTTATTATTTAAGATTTTAAATTTGCGAAGAACCAGAAATGATAGAGTTGTTTATAAGTTAGATTGCTAAACGTGGAGTAGTTGGATCTCTTTAGAGCTCATCGAAGTTATTTGCGGCTTTTTGTTCCCATAAGCTTGTTTCACTTGAAAAAATAAATCTAGGAATAATTAAAGCTATTTTAGTTTTGGAGATAATTAGTTTTTATTTCTTCTTTAGAGAATCCTTGCTTATAAAAGTTGGGTACACATCAAGGTACTGTCAGTGTTACGGTGTAATAGGCAACTGATTTCTGATAGTACGTGCTATTGTCTCTATTGCTATAAAAGCCGTAGGACTCGGGATTTAGCAAAATATATAATGAATAATGAATAATAATAATAATAATAATAATCCAAAGCCGATAAAAGTTTTCTGTTTCCTGACGGTTCGCTCCCGTTGACTCAGACTTCAAAAAGGCAGAGGAAAAATATCCAAGGTCAAAATAAGACTCCCGATTCTTGACGGTTTGCTGCCGTTGTCTAGGTTGTTTAAAAGGCCGAGGAATAATAATATGTGCTTAATAATGTTAAAAATGCCAAATTTCGACTCCGGGGGTATCCTAATAAAAGCTTCTGTCTCTGGACTCGTAGATGAGTTGTTTCGGTCGTATATAAAAGGGATATCCTCAAAATCGTGTATAAAAGGGATATCCTCAAAATCGTGCTCAAATGGAAACTACATAGCGTCTAAACTAGGTATCTTTATCGGACTAAAAATTATCGAAACGAGAATTTGAAGAAATTCATTTCTCACCAAAAATAAAATAAATAGAGGAAAATAGGAATTTGGGAACAAGAAGTAATACACAATTAGCTTTCATGGGTAGTGTTGGCAATCTAACTTGTAAATAACAATGATTTCGTTTTTAAGCTTAGTTTGGGGACTCGTGAAAAATCAGGGACGACGAATTTTATCCGTATGGTCACTTCTTTATGAGTCGTGTTTCCTACTCGAAGACCCTAAAAGTTATTGATAATGATTGTCAATAAAGCCGTCATATAATAATGAGAAAAATAAAAAAAAAATAGAATAAAAAGGAAAATCGGGGAGTTTTTAGAACTTAAAGATTTCTTAATCTCTTTCGAAAATTTTGCTACTTCTCATAGTTAGTAAAAGAGAATGGAAATTTTTGGTTTCAAAAACGTGTTTTTATAACATTGCATGAGGACACTGCAATAGCTTAGTCTGGGGGATTTTGGTATATGCTTAATCACATACCTTTATTTGACCAAAACCGGACCCAAATAACCAAAAAATGACCAAAATGCCAAAGGATATTCACTATATTGTGTTTTTGTGTTTATATTTGTGCAGGCAACGGATAAACGAAAAAGGACAAAAGATCAAGAAAAACCGGGAAAACGAGCACGAGAAACGGAAAGAGATTTCAAGCCGAAGCCGTGAAAGACATCTATGCTCAAAAGGTCAAAGTCAACCCTTGAAGAATCAAAGAATAACAAAACAAGCCTTTGGATCAAATTTGAAGTTTGGCATAATAAGTCCCTAGAATTTTAGATTTTACACAATTGGTCCTTATCATTTTTTTTCTCTAAAAATCTTATAACTTAATACCTTATAATCGGATTTTGAAATTAAACCAAATCCAGCCCAAAACAACAACCCAGCCCACCACCCTTTTCTTTAATATGAACCCATGACCCATTTGCCCAATAACCTGAAACCCAACACCAAACCTGGGTCAAAAGTATCTATTACCAGTCAAACAATCATAAAAAATGTTACCCGCCCCCCAAATTTAACCAGTCCCCTTATGAACCCTAAAATTCCCAATCATAAAATTACCGAGATTAAGGGTAGAATGGTACTTCTCCCGCGATTCTAGAAGGAAGCCTGACATGTCAGCAATCCAGATGCGGCTTCGTGTGTCATTGCGGTTTAGCAGTATTAATGCCCATTCAAGTTTTAAATTTATATTTAACCGACTTATCAATAACACACACACCTAACGAGCAGTGTACCCAGTCAGTATGAATATAATGGTACGTAGAGTGTCGATCACTAAGAGTGGAACGTATTATCTAGTTATTCTAATCAGTATTTTAATATTCTAAGTTAGTTATACAACCTAATCTAACGCAAGGGGTTCAGCCTGAGAGACTGGCACGGTTTGGTTATAATTAAATAGTAAACTAAACTAATGAGCACGAATCAGCGAATAGCACACACGTACACAGATAGATACTAGAGACAATAAGAAGACCTGTCCTGATAGTTAAGTAGCTTGTCACTTGTTTTATTGCTAGTTTTATATGAAGTGTATGTAATTAAATCTTTCTCGTTGGCTCTAATCTTATCGGCGAGTAAACCCTTAATGATTACTTATGTCTAAAAGTTATTATTAATTGATCAGATTAATTATAACCGTGGGAGCCATATGCTATTCCGTAGGCACATACGCAGGCCACTAATAAACACAGAGGTTATCAATGCACTAATAAAAGTCACCAAAGACATCAACATATAAACTTTAATTGATGGGAAAGCAATTTTAAGGGGTGCGCATGATCTTCCGTAGTCACATGACATCAGCCCATCAATCCTGATGAATTAAAGTGTACTAATACAATAAAACAAAACTACTTAATGAATTAAACACATGCAGGACCTTCTTACAGCTCTTGTATCTTCGTTTAGGGTGTGTCTTGTGCTGCTAATTCGTCTGAATTCGTCTCCTGGTTGGCACTCGTACGTATGGTATCTTGCACACACCAAATTCGTCTGACTTTGGGGTATTTATAGTTTCTGTCTGAGAGTTAGATGCGGCGCATAGGATAAGTAGATGCGGCGCATCGACTTAACTTCGCGTGGGGTCCAAGATTAATATATTCAGGAAATATTCGTACACCGCCTTTAGATGCGGCGTATCTTGATTGTTGTATGCGGCGCATGTCCTTAGCAGTCTTGGATCGTAACTTGTGAAATCTTGATAGTGATACGCCGTATGTATAAGTGTGTTGCGGCGTATCTGGAGCAGAATGAACTTGATCTTCTTGATTTCAGTAGACTCTTAACATTTCGCTTGTTTTGCTCCATAATTAGTCCAAAATCGCCAAGTTTCACCTAATACTTGTTTTTACCTGAGAATTACAAAAGTAAACATTAAGGTATCAATTCTCATACATAATATAATAAAACAAGTCAAATAAATAGGATAAATGATGATAATAAAATGTACTTATTTGAGTTCATCAAATATCCCCCCACTTGAACTTTACTTGTCCCCAAGTAAACCTTAAAATTAATCTTATGAAAATGTATCCTAAAAGACATTATGATTTATTTTTGTATTTAAGCATGTATTCGTTTTATCATAATCACACAACCAAATACTTAACGAATTAGAAATAAAATAAAATATTTTAATAAAAGCAAATCTAATCGTTTAACTGTCCAGTCGTGACGAATATTCTATCATAACCTTGGCAAGTATACGCATCTCCCCCACTAAAGCCAAGGAATAACAAGTCTAAAGCGGTAAAAAGGGTTTGTTGGCTAAGGGTTAATCATCCTTTTTAATCTCTATCGATCTCACATTCCAGAAAAGGAGACAAAATCACAAATACATGATCGAATCCACGAACACGATACTTGCAATTGCTCAAATCCTTAACTCGAATGGGCTAAAGATAGGACCAAGTAATCTTCACCAATAATATTATATCAAAAAGGGCGACAAAATCATAAATACATAGCCGAATCCACGACTACGATACTTAAGATTGCTCAAATCCCTAATCTCAATAAATCAAAGGTTTGGATGAAGAACGATATAGGGTATGGATAATATTTGGGATATAAATTGGTGTAAAATGAAAAATAAACAAAACAGATAAATTAAAATCCTAAGTGTGGTAAATTACTTTCCCAACCATCCCATGAATAAGACTCATATCATTAAATAACTCACGCTTTAACACTTGAAACACACGCTTTAGGTAGACACGAATTATACTCAACAATTTCTTAATCAAAGAATAATCCTTAGTTGGCGTTCCCATAACGGCCAACTCCCATTCAATCCATAAATATAATATAGAACAAATAGTGGTGATATCTCCCACTTAATACAAAACTTTACATAAGTTGGTTAAAACAAACTTCCAACTTTTCCTTTTTCTTTTCTTTTTTTTTTCGATTTTTTTTTTTTTTTTTTTTTTTTTTTTTTTTTTTTTTTTTTTGATATCAACATATAAATGTGTAAAATTTCACAACTTTTCCATTACTATTTTTCCGGAAAATTTTTGCATACTTTTCATACTTTCAGAAATAACTGTAATAGTAAAAGTTGTAAACACACGAAAAATAAACTCAAAGTTATACGATATTTACTTTCATACCAATTGCATTGTGCAATTTCCCGACCTAACCAAAGATAATGAATTACGCACGCGAACACAGGTAATGTAAGGAAACACACTTTGCCTAAAGCAATTAACCACGGATTTTAATCTACAGGGTAGGCTAAGGTGTAAGGGTGTAACGAAACATTATAACAAAGGTGTAAGAAACGAAAGGAATGGCTCTGAGTGTTTTTCTAGGGTATCTTACTCTAAAAGTGAGAGTAAACAAAGGTTTATACGGGGGTTAACTAACTAGTGTAGTTAATTAATATCACATAACATATAAAGGCTATTTGGGTGTAATCCTAGAAATTTACCAAGTTAGACAAGTCATTCCAATTATATAAATAATACTTATTATGGTGGTCTCGAATAGTATACAAGCCAAGTTCTAAAGTTTACAAGTCACCGGCACACTCATAGATTTGTGAATTTTTATAAGTTCACAATTTTTGAAAATAATGTTATGTGTGCAGCTATGTAACTTAGACTTAAACAAAAACATGCTATAAAATTTTTAAATTTTGATATATTAAGCACATTTTAAGCATATTTTGAAAAAGTTTAGGACAAGTAAGTGTTCTAATTCTCCATCCCCCCACTTAAGTTAAACAACGTCCTCGTTGTTTGTGTCAAAGGTTAAAAACTGGAAAATAAAAGAATTAGAATAGAAAAACTCCCTTGAGATTTGCTCGGTATGATCCTCCATTATTTGTATAAGAGCAAAAATAAACTTTCTTGTGGATGAGAACGTTTAAGCTTCAACAATGATGTATCCACAAAAATTGCAGGAATCTATAATACCATTCAGATTTTAACACACCTGAGTTAAGAAGGTTCAAACTTGCATAATACATTAGTAGTTAGTAAAGATAAAACCTAAAAAATTAAAACTGTAAATCATCAGGTCAGTCGATACGCCGTATCTTATGGAAGAAGATACGCCATATCGAGCCTGGAATAGATACGAATCAGAATAAAAGATGCGTCGCATCCTTAACCAGGGATGCGCCGCATTAAATAAACTGACAGAAAGTTTTAAAGTCGAAAATAAAAATTCAGAAAAATAAAAAGATATGATCTGTACAGTTGATACGCCGCATCCTATGATGGAGATGCGCCGCATCTACTGCAGATCTGACAGACTCAATACGAAATCAGAAAATAAAATAAAAGATAAACATGGGTTGCCTCCCACGAAGCGCTTGTTTTTGTTTGAGTCACGAGCCTGACTCCACCCTTATTTACTGTGTAATAGGGTGTTGTTCCCCCCACTTGGGATCAAGTGCGGGTGATAGTAGCAATAAACACGAAAAGAGTGTAAATTTGCTAGTAAAGATGGAAGAAATACATAAAGATCATACCTTGGCAATATATGTACATTATTCCTATCCTTACTCGGTTTGGTTGATAAATTGGATGACTTGACCATTTCATCTGAAAGAGTAGTATGTTGAGGAAAAATGAGTCTCCTTTCTTCTTGGTTAGTCTCTTTGGTAGTAAGGCGTCCCTTGACTTCCGCAGAAGATGAGAAAGGGTCTTTGGCAAGTAAAAGTTCGAGTTCCTCTATATCCTTCATAGGGTCGAAATCATCATCTTCATCAATCATAGCAATGTTTAAGAGCTCATCACCAAATTCTTCCTCGAGCTCAACCAAAAACGGGTTGATCACAGGTGCTTCATATGCTTCAATAGGTAGTGTAATAAATTTGACCTCATCATTTTTTTGTTTTGCAACCTGTTTAGGAAAACTAGCAAGATTATTAGTAACGGGATTAATAATATTAAATAAATTTGTACCACTTTGTGTTGTAAGTGACTCCAATTCATCTTGTGAATCTCCATCTTCAACTAGTGGTCTTGCAATTTCATAATCGTCCCGAATTTCATCCTTAAATAAGTAATCCCAGATTTCTTCAAAATCCCTCGTTGGGTCAAAATCTGGTTGAGGTATGTCATCATAAACTATGGCGTCAAATGGTTCAAAATCAAAATTAGAATACTTTTCATCTTCATCCGTTGGATTGTCTAATGGTGGTAATACGATTACAGAATATTCTTCAACGTAAGGTTCCGTATACACATCATCTTGTGCAATCTCCGGAGAAAAAGTACTATCAATAACAATTGCCGGAATTGGTTTCACGGTATATGACTCCTCCTCATCATCATTTGACGTACACCAAGTGTGTCGAAAAGGCAACCCATTTCTTTCTTTCTTAGACTTAACCTTTTCCAGCAACAAGTATTCTTCCATACTAATTTCTTTCGTCTCAATGACTTGTGCACAATATCTTGCTCTTTTCCAGTTATACACCTGATTATTGCTCAAGCCTTTTTCCTCTTCAAACCTAATATATTCTTCCATTGTAATATCCGGATCGTCCATCTTCCTGAAATAAAACTTACTCGTGCAAAAGAAGAGTGAAACAATCAAAGTAAAATAAAAGTTGCTGATATCTGTGGACGATGCGCCGTATCCTGAAAGTTGGATACGGCGTATCTTATACCGTTAAATTATCATCAGACTTTTATTCAGAAAGCAGATACGCCGCCTATGAATTAGAATGCGCCGCCTATGAATTAGAATGCGCCGTATCAGTTTTAATTTATCAAAAATCGTTTATATTTATTAAAATTAAATGTGTCGTATTAACAGAAGCTAATGCGCCGTATTTTTGTTACGTTTCAAAATACAAGATTTTTGATTTAGAAGATGCGCCGTATCGATAAAGATCGATGCGTCGTATCTGTTCAATAATTCGAAAACTGTTTTTAATTTAAATAATAAATACGCCGTATCTGTAAAAACAGATGCGCCGTATGGCGTTAGGGTTTAGAAAAAATTCTTTATTAAAAACAGAATACGTCGTATCTTGGGGAAAGAGGCGCCGTACTCGAATTTATTAAACGCGTTGTATTATATAAAATTAAACGCAATACGCCGTATCTGTGAAAACAGATGCGCCGTATCGTTTGTATCAGCACAATACAACGAATACAGAATACAGAAAAATAAAGAAAAAATAAAAAATAAAAACAAACAAAATAAACAAAAAGAAACACAAATAAGAGAAAATTAAAACACACAAAAGCAGTAAATATGCAAATAATACAATGAATGCAATATATCTAATATAAAACGGATTAGTGTTTAGAATCTAAAAAGAAAAACCTAATTAAAACACTAATCAAATTAACAGATAATAACAATTCACTCCCCGGCAGCGGCGCCAAAAACTTGTTGCGGTGTCGCGTGTCGTTGCGGTTTAGCAGTATTAATGCCTATTCAAGTTTTAAATTTATATTTAGCCGACTTATCAATAACACACACACACCTAACGAGCAGTGTACCCGGTCAGTATGAATATAATGGTAAGTAGAGTGTCGATCACTAAGAGTGGAACGTATTATCTAGTTATTCTAATCAGTATTTTAATATTCTAAGTTAGTTATACAACCTAATCTAACGCAAGGGGTTCAGCCAGAGAGACTGGCACGGTTTGGTTATAATTAAATAGTAAACTAAACTAATGAGCACGAATCAGCGATTAGCACACACGTACACAGATAGATACTAGAGACAATAAGAAGACCTGTCCTGATAGTTAAGTAGCTTGTCACTTGTTTTATTGCTAGTTTTATATGAAGTGTATGTAATTAAATCTTTCTCGTTGGCTCTAATCTTATCGGCGAGTAAACCCTTAATGATTACTTATGTCTAAAAGTTATTATTAATTGATCAGATTAATTATAACTGTAGGAGCCATATGATATTCCGTAGGCACATACGCAGGCCACTAATAAACACAGAGGTTATCAATGCACTAATAAAAGTCGCCAAAGACATCAATATATAAACTTTAATTGATGGGAAAGCAATTTTAAGGGGTGCGCATGATCTTCCGTAGTCACATGACATCAGCCCATCAATCCTGATGAATTAAAGTGTACTAATACAATAAAACAAAACTACTTAATGAATTAAACACATGCAGGACCTTCTTACAGCTCTTGTATCTTCGTTTAGGGTGTGTCTTGTGCTGCTAATACGTCTGAATTCGTCTCTTATTTGGCACTCGTACGTATGGTATCTTGCACACAAAATTCGTCTGACTTTGGGGTATTTATAGTTACTGTCTGAGAGGTCGATGCGGCAAATAGGATAAGTAGATGCGGCGCATCGACTTAACTTCGCGTGCGGTCCAAGATTAATATATTCAGGAAATATTCGTACACCTCCTTAGATGCGGCGTATCTTGATTGTTGTATGCGGCGCATGTCCTTAGCAGTCTTGGATCGTAACTTGTGAAATCTTGATAGTGATAAGCCGTATGTAATAAGTGTGTTGCGGCGTATCTAGAGCAAAATGAACTTGTTCTTCTTGATTTCAGTAGACTCTTAACATTTCGCTTGTTTTGCTCCATAATTAGTCCAAAATCGCCAAGTTTCACCTAATACTTGTTTTTACCGGAGAATTACAAAAGTAAACATTAAGGTATCAATTCTCATACATAATATAATAAAACAAGTCAAATAAATAGGATAAATGATGATAATAAAATGTACTTATTTGAGTTCTGATATGTGTCTAAATACACATATATTTAGTATTGATTAAACCCACAAAACGACCAAAAACACACAAATGACTCACAAAATGGTACAAATATCATGAAAATGTGTTTTTATGTGATTCAGGTACGAAAGATTGAAAAAAAAGTGAAAAACACACAAAGTTTACACAATTGTCATTTTCAGTCCCTGGAGTTTCACAAATTGTCAAAACTAGTCCCTGAAAGTTTAAAAAGGAAGAAAAGTCAACTTTAGTCCTTGGATAATCAAACATGTTCAAAATAATCCTTGGATGAAAGTTTTCACAAATTGGCAACTTATACCCCTCAAGTTACAAAATTGGCAAAATTAGTCCCTGGGTATTTAAAAATGAAAATTTAACAAAATATACCCTTGTACTATTCATGAATGACAATTTGGAACCTTTTTGATAACTTTTGGGAAATTACAATTTCACCCCTTAAACTTTGGAAAATTACATAAAAGGTCCTCGGGTGTTTTAAATTGTAATAAATGCAAAATAGGTCCTTTGGTTTATCTAACTTGGCATAATTGGTCCTTGTCATAACTTTGGAATTGTAACAGGTTTAATCCCTCAAGAATTCAGAAATGACAACATTGGTCCCTATGTTTATCTAAAACCAAATCCGGATCAAACATTACCCATTAAATCCAAATCCTTAAATCCAATAACCAATCCACTAAACACAACCCAAGCCCAATCATAAACAAACCCGACCCACCCAACCTTTTTATTTAAACCCAGGGTCAAACATATGTTTGACCCGTCTCCTTCCTTTAAAACCGCCAAAACAAAACCAGTCACCCCCCACCTCACCAATACCACTCACCACCTCATCCCCCCTCCAATACACGTTACCTAACAATCCAAACTCAATAAATGCTTCTTCCCAACTCTTACTGACTAAACCAGCTGGATTAGCCACTTGCCACGTTTCCCGCCAAAAGTGAATTCAAAGGCTAGGATGATTTCTGCTCATCCAATGGACACAATTAAAGGTGGGATTTGACCAGGAAGCTAGTGGGAACTCAGAGGTGTATAAAAGAGAAGAAAAAGGCAAAGAGAAAGCTACCTTGGGCTAGCCTTGGTCACGTAGTGATAAATTTTAAATGCTTTCTTTTAAATTAAATGTAATTTTCAGTTTTAAAGTAGTATTGATCATCATATTAGTGTAATGAAACCTTAATTTCAGTTTAATTTCAAGTATCATTTCAGTTTCAAAGTTTTACTTTAAATTGCCTTTAAATTTCCATGTTCTTTAATTTCATGTATTGTAGTTGTTTAGTGGACTTCTTTAAGCCATATAAGCTCCTGACAAAAGCTTTAAAGCTTTTAGAAACTTTAAAACATACCTTAGTTCTTAAAATTCAGAAAATACCAAAAATCAAGAAAAAGTCAATAAAAGTCAACCTGTGATCCAATAAGGAGTTCTGGGGGAATAGAAGCTAATCTGGATGGCTTTCTGGTTTCTAGCTTGTTGACAACAAGCTAGGAGTGGTTTCTGATCCTTGGTTCTCAGTTTCAAGCAGGATTTCAGTTGTAAGCTTCATTTTTACCATTTTATGCATTTACTGTTTTAATGTTTTATGTGCTTTGATTTTCATGTTTTTATGTTTATTTGCTGTTTAATAATGATATTATAGCTTTATATTAGGTTGTCATGTTTTGGATTGCATTGTGGTTTGATATGGTATTGTGACTGTCCATAAGCTAATTTTTGAGAATCCTAGGCATGAACCTGTGTGACTACTTATTTGTGCTTAAAAAGGTCCATTTTGACACTTTGGTACCTCTGGAATTGATGAAATGTGTTTACATGGTCATTTGCTTTGAAAACCTCATCACAGTCCATTTTTAAGGTTTGTTTGGATTCAATATTGAAACTGTGTTAATGGCTGTGTTTTTGGTTGTTCTTGTTTGATGTACCCTTAGTATGGTCTAATAAACTCAGTTGATCCTTAACCAAAGAGTTTAGCATGGTAGATAGTCAACTTGACACTTGACTGTCTCATTATGAGAATTTTGAGGTTGTTGAATCCCATAATCCTGCATAAGTGTTTAAATGTTGTGTATCTTTGTTTATTTCATGTCCTTATAGCTTAATATAACATAATCAGTCAGTAGAATAAGTTTAAAATCCATATTAGTCAAACTTTGTGTTCTTAGTTAAAAGTCAAATTTCTAATTTTCTGTTTTTGAATAAACTTAATAATTTTATTGTGTCTTTGTTTTTAGGATTTAGTTTAAATACTTTTAGGTTTTTATAGTTCTGTTGCTAGTCTTGATTAGTGTATTTTTGCTTATTTGTGTTTTCCATGTTCAATAGCTTTTTCAAGTGCTTTTTCTTAGCCATTTTTGCCCTGCACCACTGCATAGGCAGTCAACATGGCATAAGATCCATTAGTTGACCCTAGCTTGTGGGCTTGGCTTATTTATGTTTCTTTTGTAGTTTAGTTGTTATGTTTATGTTTTATTTTTCAGTTATTAGCTTCTAGATAGCTTATTTCAAAACCCCTTATTGTGTCCCACCCTAACTCCCTTAACTGAAGCAGACAGTTAAGGTGGAGTTGAGTTCTAAGCTCATAAACAGCCTCCCCACTAAGCTTGAGCTTGTGATTTTGGCCCTATGTGGGGCTAATCTAACACACTCAATGTTCAGTGTATGGTTGAGCATTTGTGAGCACTTTTGATAAGTCAATAAGAGCTTTGGTTTGCCCATTCCCAACAGTTCAAACCCTTGAACTTACACCATTACCCATAAGCTCTTAAAAGCTCAATAGTGGTCATAAGCTTGAGTGACTTAGTTCCCTGAGGAGCTTATCCACCTAAGTATAAGACCAAGCCCTTAAATCCTAGGTTGCAGCCCATTTACTAGGGCTGCAATAGCTTTTTGACTTATCCCATACTTGAGTGCATAAGACTCAGAAAACTAGCATTTTCATAAGCCCATAAAAAGCTCATTAGTGGGACCCAGCTGGTGATTCTTGTTTCTTTTAGAAGCTTAACGAACCAGACCACAAGTCCCAATTCTTAAAATCCATGCCCTAGCTTATTAGCTAGGGCTGCTCATAGCTTTTTGTTTGTCCCAATTCTCAGTGTATACTGAGAGATCAGGGAAATAAGCCATTTTCAAAAGCCCCTAACAAGCTCATATGTGAACCAAAATACTTGAGCCTGGGCTTTTTGGAAAGCTCACCAGGCCAACTTGCAACTCCAACTTTCATTTTTCCATTTTGAGCTTAACCCGTCAGCTAGAATGGCATTTCAAATAAGTTGCAGCCCTTGGTTTTGACTGTGTGTATCTGAGAAGTGCTTATTAGCTTATTAGAGCTTATTGAGTGATTCTCAGCACACATTCTTGTTCATACTTGTTCATAAAACTTGTTCATACCTTATTTTCCATTTTGTTTCCTGTGCATAGCTTATTTCAAGCTTATTATGAGCTTGAGTTCCAACAGTCAAGCCAAAAGCTTAACTGTTGGACTCATAAGCTCACAATTTGCTTATTTTTAGTTTTGTAACTTTCATTTTCACTATATATGTATAATATCAGTATACTAATAATCCAGAAATCAGAAAAACCAAAAAGAACAACTTTTGCCAATAAGTGATAGCTTCTATTTAGAAGCTTAATTTTTGGCTTATAACTGTTAAGCTAATAAGCTCTTACAGAGCTTATTGCTAAGTTTTGAAAAAGTTGCCTTTATAAAAGTTGCTTATAATTAGCTGTTTTTAAGTTTTGTAAAAAGAAAAATAAAAAAATAAAATAATTGCAAAAATGTGGGGTGTGGGATTCGAACCTGAGACCTCTAGGATAGTATAACATGCATAACACACACCCCCTTCCAACTGCTCTGGGGCACCAGTTCCGTTAGTGTTTGTAACCCATTTCTATTTAACCCATGTTTGCAGTTTTAAGCTTATTTGCTTTTTAGCTTATTATCTGATTATCAGAATAAGCTGTGTAACCCATTTTATTTTTATTAGATCAGTAATATTGTAAAGTTATTAAATAAAAATTTTCAGATTTTTTAGAATACGTTTAGTATTTATTTTGTATTTTTATTTGTAAATTAGTAAATAAATCATAATAAATTAAATAATTATCTAAAAAATATAAATCTTTTTTCTAAAATTTTCTTTTGTTAAATAGAACCTATAAAAAATATAATTGTACCCATAGTGTTAATATTTCATTAAATTTACGTTTTAACTTGCGCACTTACGTTAGTTTTAATTAATTCGCACGTTTTTAGTTTTCTTTGACATTTTTTTTAGATAGAACTTACGTTTTAGGTTTTTAGATTTTCTTATTATTATAATAATAACTTTGTAAATATAGTTATTTATTTTATTTTCTTTTAATTTGCATTTAAGCCGTTAAGGCATGCAAATTCCCTCTTTGGGAATGTTTGTTTTATTTCGTTTTGTACGTTTACGTTTAATTTAATTTAAACGTACGTTTGTAAATCTTTCGCGTTTTTAGGTTTCTGATTGTACGTTTTTAACGATACAGCTGTGACAGAGCTATGACTATTCACATTCCTAGTGTTAGTCAATCAGATTCCTGTTTTTGTATATTCCATATCATTTCAGCACACACATTCGTTGTATTACATTTTACACACCTCGTTGGGACATAACGACCCGGGGATGTACTTCTATACTCCCATGGATTTAAATTGCATTTTTCTCCCTTACGGATTGACTTTAGTTGACCAATATCCTTGGTTGAAAATAGTTGACTGTAAGGGAGGAATCAAGTTCATCAAATCCCAAGCAAATGAAGGCCTGTGATTGGTGGGTGATTCGTGGAGTTATGATCAAAGGGTGGAAAATGATGGGGTGACGTCCAAGGAATGATCAAAGGGCTTAAAACGAATCAAAGAAGCACAAATAGGCACAGATTGATAACATGGACAGCCTAGAAGGCTCCTAGCTCGGGTATAAATAGAGGGTCTATCTTCTTCATTCTGATGTAATTTTTTTGGTTAAGGTTATGCTGTTAGAATAGTTTATGAATTATAGTTTCAATCTTTTATTTGTAATTTTCAAAAATGAACAATGAAATATTAGTTTAAGCTTTTTATCAATTCGTATTTCTTTAGTTTTAATTCTCATATTAGCTTATTTGCTTATTCAATAGCTTATAGTAAACATATTAGTTTATCTAAACTTCCTCATTTCAACTTTGTTCAAGTTATTTCAAAAACACAAATATATATATATATATATATATATATATATATATATATATATATATATATATATATATATATATATATATATAGAAAAATAATTCAAAAAAAAATATCAGCTTCAATAAGCTATTTCCATATTAGAACAAGCTCATATAAGCTCTCTAGCTTATTGTGAGTAATAGATAGGAACAAAATTGTTTAAGTCCAAAAATTCCAAAAAAGTCAACTCAAAAGTCAACTATCTTGCTCAATTAATCTGTGGAGGAGATAAGCTGGTCTGATAAGCTGGATCTGGGTATTTTTGGCTTGTGCTTATTAAGCCTGAGTTGAGTTAACATTGGGTTCATTCATTTCCTGCAAGCAGTCACTTGTGAGTTCATTTGTTCTGTTAAATCAGTAGCTTGTAATTGGTCTATTACTTATTTTTATGCTTTTCAGTGCTTATTTTGAATAACAGTAGCATATTTGATCTTATCTGAGCTTGTCAATTAGATTATATATACTAGATCTCAGTTTTACATATTAAATCATTAAAAGTCAAAAAACAGTCATAATAGCTTATAGCTTATTAGGTGCTTATTTCACTATTGAGAGTTGCTTATTAGGAGAAAAGTAAGTTGTTTAATCAGTAGGTAACAAGTTTCAGAGTTTAAATTAGCTAGGAGTAGTGTAAAAGTTCAAAGTTAAATTCATAAGGGGTGTTTGGCTTATACTAATGCAGAGTGATTAAGCTGTCACCACTGTTCATTTGCCACTTTATGAAATTTGATCTAGTATAAGTAAGGTTAAATAAGCATATTTCAGTAGTGATTAAGTGAATTTAACTCATTAGGAGGTTATTGGCCTATAGGTTAAGTTTTGAGGACACAACTGTGTTAATAAGCTCAGTATAAGCTGAGCTTATTGAGACAAGCTTCTTGGTGATTTTTGAGTTCATTTCCTAGGTTCAAGTGGGAATCCAAATTTTGACACTAATTCATCTTGGATTGCAAAAGTTAAGGGCCAAAATCCATTCCTGCTGCATCAGAAACCAATCTGCAGACCTGCACCAAAGGCTGCTGATCTCAGCTTATTATTTACTTATTCCATTGAGCTTAGTTCCTGGTATTTGATTTAAAAATAACTTGTGGTAGTAGGTTTTAGGATCTGAGCTGGTATTTCACTTCACAGCTTGTTCACTAGCTTATATTGTGTCTACAATAAGCCCCTTAGGACTGATTCAAGTCTACACACAGCTTTTGGTTTTCACAGGCATCTGATCTAGGCTTAATTTAAATAAGCAATTGAGGTTTAAAATTAGGCATTTTCATTTTGATAGTAGTTTTTGATATGAGCTTTTATAATCTAGTCATGGTTTCCCCAAAGTGGCTTTTTCCTAGCTTATAGAGCTGTTCAAAGTAGGTGGTTTAGCCCATTTGGTTCTGTCTTAATCTGTCTACTGTGCATCAGCTTATTGGCTTATTTCTTGTGCTTATTTGGTATCCATTGGTTGTTTTAAGCTTAAATTAGTGTGGTAATCTGTTTTCTAGCTTTTGGCAATTTATGGTACTGTAGAGCTTATTTTAGAGCTTATTTGAAACTGCTTTTTCCCCCATACTGCTTATTAGGGTTTAGATAAGTTCTATTTTAATTTTTCCAAGATTCTTAGTTTCATTTAAGATTTATCTGAAAATTTTCATATTTTTCAAAAACCATTTGCTATTTTTAAATCATCTAATTCCTTTATTTTAGTTTTTAATTCATAAAAAAATAAAATAAAAATCAAAAAAATATAATTCTTTTTCCCAAAATTTTCTTTTAATATTTAGCATTTAGGAAAATTATTTTCATAATTTTAGGTCTTATAATTTAGGATTTCACTTTTTAAATACGTTTTTAAAATTCGTAACGTACGTTTTAAGTTTAAATTTTCGTTTTAAGAATCATGTGCTTAGAATAGTTGTACTCTTAGCTTTAATAATTGTTTTTACTTGCTATTTCATATTCTTAGTGTATAAACCCCAAAATATCACTCTCTTATTCACAATTCACTTCACGAATCAACACCGTAACGACAATTCGACTTCAACCTTCATTGGGACTACGACCCGGGGAAATACATCTGTTGTATTTCCTTTGGAATAAAAATATCGAATCAATATCTACTAATTTGTATAAATTAGTTAGATTTTTATATAAATTACAAATTTATATAAATTAGATAAATTCTATCTAAATTGAAATTTTGCCATAATTTGTATAAAGTTTGGTTTAAAGTGAAATTTCTATAGAAATTGTCATTTTATCTAAATTGTAATTTACATAACGTTGTCGAATTTGTGAACTTTTGATCTTGTCTAAATTATAGTCTAGTCAAATTTAGTAACTTTATTTAATTTGTTATAATTTATCTAAATTGCAAGTAACTTCAACCGATCATCAACAAAGACCAAGACTTCACAAAAACAACTAAGTTCAACCTTCAACAACCACAACACCTATTTCTTTGCACGATCCTGAATCAACTAAATCAACCTTATCATACAACATCATCAATGGCAACTCAACAAGATATCCATGCAGCCGGTGCAGAAAATCATCCTCCGATGCTTGAAAAAGGCAGTTATCTCCCATGGACAATTCGTATGATCCGATACATCAAAACCAAGCCTAATGGTCAAGGTAGACTCTTGCTTAACTCCATATAAAAAGGACCATTCAAACCTCATCAGGTTCAAGAACCGGGTAATCCAAATGCAATACCTCACGTTCCACCATCCTTTCGTGATAAAAAAGAAGAGGAATACACAACAGAAGATTGTAAGAAATAGAAGCTTATGACTTAGCCATGCATTTAATCCAACTCGTTTTACCACGAGAGATCTTTGCTGCTGTTGACAGCTATGAGACAACATATGATATGTGGGAGAGAGTTAGAATGCTATGTCATGGAACAGAAATTGGACAATAAGATGTGAAAAACAAGCTTCTGACTGAATGGGAAAAGTTCACATCAACTCCGGCTGAACCAATTGAATCTTACTACACACAATTTTGCACTCTCATGAATGAGCTCATCAGGAACAAGTTGGCACCAAGGAAAATTGTTCAAAACATCAAGTTCATCAACAACCTTCCAGAGGAATGGGGACAATTTGTCACAATTGTTAACAAAACAAGGAAACTTCATGAAGTGAAGTATGATCAGCTATATGATTTCTTGAATCAAAACTAGAAAGAGGCAGACTAAGTTAGAAAAGAGAAGCTAGCCAAACAACATGATCCTCTTGCATTAATTGCACAAACACCAACACCAACAATAGTGAACACACAAACATCATCATCTTCCACTCAGAACATCCCAAAACAACAATATGACCCACAACAATCATTCTACCCACAACAACAAGTCATTCCACAACAATACCCACCATTCCAAGAATCTAAAGTCAATGAACAGGATGAAGCTATTGCTACTATGACACATGCATTTGCCCTAATGTCAAAAGCATTCCAAGGACGCTATTCTATACCTACCAACAACAATCAAAGAATCTCATCGAATACTCGCAACAGGCAGATTGCACACCCGAGTTTCAGCATGGGTCATCAAGGACAAATGGTTGGAGTTTATGGAAATCAGCAAGGATATGCTACAGGGTTTCAGATAGGTAATCAAGGGCAGTATGCAGGCAATCAGATGGGTTAGTATATGGGTAATCAGAATCGGTTGGGTCAAGTTGCTGGAATCAAAGGGGCCAGAATATGGGGAATCAGTATGGGAATGTTGTTGCTCAAGTTGCTGGGAACGTTGGGAATATGAATCAAGGGAATGTGTTAAAGTGTTTTAACTGTCAAGGAATTGGTCACATGGCAAGAAACTGTCCCACCAAGCCGAAAAAGAAAGATCCAGCTTATCTGTAGAAAGTTTTGATGTTGGCACAGAAGGAAACGACCGGGTTATAGTTGAGTGCAGAGGAGAATGACTTCATGGCTTTGATGGATGATATGGAAGACCTTGAGGATATCGATGCCAACTGCATTTTCATGGACAATCTTCAGGAGGTCAAATATGATACGGATTCTGAAGCACCCCCTGCTTATGATATCAACGGAATCTCTAAGGTATCACCATATGCTACATGTCACAATAATGAAATGTTTGATATGTCACCTCAAAATGAACATCATCCTACGACTCCTAATCTCACTTATGATACATATATGGACTCCTCAAGTTGTAGCAATACTAATTTGGCTACTCCAGATATGGATCCTAATGGAGGCTTTGAGTCACAGCATACTGTGAATGATGAGGAAACACGTGCTTTATTTGAATCATTATTGAATAACTGTAGTATTGAAATTGAAAAGGTTAAAAAGATCAATCACGATGTTAAGGCCGCGAATGAAAAATTGACCGCTGAGCTTGAGAGATATAAGGTGAATGAACAAGCTTTTGAATTTAATAACCAACGACAATCAGAACTCGAAACTGGTTATAGAGATTCTTTGTTGAGGGAAAAACATTTGCAAATCAAATATGACACTCTCGATGTCAAGTTGAACATGAAAATAAAATCCTTAAACACGGAAATTTCTGAATTAACCACCCAACTTTCTAAACAAAAATCAATTTGTTCTGATCTTGAAAAAGAAAAGAAAGAATTGAATGCTAAGTTTTGAAAACAAGAAAATGATCTTCTTGATGAAATCATTGACAAACATGAAAGCATTATAAAGTTGGAAGATTTTCTTGTAAAAATGGGTCATTCTACACAAACAATTAATTTGCTAATTAACGATCCAAACCCAATTTTACATACAATGAAGAAAATTGCTATCGGTTGTGAAAACCCTTATATTCTCAAGAAAGCTCAGAAAGAACAGAATGTGTTGTATAATGGTAATGTGCTAAATGATAAACATGACCCTCCCGAAGTTCGGGATTCTTACGAAACGACTGAGCTTGCCAAAGAGAGTCGAAACAAAATGAGACAAATGAACCCAGAAATCAGACCAATTGATTATAATAAGCTTAACACAATTTCTGGCGTTCATCTTGTTCAAAAAGAGTCACCAATATTTTTCAAAAAACTCGCAAAACGAAAAGTAGTTTCAAAACATCTTTCTAACATCAAACAAATGTCCTCTAAGAACACTTGTAACACAAGTGAAACTAGACAATTTTTGGATGATCTTAAAAAGAGAGTTGAAACACTTCAAATGAATGTGGCATCCAAAACAAATAAATACAACAATGACTGGTTTTCAAGTTTTTATACAGAACAACAAAAGATGTTTGAAAAGGAAATTAATCCTTAAATTTCTGCAATTTATGCAGTAGTTCTTAATGTTGAAAACAATCTTTTGAAAGAGTCAGCTGAATTTGTCAAGGACCACGAATCCCTCGTAAATGAAGCTAATGAAAATGTTGAACACATCAAAGTTTTGGAAAAACACAATTACATTCTCTTCGAAGTAGCTCTGTCAACTGATATTACGTCCATTATTTATCAAACATATTCTGTAGAAGATGATGAAAGACTTCGAGCTGAGACTTCTGAGATTGTTTTAAAATATGAAAATGCACTTGCTAAACTTCAAAAAGAAAATGTCACATATTGTAAACAACTTGATCAGAAAAAGGAAGAATGCAAGTATGACAAATTGTCGTATGAGCGTGCTTGCAAAAACATGAAAGAGCAAAATGATCTTTTGAAGTCTCAGCTGGAAAGTCAAAGAGTAAAATGTGCTAATAAGGAAAAACCGTTGTCGAAACATCAAAAGTGATAGCACCTGATCTTTCTAGGATTAGTCCCACTATTGCGTCTGCCTCGACATCTCAAACATATAGGGCAATAGATAAGAATGAAAAAGATAATCCAAAAGAGGTTAGGAATGCTACAACATGTTCAAAGGACAGCAGACAAATGTGTGTGCCCCTAGGAATAGCTCAACGAATGTGATGACAAAAACTGTTAAAGAATCTGTTTGTTCAAACGACATGGTCCACAATCACAATCAAGAAGCAGCTAAGAAAAAGGCACATATTCGAAAGGATGGAATTTTAGGAACAACATCTAAGATGATGAATTCTACAACATTACAAGGCACTGCTAGTAGTAGTAAACCACTACCTAGGATCATTCAACTAAAGACTAGGGATTGGCTTGCATCTAAAAGTAGTTGCTCAAATGAAAATGCCATGCACGTAGAATGCAACACTAAGAATTCAAATTCCTCTTTGAACATGAATGGCAAAACAAGTGCTTCGGCACAATCCACTAAGACAAATAGAAACAAACCCGTTGATAAGAAGCAAAAGGCTAAGAAACCTACTAGGTGGATCTCTACAGGACGTAGTTTTTCTAAAAATGAGACTTCCGCTGTATCTCATAAGAAAACAACTCCTAGATCTTGCCTTAGGTGGATTCCCACGGGAAGAGTTTTTAAAACAGTTGGTCTTAGATGGATTCCCACAGGAAAGATTTTTGATACTTGCACCAAGACAAATAATAGTGACAAGCACCAACAGGAAGTAGAAACCATTACAACAGTTGACAGTCAACACCCTCGTAGTGATGATTCGTGTACTTCTAACACTGTTATTTGTGAAATCTCTTCATCTTTGGTTGCAGGTGATTCAAATATCTCAGAACCCAGTTCATCAGAGGGTTTTAATTCTGTAAATTCTTCAAAATCATTCTCTCTATCTTCTATTTTTGATTTTCCATTTCTTTTATAAATACAAAAACAAAACATAAAAATAGAAGATTTTAAAAAAATTCAAAAACAATATAAAATGCAAAAACTGAAAATATTCTTCCTACGATATGTCTCTTGTATAATCAATATTCTGTACGTACCTAGAAATGTCATTCAACAATGATACGGGCATGTACAGATGCTTGAGCGAGTGTTCATTTAAATGTTTTCAAAGCATGTCATTTCTCAAAATTTCTTCTCAGTGGCTTTGGAACAATTCAATTTCAGACACGCGCTTCAATGATAGCTTTCGTATATATCAGTTCGAACCCGCTCTTAAAGGAAGACTTCTGATTATTACTGATCAGAACTCGTAATCAACGACAACAAATACCAACTTCATGCAAATCTGTCTATCTCTTCACAAGGATGCTCATTTAATCACTTGATATAAAAACTATCACTGCGTGCTATTTTTGAGAGGGAGATTAGGTATAAGGGGGAGAAGACGTGATTAAATGTGATCCAAGATTGTGGTATTGAATCTCAAAGGAGCTCATCAAATAGACTCAAATCAGATTTGACCCTCGAATTGACGAAACTAAATGTCCGTTATTGAAAAGACTTGTCCGGGACGGGCAATAATATCAAGCTGGTTCATCTAGTGATGTAAACGTGTCTCGCAAAGGACTTGTCTGAGTAGAATGTACCAATTAAAGAGATGATCATTGAATATGACCGGGACGGGTAATAATTTCAAGCTTGTCTAACTAGTGATGTAAGCGTGTCTCACGAAGGTCATGTTCATTGAAAATCGATCAATTCAAAATGTGCGAACTCTACCCAACATGTGCAATTTTATTTAAAAATGCATGAGCACATGTGAATGGGGAGTATTTCAAAAATGTAAAACTCTCAAATTGTTAACTAAGTGTGTTTATTCATAAACACTTTGAAAGATTTTCAAAAGGTTTTATGGCAAGTGATCAATAATCTTGGATAATCATGGAGTAATAAGGTGATTATGGTTAGGTTATGTCCTATGATCCGCCAGAGTCGGAGGGATCTACCCAAGGACAATTCCAATAGATTAGAATCAGAAGTCCTTAGGTAAGATTGAAAAAAGGAGTAAAATTAGAAAGGAGAAAGAAGTGGTTGAAGAATGAAAAAGAAAAGTTTAATGAAAGGGTGAAAAGAAATAGCCCTCCATGAAAACTTAGGGCAGAAACCGGGTCAATACATCTGCTATCGTTATTCACTAAGGTGATACTGATATTGAAGACAAGACGTCATGGACACAGTGACGCGTTGCACCACCCCTCCTAGCCACTCAGATATCTCTTAAAAGATATTTGTTTCATTCTCACGGAGAACACTACATAATCTATTGGCCTCTCACTCCGAGATGTGTTGATATTGAAAAGGTGGCACTCTGCTCCATGCCTCCGACTACTAAAACTAAAATGCACAATAGAGTCTAGAGCCATGAGATTCATCAAATATCTCTTAGGAACACTTCCATAAAATACCCTTGTGTTCACCAAAAAGGGACACAAGGTGTACATAAGTCTTAATGAGATCCAATGATCTTGCCAATAATATCATGATGGTTACGTGCTTCAAATTGTATACAGTCGTGGGGTGATCTCTACCGAATCACTGAATCGTGGGTGCACTTCGGTGTGTCCGTGTAAGCCCTTTCGGGGGTATCCGGTTCAGAACGGCCTGGGGAAGGATTAGAGAAAGTCTTCACACTATGCTGTTGACAATCTCAAAGTCCTAACCTGTAAGTGCTGGATGATTATTACTAACGGTTTTATGCAGCTACCTATGAACATCCATCAACCATCATCAGAAACATCAAACATCTTCACCTCAGCATACTATTACATATGAAGAACATCCCCAACAAAGCTCAAGTGTAAAAAGTTCAAGACAGAAGGATCAGGTTAAAGGCAGAGTGTAACGACAAAGTCAAAAAGCTAATCAAGATGTCAATAACAAGTTTGTATGTCAAATGATGAAAGAATAAGGAGAGATTGTTAGCATAAGTATAGAGTCCAAGATGTATGAGTATGTTGGAAGACACGTCGCATCATCACATGAAGATTTTGATCAAGGCAAGAACAACCACAAAAGACGATACTTTGAAGATCACATTGCATGAAGGAATGAAGAATGAAGACTATTATACATCGACACACAAAGATCAAGACATTGAAGACAAAAGACCTATCACCGGGAGCATCATTGAAATGACCATCCCTTAGGGGGAGATTGTTAGCAATTAATTTATTTGTAAAGTGATGGTCATTTGTAATATTAGTAATATATGTATGTCATGTAGTTGGTTAAGTATAAGAAGGCTTTGTGTTGGACTTTATTTAGAAATGTCCAAGTAAATTGTATAAGCCCAAGTCCAACACAAAGCCCACCAAACCCAACTTAGAGTAACTTAGGGCATCCCACTCATCTATAAATACACACACTCTCACCTCCATTTGTTGTGTGCCTCAAAGTTATGTCCAGATGAGAGTGTGTGTTCTCTTAAGGTTGCGTTTGTTTTATTTCACTTTCAAGTTTAATGAATCATTCGACCAAAGTTATATTCATATGATCCATGTCTCTCATCTATTCTTCACATATCTATTGAATGTCACGTATTTATAGTATAGTTGTAGTATAAGGTCGATTAATATAGTGGATTGCAAGTATAAAATTTTCAAAACTGAATTTACCATTTTGCGCTGCATATTCATAAAGAAAATATTGTTGACAGTGATATAATGATCATGAAAATATAAAAACAATAATGAGGGCCCCTCCTTGATGACTAAACTACACGAAGTGTTTGTCGCGCATTTGAAGCCTATCGGTGTGGATCACTAGTTGAGAGCAAATGTTGTGTGACTGTTCTATGTGTTTGTGTTCGATTTAGGACTTTTTGTAATGTGTCTTTGGTTTGAGGCTGATGTGGGTACTTTATCTAGCGGCGTATATTAGTATGGGTGTGTTTCAGGGCGAATTTCAACTGAAATTACTCTCGTGTGATAATGGCATGCTAGTTTATCTGTAATTGATATTTTTGTGCTTCAATAGGTTTAGATGTCTTTCAAAGAGAGCGTAAATCATTGTAGAGAACAGGATTAATCAAAAAATTTCCATATGACGACTAAGCATATGTGTTAAAGTTCAAAATATAGTATGGTTGTTGTTGAATGAATTATGTATTTTAGAAGGAAAACTACGATACTATTTTTTATCCAAACGCCTTCCTTCTGTGTTTACTTGTCATTTTTGTAGCCCGACCTCACTATAACTAATCTTTGTGTCACAGTTTTGCTCAACTCGTACTGTGTCATATAACTATAATTGAATCTCTATCTGTTGTTTAGATATTCAAGTGGCTATTCACTTTAATCATGACAGCAGACTTAACCAAATGGGATCAACATTGGCAAAATGATATTTAGTAATTGAAGTATATTATACGCATTTAGAGTATTTAGTAAACTGAAAACAGACAAGTACATATCAGTTCAGTTAAAACATGGTTTGAAGTATTTGAACATTTCTCTCAAAATAACTAAGGGATAATTAAGACCTTTCACTTATAATTTTGGCTGCATTCTCCCATAATCCTCATCGGCCTCATCACCATGCTTGACTACATGACTCACTGGTCCATAGTCATACTCAGAGCCAGTAGTTTGTAGATGCTTATTAATTGAATATTTGCGGACTGTTTTGGTTATGTTCAACCTATTCTGCAGATAAGATAAACAATTGTCATTAGGAGTCTAGAATTCGAAAGACAACAGAATATATAAGAGCACTTGGTGTAGTACTTGATTATATCTAAAGGAATTTCTATGCAGCAACTAGTAGTATTTGAATAGAATTTATGCCTTAATTAATCTTTGCAGCAACTAGTACTATGTACAAGTCTGGTAAACTACAGAAAGCCTGATCTTTAGAATGAGCCGCCCAATAAATTTATTAGTAGCTTATTGTGTTGTGTATAGCTAATTGCCTTAATTGTGCTAATTTAAAAGAGGTTATTAAATAATGATATCCTTTTGTGTATTTGTTATAGTTACAATGGAAGGTCCCAAGCCACATAAAAATTGGTCCAATGAAATGATCATAGTCTTACTAGACACGTGCATTGAAGGGATGAAAACGACCGGTAGAAATGGCGTTAGTTTGTATAGGTCGTCTTGGGTTAGGTTAGGCCGGGTGCTCAAAGACAAGTTTGGCATGCAATTCACACAAAAAGAAATGAAAAATGGATTTGATAATTTAAAAGCGAAATATATTGGATGCTTTTACTTGAGAACAAAATAGGGAACATCTATAACCCGCAAACAAAGATGTTTAACCTAACACCCGAACAATGGGAAGACTTTAAGAAGGTGCGTGGTACTAAGATATTTAACACTTATGTCATTTTTTCTAAAAAAAAATAACTTATCTAGAAATTCTTTGGAATTTGGGTACAGATTCATAAAAGGGTGGGATCTTTGCAATCGAATCCATTACCTTACCAAGAACTATGTGAAATTGTGTTTCAAAGTATTTCCCCTAATGGTGATGGTCAATGAACCAATTCAGAAGGGTCTGGGGCATCAGGGTCTGCCACATCAGCATCTTGGGCATCGGCTATGAGGGAACGTGTTAGGGCAATTGATATCAACGATGACCCTTTGGTTGACGTGTATATTGATGATGAAGATGATGGGAACTCTCGTATAAAAAGGCTACATGATGAAGTTAGGCCTAAGAAAAAGGCAAAGACTTATCGTGTTACTTTTGATGACCTGGCGGTGGATATGCAGTGTGCCTTGAGACATATTGTCAAAACAAAGGATGGGCCAACAACAAGTGAATGTTCTGAAAAGTTGAAACTAGTTGGATTACCACAGTTGGATCCTTTATTTTTAGCGGCATTTAATATTTTTGGTCAATCAAGAGACATGAAAGAGGCCTGGATGGCTTTGCCATCGGACCCAGACATCTTAAAGGGCTAGATTGAGATGACGGGTAAAACATTCAAAATTTTCAAGTAGGGAGATCGTAAAGGGGTTGTAACGTGGTTTAGTTGTTTCCTATTTCGTACCTTATGTGTTCGGTATTTTGAACCTTTATGTGGTTTATGTATTCGGTATTTTGAACCTTTTATGTGGTTTATGTATTCGGTATTTAGAACCTTTTATGTGGTTTATGTATTCGGTATTTAGAACCTTTTATGTGGTTATGTATTCGGTATTTAGAACATTTATATGGTTTATGTATTCGGTATTTTGAACCTTTTTTGTCTTTGGTAGTTTAAAACATTATTAAGTTTTGTATGTATATGATATTTTGAACCATGAGTTTATTTTTGTTTTCTTTTATATTTGAACAGGTTTTATTATGGATTATAATCAAAAACTTGTGCTCATTATTGTTATGTATACATATCTTCGCTACTATTGGTCAAGGAAAGGAAAACGAAAAAGAGATACTACTTCAGCAATGTCCGGTCATCAGTTTACATTAGTGTTATTGCAAGGAAATGATACACGGTGTATTGATTTGCTTCATATGTCACGTGATTCCTTTGTTTGTCTTTGCACACATTTTAGAGTAAAAGGGTGGTTGAAATATAGCAAGCATGTATCAGTTGAAGAAAAAATGGCTATCTTCTTGATGATGTTAGGTCACAATCAACGGTTGTGGTCATAAAAAATCAATTTCAACACTCAACGCAAAAAATTCACAAGTTTTTTCATGAAGTATTGGCTAAAATGGTGGAGTTTGCTAAGGAGATTATAATACCAACAAATTTTAATCCTAATCCAAACGGTCCAGGCCATAATAGGAGATTACGACAAATATTTAGGTAATTAGTAACTATATTAGTGATGTGATATTTTGTTTCACATTAAATTTCTACAACTAATTTCATTTATGTAGGGAGTTGTTGGTGCACTAGATGGAACTTTGATACATCCTTGTATCCCTAAACACAAGCAACATTTATATAGAGGGAGAGGAAAGGGGGATTGCTATCAAAATGTTTTGGCAATATGCGACTTTAAAATGATGTTTACTTTTCTTGTTGCCGGATGGGAAGGGGTAGCTCATGATTCTAGACTTTATTAGAAGCAATAAGAAATCCTAATGCACCGTTTCCATTACCCCCTCCAGGTACATACATACATACACATACATACATAAAATACATACATACATAGTTTGGATTTATTTGGAACTATTACTTAAATATTAATTATTATATAACATTTACAGACAAATATTATCTTTGTGATGCCGCCTATGCACACACACGAGGGTTTATGGCACCATATCACAATATGAGATATTTGTTAGGAGATTTTCAGCGAAGGCGTGCATTGAATAGTAAAGAAAAGTTCAACCACTCGCATGCAAAACTTAGAAACGTGATTGAACGTGCTTTTGGTGTCTTGAAAGCACGTTTTCCAATATTAAAGTAGATGGAACCCTTTCCACTTACGGTACAACGAAATATCACGATTGCATGTTTTGCACTTCATAATTTTATACGCAAAAAGGGTTTAGATGATGAACTCTTTTCAAGATATGAGCAATCAGATGTGCAACTTGAGAATAACAACGTATTAGTTGAAGTTGATGAAGGAGTTGAGGAAGAAGATCAAGTTGTTCAACCACAAGGGAATGCATCGGATCGACAATATATGACTAATTTAAGAGATAAAATC
Organism: Artemisia tridentata subsp. tridentata; assembly: GCA_021014915.2. Taxonomy (NCBI): domain Eukaryota; kingdom Viridiplantae; phylum Streptophyta; class Magnoliopsida; order Asterales; family Asteraceae; genus Artemisia; species Artemisia tridentata. The sequence continues at coordinate 418,828,419 of CP139505.1, forward strand.
GTGCAACAATTAATGAAAGTGATTTAGTTTGGGTCCTAATTTGATACATGTTTGTAGTATTTTGATAATTTATGTGCTTTATGTTTTGAACCATTATGTATAGGTATATTTGTCTTTAATACTCTATATTTTAAGTGATATTGGTATATTTAATTTGAACCATTATGTATTGTCTTTAACACTCCGTATTTTAAGCGATTGCTTATTTTGCACTCAATAGTACAAAAAACCAGTGAAAAAGAAAAAGGAAATGAAAAAGGGAAAAAAGTACTTCAATAGCACAAAAAAAAAACTAGTGAAAAAAAAAAGAAAAAATAAAAAGAAAGAAAGAAAGAAGTACTTCAATAGCACAAAAAATACTAGTGAAAAAGAAAAAGAAAAAAAAGAAATAGGAAAGAAGTACTTCAATAGCACAAAAAACAAACGGTCTTCTTCTTGCGGATGAAGAGCTTTAGATGTACCTCTTCTTTTGCAGACATGGTTGGTAGATGAAGAGGTAAAACCTCTGAAAAAATAAACGACACCTAAGACTGCTGACAGACTTCAAGGAAAAATACTCTAAGTAGTTAGTGCTGCTAGAGACTTAATGCTGCCAGAACAAAGAGTTAGTGCTGCTGATTCACTATTAGTGTTGCTGGAGTATTAGAGTCGGTTTATGTTTATAGAATATTTTGTAACGAAAGTTTTGTAATAGATAAATATAGAAAAGGTATTTATCTTGTATAGAAAGTTATTGTAAGCCAACTATGACTCCTTAGCCTATAAAAGGAGGACCTAGGGCATAGAGATAGACACATCTTAAGATGTTAACAGGATTTTTATAGAACTTCAAGGTTGTAAACCCTAATACTTCTGAGTATTCGTATTATATCAATAATATTGAAGTGTTTAGTTTGATACAATTGTGTTCTTGTTTACTATATACAAAGTTCTTCTTAGGATCAAATACAAGATTCCGCATTGTATTTGATAAACTTCAAGGCAGTTTCTATATCTAGTTATTTAAGATTTATCTAAGATAACTAATCCTTACAAGCTAAGGAATTCGATCAAGTTCTTAACTAGGATCAACAAATATTCTAATAGAATATGTTTGGATATAGAATTACATCCTCAGCCTGGAGTTGCTCCTAGATTCTATGGATGAACAATATGTCAATTGTTGTGTAAATTGTCATCGCCTACAAACTCGAAAGTTAGCATCAAACATTACATAATAGATATTAAAGTTTACAGAGTTTAATGAGCATAGTGTTGTTTGTATACAATGATGCTGGTTTAATTGAGATGATACTCAATACTAGTCATGGTAGGATTTCATCCTTGGCTATGTAAACTAGTTGTGCTCCCTAAGAGCATAGTTTCATTATACATTAAAGAATTAGAATACTTTAAACTTCAAAATTTTGATTATCATAAATTGGTGGTTGAGCTTGTCACACACTTTACGAAATATTATGTAGCAATTATTTGAATGCACACATACAAAAACTTCACTAGTTAAATTCATGAAATAAGTATTCTCAAAATTATGATAGATCAAAGTTGGTTGATTTATAACTTGTCAACAAGTATGATTATCATGACTTGAGGCATAATTCATCAACTAGAATTATCATACATTGATCTATTTAGTATTTGGATAAAGGATGTTAAGTATTTATTATTTGTAATGAATTTAAGTACTTGATACTAGGGATGGCAACGGGGCGGGTTTGGGACGGGGCGGCCATCCCCATCCCCAAACCCGATTACCAATGTTCTCCCCGAACCCGCCCCGATCCTCATCAGGGATCTAATCGGGTCGCCTCATTGGGGCGTGATGGTACCCCAAACCCGCCCCGTATTAATCGGGGATTTTATCAGGTTATCCTCTTTAGGTGTAATTCTCGACCAAAGCCGCACCATTTCACATTCATTGTTATTTTTCGATCATTAGCAATAACGAATTTATTAATATCTAATTACAAGCCTTAGTTTTCAACAATAGTATTATACATAAATAATGATTTTTTTTTGGGTAAAGGTGATTACCCCGGTAAAATATATATAATCACAAGAAACAGTTAAGTACAATGGAATGTGGCCGAATACCACATTAACCTCAAGCAAACGCTTGAACAACCACTAACACATTTGTGACATGCTACAAATGAGAAAATCTAGCTAACTACAAAAACTAGAACACCAATAGGGAAGAACCACATCAACGAGCAAGTATCACCACCACTAACCCACATCCGTAATAGAGGAGTATAGCACACCAACTGAGACTGCCTCCTTAAAAAACATTCGCAAGAAAAACCTAGTGGAAAAACCCTTGGAGAAGGAAAAAAGAGTACAGCTCTCAATTGGCACTCTACCTGAAAAACATAGCCAAAATAAGACTCACTTCCAAGCACCTTCAATTCAAAACATCCGAGAATCCCAGTATAGATAAACGACCAATCTTCATCATTAATTGAACCTGATAAGAGAATTAGGCAGCTTCCAACGATGCAAGAAAACGTCCACACTACTCGTCTTCTTAAATAATGATAAATTATACACCTAAAAATTAAAACTTAAAAATATGACACTAAACGAGTTTCTATAATCACGATTTTGCATTCTTTAAAAAAAATATTAGAGTAATATTTTTTTATTACGTAAATATTAACAAAATACTATATAGATATAGATATATTTGTATATGTGCATATATTAATCGGGTAGGACGGGGCGAGGATTCCCCGCTCCCCGCCCAAAACCCGATTAAAATCCCTGTTTAATTCCCAAACCCGCCCTATAACCCGATTAGCATGCCCCACCCAGCCCTAATTAGTTCGGGTTTCGGGTTTTTTTGCCATCCCTAGGTACGTTTGTTTTCATTTATAATAATTATGTCCTAAATTTGCATGTTTAATCCGTGAATAATTTAGTTATTCTAAATCGTCCATTGATAATTAATGATATGGGAATATTATTAAACTAAGACAAATCTAATTTTTGGTAGGAAATACTAGAAAGTATATTGATGCGTTGACATACCAAATTCACATGATATTCAATGAATTGAATATAGGACTTATCCCAAACTACATGATTTTACTTTATGGATATTGTTATTAAGTAAATCATGAATAGTTATCCTCAGACTTGAGATACCAGATAACTGTCATGAATGTAGTGCATTTCTGTGGAACAATTTAAGGCTATATGTAACTGGTTGTCATAAGGATTGTTTTCAGAAGTGTTACAAAGTTTATGGGTTTTGCTTGTAGTCAATATAGATTTTGTTCCTTCAAATTTGTTTTGGAGTTTAATATTGTTGGGCCCCTCGTAGGGTTGACAAGATGTTTGTGTGGCCACGCCCAAGATTTTCTGGAATACTTTCAGAAGATTTGGTAATCTTGCTCAATCACAAACAACGAGAAACAGAATAGTTGAATAAAGAATGACTTAGATCCATATCTTTATTTAACATGGTATTAGTGACAAAAGGATAATAATAATGATGAATCATTAAAAGTTTTTTTCCAGAAGACCTTACTGGAATTGTACTAGAGGCATCGGCGTGTTGTTAGACGCTAACCGATGTGATTACACTATTAAGATATGTCCAAGTGGGAGCTGTTAGTTTATGGACATAAATTAATAGTTGTATGTTAGGATCGAACTCGAGATCATGGGATTGCCCACTTTACGTATGAAGAGTTAATGACTAATAATTTAATATAAAAGGTTATATTTAATTATTAAATACAGAAAACGACTAACGGACATTAAGTAATTAACAATAATTGACTAACGACCGTTAACTATTAAAAGGAAAAGACTATAGATAGAAATTAAGGTCAAGAAGGTTTTGGATCCCTTCTTTGGGCTCATAACCGATCGGTGGGGGATTGGGGAAACCCAATCCTACACCAACTTGTCTTTCAAGTTTTCTACATTATATATACAAACCTAGGGTCATTGGTTTGGTACCTTTTGTGCACACAGAATACCAAACCCTAAAGTTTCTTCTCCATTCTTTTGGTTGGGTGCCGATCGAACTAAACCCCTCTTAGGGATTCAATTGGTTGTTTTTAATAAACAAATTGTTTTGTGTTCTTATTAACTAGCATTACATTAACTTGGTATTAGTACGTGTGTACAAGAACGTGATACCAACACACTATTGTTAGTATCTTGGATTGAATTACAAAACGGTAAGGGGTAATTCTTATAATCCAGATAAACCCTAATTAGGGTTCATAAAGTTGATTGATTGAAGAATTGCTAAATGGCAAGCATACTTTTATATTCGGTTAATTACTTACATGTTATATGATCTATATGCTTCCGCAATACTTTGATGTTTATGTATTTAATTATGAGTAGTCATGTTATTAAATTCCAACACCCTAAATGACCGCAAGTCACAATTATTCCTCTTTTGATTAGTTTACTATCCTTAACTATGGGTTCCTCCTCAAGTTTAGACCTCTTTTTTTTTTTCTTTTTAGTCCTACTGACTTGCTTGTGAAAATACAGTGGTAAAAGAGTTGTGAATTAAATATTAGGTTTATAATGCCAAATTGGGACTTTATAGCTGTAGTTCATTAGGATCTTTGTCACCTAAATCCACAACACTAAACAGGTATATGGGACCATGGTTTCTGTACAAGGATGGACAAAAAGGCCTTGAGGAACGGACTTAGGTGTCAGAGACCCACACTGGTCTCACAACCCTTCTTAGGTGTACTATCATTATACCATTCTGGCATCAAGATATCATCTTTTTTCTCACATGCACTACTTGTAGCTTCACTCCCATGTCCTATTCATACTCCTCTATAGTTTCCCTTATTTGGGATGATGACATATAATAATAGTTGAGCTTTGTAAGTCATTGTTCAATACAGTAGTTTGTTTTTATATACGAAGAGAGTATGTTACTTACAATTGATACAATATATTGTTATAATAATATGATTTAGGAGGCTTTATTAACTGAAAATACACTATAGCATGCTACAATATCTTTGTACATTGTCCAATTCAACTTAATCTGGTAACTAAGTGTACAATCTAAAAGACTTTTCATGGAACACTAAAGGAATAGAAACTATCTACTCTTGTGTTTTCCTTATGATATTTTGTTTATGGACACTCTATTTAAAGATATGTACTATGATATTGTAAAGACCAAGAATCGTGTTTTAACACCTTCTGGTGGAAGAGGTTGATCAAAGTAGAAGAGATCCATGTTAGTTTTAGTGAGAGAATGTAGAGAGAAGGTGGAGTGATAAAACTTGGATATTATTGATATGTTGAATGTTTCACAACCACACCCCTCAAGTGGAGACTTGAGGAGTATTTATATGACTTACATGACAACTATCCTAATATTACATTATAAGTCCTTGCACTTTATGCATACTTAGTTGTCTATTAAAATTCACGCAAATATCGCTCAGCTTCATTTCTAACAATCTCCCTCCAGCTAGAGATATACGTGAATTGGTCACAATGATTCCTAAAAAGTACATAACAATGATGAATACAATGCTGAAGTAGATCAGTTTCCTTTAAGGATGACTTCACAGCTCTTGATCTTCTCTTATCTTTCTCAGCTTGCTTGAATTACTTGCAGAATCACTGTAATGATCTAATTGGGTTAATACTCCCTCCCAATTAGTAAGCCATTTCTTTTACATGCTCCCTCCCAAATTGACAACCCGTTTGATATAGCCTTGATGCTTGTAGAAGAAGTTTCTCTAAAATCTTGCCAAATTGTCTTCAGTCTCTTGCACAGCGGAAAATGGATTATAGACTGATGACTTGTAACTTCTTCACAGGTTTTTTTGGGGAGCATCATATCGACATCTTCAGCTCACTTAGAATGCTTCCAGTTCTTCATAAACAACCCCGATGTACACATTTCTCCCTCCAGGATGATGACGATCTTTCGGACTCATCCTACATATGTGTACATAGACATATCAACTAGAAGCAACATACAACTCAATACCCCATGAGTGGATGTCGATAACTATTCTCTCTTCAATTCTCTTCAGATCAATCTCTTCTCAAACCTCTTGAATCAAAACAACGGCTTTTTGTAGTGACTGCTGATGGAGAAACCCACTATGACGAACTTGAAACTGTAGTAGAATAACCCAGGCTTGTGACTTAAACTTGCACAATAATGTGACTAAGAACCTATACTGAGCACTACAATGTAACTCCTTAAAGCATAGGTCGTTTCATATACCCATCCATCCTTCCTTATCTGTATATGAACCTCTCTTGAATTATCCACATCTTTGTGTGACACTAAGTACTATAACGCATCTCCTTTAAGTGATAGTTAACTAGGTCTTCGTCCATCCACCCCTTGACCTATGAAAACTAGATAACCCAAGACTTAATCACTATTCCCATGAGTGCTCAAACAAGGATCTCGAAGAATCATGCATCCAACCAACCCTGATATCTTCAAGATACTAAGTACACGTACCCGTGATATTCCATTTCACCCCTTCAAATAAGTAATAATGAATCATCATCCTTATAGTCACAGTTGAAAATTTAGCCATTGTCATTTGATTGCGATTCTTGATCAGGATCTTTTCGGCTATACGTGGTGATGTTGACGGTGTAGGCCAAAAATATCATTTGTGATTTTGGTGTGAAATATGCCATAAAATGACATTCTAATGATGCTGGAAAATTTTGAGTTTAAGAAATTTTTACGCCAAAAATTCCCCAAAAAATTCGAATTTTGGCCAAAAAATTTGAATTTTGGGACAAAATTTTCAGTCTTATACCAGAATTTGAATCTTGCGTAAAATTGAACGTTTAGTCTCCTGTGAAAATTAAATTTTACTCAAATATTCCCGCCAAAAGGTTGTCCGATATCTGAATTGGCTTAAGTTGTCCGATATCGCAAATGCTGTATTGTCCGATATCTGAATTGCAAAAAGTTCTCGGATGGCACTGAATTGCGATAAAGCTGTCTAAGGCTGAATTGCGATAAAATTATCGAAATTTGAATTTCGATAATTTTTCCGGAAATCAAACTTTGAATCGCGATAATTCTGTTGGAATTCAACCTTTGATTTGCGATAGACTTTTAGCTTCCAATTGCGATAAAAGTGCTGGTTACATTGAATTGCGATAAAACGCTGGTTTTGTGTGAATTGCGATAGAACCACTGAAGCTGCCAATTTCGATAAACTGTAGAAATTACCAACTTTTTTTCTTTTAGTCTTACTAGCCCATGCTATTCCACTGCCATGCCCATGCTACTTGTAAGACTAACTTTCACCCACTTTTACCAACTCAACTCAATAATTCACAATCAAACTTTAACAATAATATCCAAAAACAACTTTTACACAATCTTCTTGAATTTTTTCGATCAAAACACTTAGAACACCAAATATTCCAAGCGTTAAAATGCAAGATACAACAAGAAAACTATGAAGTCTTCACAACCCAACTGCTAATAACGAACAACCACAACCTTACCATCAAAAATTAGTGTACGATTCCAATAAAAAACACAAACAGCCACGATTTTTGAAGAACAAAAACGCAACAGTTTGGTATTTAAAGAACAAAGATCGAACACAAAAACCCAAAAAAACTCGGCTGTAAACAAGAACCGAGATGAAACACACCAAGAATCACATTTTTTAACTCAAATACACCACGATTCGCCCCGGTTAGCTCTGATACCAATTGCTATGGCTTGTAATCACTCTTTATCACACATATATATGGCGTTAAACACAATTCACTTTTCTTATCGCAATTGACGCTGAGACATTTCTATCGCAATTGGGGACTGAGCAGTTTTATCGCATTCGATTCCGATAATATTATCGCAATTGGATCTCTACCAGAGTTCATCGCAAATCAGCCTCACCAGATATCGCAAATTAGTTTTGTCTGATATCTTTTGCCAATTGCGATACCAGACAGAACTAAAATTCAGATTTGTCAGTTTTAGTCCCTGTCCTTTCCAGAAGCCTTAAAGAACTTTTAGATTTGGCAGTTTTGGCCCTCATACTTCGGTGAAACGATTTAAAAGTTAAATAACTTTTAAGGATTTGATTCGAACGTAATTTCGTCAACTCAAAAGTGAACTCGGTATTTTAACTCTTGAACGGATATCTACCCTCTTGTATAAGAGTGTTAGATTTTTATATAAATTACCAATTTATATAAATTAGATATATTTCTATCTAAATTGACATTTTGCCATAATTTATATAAATTTTGGTCAAATTGAAATTTCTATAGAAATTTTCATTTTATCTAAATTATAATTTACATAACCTTTGTCGAACTTGTAACCTTCTGACTTTGTCTTAATTATACTCTAATCAAATTTTGTAACTTTATTTAAATTTGTCTCGTTTACTAAACTGCAACTTCAACCATCATCAACAACACAACAAGTCTTCACAACCGCAACGAATCTTAACCTTCAACAACAACATCTCCTATTTCATTGCAACGATCCTGAATCAACTTTATCGCACATCACAAGAAAATGGCATCGAGTTCTCAAGAGGGACAAATGTCTCCAGTTATGCAAAAACTTATTCATTCAAAGGAACGATGTCTCATACACCTTAAAGCAATCAAAAGTCAATGTGCAAGACTCACAGAGGCAAAGGTACCAATGGGGGATTCATATACATTTCATCGAATGTTTGCTAGACTCCTTGAACCCAAAATGGATTACCTGACATACAGAGAGAAACTATTAGATAACTTGTCTCTAATTGAGGACCAAATTGAACGAGGATATGAGTGCACTGAAGCATATCAAGCACTCAAGACGCAGTTTAAATGGTTTTTCGACTTAGATTTTAGTATGGTGGTCGAAATATATACAGGTCATTATCCAACAAGCCAAATATGGATTGAATACGTCACAAGAGACATGAAAGCTGAACCGTTTAGAGATCAGTTGCTTTGGAGAATAAACAAGCTGGAATTGGATCTTATTCAAAGATCACTTCATCTGAGAAAAGTGTGGGAAGAGAAGAAAGTGATAGAATGGGAAAGAATTGAAATGGAGAAGCAGAAACGGGAAAGGGAGCAAATTGAAAGAGAGCGGCTTTTAAAGGAATCAGAGGGAAATGAGAAAGACGCAAACAAAGATGAAGAAACAGTCGATAAGGGTACAACATCTGATGTTAGCTTGGTTTTAACGGGAAGTGACACATCGTCAGAGCAGCAGGTTGAAAGCAGTACTCCAAGGTACGATTCGGATGCTGATGGTTCACACAGGAATGAAGCTGTTTGGGATACTGAAGCTGACCATATCAGACCTTCATCTGACACGGCAATATTGGCAACGGTACAACATTCGCACGTTAATGATAATGTTGTTTTATTCGATAATGTGTTTGCTCATGACAAGACACATCCTGCGCATCCTGAGTCCATCAGTGACACATATGTGGTGAATCGGTTTGATAGTAATATCACTCCTACAACTCCAGATATGGATCCTAATGGAGGTGAGCCTGCCCAGGATGGATCTTCTCATGATCAAGATCATGCCTTATTTGCTTCTTTAATCCATAATTTCAAACATGAACTTGAAAAGTGCAAAGAGGACAATCGCAAAGCTAAGCAAACAAACATCTTATTGTCCAAAGAGCTTGAAAAAATAATAAAAAGCAAAGACATTGAAATCTCAAGCTCGGAAATTAAATGAAGAAATTCTCACACCAATCTTAAAACGAAATAAAGAACTTCAAGTTGAGTGTAGCGAAGCCCTGTCACGTGAAAAACTTTCCATTAAAAAACTGGATACAAATATGGGCCCCGCTAACACAAGGATCCAAGAGCTTTTAAAAGAGAACGTTGAATTAAAAGTTAAATACTCAGCACTTCAGGAAACCACATCAAATATTAAGATTGTTAACTCAAAACTTGAGAATGAGAATAAACAGCTTTTGAAACAAGCAAACAATCTTGAAACAAAGCTTCGAACAACAGAACAAAGTGCTCAAACTCTTCAAACGATGCTTCCAAAAGATAAGAATGCTCATAAAGGAAAATCTAGACTTGGTTTTGAAAATAACTTGCAAAATGAACAACCAAGTTTTCTAAACAAAATGGATGCTCTGTTCATTTCAGAAGATGAAGATAAAACTGAAAAAGAAAAACGCTTAAAAGTCAAATGAACAAAAAGCCCACTCTCGTACCAAGGCTTTGTGTATGGGTGTACACAATTGACCGATATACCAAAAGAACATTTGAAAAGAAAAGACACACATGTGAAAATATTTTTCAAAGAAGCTCAACTTGCTACTTATGATGCTAATTTATGGCAAAATAAATCAAGGAAACAGTTTTGTTATCTAAAACAGCATATTGAGCGTACATTAGAGGTCGTTCGGTTAAAACAACAAACCACCCATAGTAATCGAAATAATCTTCTTGCATCAGACATATACTTTCGAAATGAAGTTCAAAAGATTTTCAAAGAAGAAATTGAACCTCATGTGAAAAATATCAACCTAAGTTTTGAATATTTTGAAACTTATCTTGTCAGAGAAATGAGGGAAGATTTAAGGTATATACATTCTCTTGAAGATGAATTTGATGAAAAATGTCTAACACTTGATATTCAAAAAGTCTTTTTCACAAATCAAATTGAGTCACTTAAGTCGGTGTCTGTCTGTCATGAGCATGAGAATGTGGATTCTGATCATACATATTTTTTGAAATCTGAAAATCTTTGTTTCAAAAGGAAAATCACTGAACTTTCAAAAGAAGTTGCTGAAGTCAAAGAAGAATTGTCAAAAATAATTGCTTCTTCTGAAAACCCTTTGACAACAGTGCTCAAAGAAAAGGAAAAGATTTTTGAAGAAATTGTGATGATGCCAAAATCAAGTTTGATTTGGACGAACTTGATACAAAAAATATTGAATTGGAACATGATGTGGCATCATTACAAAAAGAAAATGAGCATTTGAAACAGACTTACAAAAACCTGTTTGATTCAATCAAGCGTTCACGAGTTCAGAATCAAAAATCAAACACGAAACAAAAAGAGTCTGAAGTATTGAAGCCTCAAATCACAAAAGTTTCCTGTCTAAATCCCTTGTTTGATTCTAATTCTTCAGATTGTGAAACAGAAAATGCAAATCATATGCTTCAAACAAAAGTTCTTGAGCTTGAAACGCTTTTAGCTCAACAAACAAATGATCTTGAGGATGCCAAAACTGATCTTTACAACAAAACAAACAAATTCGAAACATATTTTGAAAGACTTGAAAAAGAAAATATTGTTTTCGAACGGAAATTGGCACGTAAAATGGATGATTCAAAAGCTGAAAAAGATCAATTTTTGAAACAAATTGCTTCCTTGGAATCTAAACTGGTACCTAAAGATCATCTTCAAAACGAATACAGTGATTTGAGAACTGCATACAATGCTTTAAGAGTGAAGTTTGAGTCCCTTAACCATTCAAAAGGAAAAGCTCCCATTTCAAATCTTTCAACACCAAAAGTGAGTGTTTCAAAGAAGGTTTACACTGGTGAATCTTCGAAACCGTTTTCAAAAAAGGTTTCCCAGTTTACTACCTACTCTTTGCAAAAAGGAAGGAAGTTTTCGAAGAAACCAAGATTTTATGAAACGCTCACTCCTCAAAAGCTGTCAAGGTCAAATATGTCTCAGAAGAGACTCCAAGATTTCAAACTCCACACTCTCGTTTTACACGGGTAAAGCAAGTGTGGAAACCAAAGCAAAGTCCTTCAAACTCTGAAATGCTTATGCTACAACACAAAAATAACTCTGCTTTAAAAAAGGATTTAAAATCTCCGTTGATTTCGCGAGCGTTATTTCAAAATGAAAAACCAGTTTTCAGTCCGCGTTGGAATTCAACTTCTCTGAATCAGATCGACACAACTTACAAATGGATTGCAAAACATGCTAAACCCGTTGGTGCAGTGCTCAAATGGGTTCCAAAGGTTGTTGTCTAATTTGGTCTTAATGGCTTCTGAGAGACTCACTCCAGAACCCGCTCTTAACCCTATGGCTTCGTAACAAATCAGTTTCGGATCCGAGCTTCAAAGAAAGGAAAGTGCTTCTTCAAAAATTTTTGAGCACTTATCCTAAAAATCTAAATGGCTTGTAAGTATTTCAGCTTACAACCCGGGCTTCAACGTTTTGGCTTATGTACACATAACATTGCATAACCCGTTTTTCAAAGAAAGTACCCTGTTGTACACTTTATTACAACAATCTTAAACGATAAGAAGTTTTCATGCAAAGGTTTTGAATCTAAACTTCTTAATCGTAAGCAAAATTTTATTCAAATTTCATCAAAAGGTTTTTGAAAACTTTTCAAAAATTTTACTTAAGATTTTCAAATTTTTACTCCCCAATTCGCTCCAAATTTTAAAAATGTCAAAACTAATACAAGTTTTGAGGGGGAGTATTTCAAAAGAAATTTGTTCCAAAAAGTTCATACAAAAACTGTTTCTTCCTATTTAGCTTTCCAAAAACAATGATTTTAATCAAACGGTATCAAAAATACCATCGAAATGCTATTTTTTAGGGGGAGAAATATGATTAAAATGTGATCATGGTTCGAATCTCAAAGACAGACTCAGTTGAAACCTCGAATTGATGAAACTAAATGTCAGTTATCGAAAAGACATGTCCGGGACGGGTAATAATTTCAAGCTGGTTTACCAGTGATGTAAGCGTGTCTCGCAAAGGACTTGTCTGAGTAGAATGTACCAATTCGAGAGATGATCATTGAATATGACCAGGACGGGTAATAATTTCAAGCTAGTCTAACTAGTGATGTAAGCGTGTCTCGCGAAGGCCATGTTCATTGAAAATCGATCATTTCAAATGTGCAAACTCTACCCAACATGTGCAATTTATTTCAAAAATGCATGAGCACATGTGAAGGGGGAGTATTTTAGAAAATGCAAAACTCTTGAAGTGTTAATCAAAATGTGTTTTATACATAAATGCTTTGAGAGATTTTCACAAAAGGTTTTATGACATGTGATCAACAAATCTAGGATAATCATGGAGTAATAAGGTGATTATGGTTAGGTAATGTCTAATGATCCGCCAGAACCGGAGGGATCTACCCAAGGACAATTCCAATAGATTAGAATTAGAAGTCCTTAGGTATGATTGAAAAAGGAGCAAAATGAGAAAGGAGAAAGAAGGGGTTGAAGAATGAAAAAGAAAAGTTTAATGAAATGGTGAAAAGAAATAGCCCTCCATGAAAACTTAGGAAAGAAACCGGGTCAATACATATGCTATCGGTACTCACTAAGGTGATACTGATATTGAAGACAAGACGTCATGGACCCAGTGACGCGGTGCACAAACCCCTCCCAGCCACTCAGATATCTCTAAAAAGATATTTGTTTCATTTCTCACGGAGATCAATGCATAATCTATCGACCTCTCACTCCGAGATGAGTTGATATTGAAAAGGTGGCACTCTGCTCCATGCCTCTGATGACTAAAACCAAAACGCACATAATTGAGTCTAGAGCCATGAGATTCATCAAAGATCTCTTAGATACACTTTCTATGCAATACACTTGTGTTCACCATAAAGGACATAAGTTGTAAGAGTCTTAATGAGATCTGAACCTGCAACCACTGGACGAATTATTGCTAACTGTTTTATGCAGGTACTGAAGAAAGTCCATCAATCATCATACGTCTCAACATCTACATTGGAAGAAGCGATGCTGTGTATACATGAAGATGTTGATCAACGCAAAGAACAATCAAAAGATGATATGATGAAGATCACAATGCATGAAGGACCAAAGAAACACAAAGTTCAAGACCCTGAAGTCTAATGACCTAATCACGTGGTGCATCTTTTGAATGACCATCCCTTAGGGGGAGATTGTTAGCTTTGATTTTATAGTTTAAAGTGATGGTCATTCACTTATGTTAGAACTTTGTGTAAAGTGGGCTTGTGTTATATTAGTGTTAAATGTAAAAGCCCAACCCATGAGCAAAAGTCCTCAAGGCCCATGGAAAGCCCTTTAGGCAAAATGCATGTGATATATATTCATCACATCACCTCATTTGTAAGAGGTGCAAAAGGTGTAATGTGTGTGCAATAAAAGAAACTTTAACATATCTCTATCTCTCTCAATATATACGATCCATTTACACCCATTGTCCCATCATTCTCTTGTGTTTAACGCCATATATATGTGTGATAAAGAGTGATTATGAGCTACAACAGATATGTTACAAACAACAAATTCAAATCAATTTATAAATTAGAAAACCAGTAAAATTAACCATATTAACTGCCAAGATTTCAACATACAAATCATACCACACGAGGGTCAGTAACTTGTCCCATAAACAACACAGCTCCACTCGTATCTTCTTTAATCACAAACAAGAAAGGATGATCTGCAATGAAGTCAACAACCCTGATGAACTCAAATAAGTACATTTTATTATCATCATTTATCCTATTTATTTGACTTGTTTTATTATATTATGTATGAGAATTGGTACGTTAATGTTTACTTTTGTAATTCTCAGGTAAAAACAAGTATTAGGTGAAACTTGGCGAATTTGGACTAATTATGGAGCGAAACAAGCTAAATGTCAAAAGTCTACAAGATCAAGTTCATTCTGCTCCAGATACGCCGCATCTTACTTCTTACATACGGCGTATCACTATCAAGATTTCACGAATCACAATCCAAGACTGCTAAGGACATGCGCCGCATAGAAAGATCAATATACGCCGCATCTAAAGGCGGTGTACGAATATTTCCTGAATATTTTAATCTTGGACCCCACGCGAAGTTACGGAGATGCGCCGCATCTACTTATGCCATGCGCCGCATCGACCCCCAGACAGAAACTATAAATACCTCACAAGTCAGACGGATTTAAGTGTTGGAGTACAGAAAAATACAAAAACCCTAAAGAAGACAGCCGAATTCAGACGACTTGGCAACACAAGACACACCCGAATCGAAGATACAAGAGCTGTAAGAAGGTCCTGCATGTATTTAATTCATTAAGTAGTTTTGTTTTATTGTAATAGTACACTTTAATCCATCAGGATTGATGGGCTGATGTCATTTGACTACGGAAGAGAATGCGCACCCCTTAAAATTGCTTTCCCATCGATTAAAGTTTATATGTTTGATGTCTTTGGTTTCTACTTATTTAGTGCATTGATAACCTCTGTGTTTATTAGTGGCCTGCGCATTTGACTACGGAATAGAATGTGGCTCCCACGGTTAGGATTAATCTGATCAATTAATAATAACTTTTAGACATAAGTAATCATTAAGGGATTTCTCGCCGATAAGATTAGAGCTAACGAGAAAGGTTTAACTATATACACTTCATATAAAACTAGCAATAAAACAAGTGACAAGCTACTTAATCATCAGGACAGGTCTTCTTATTGTTTCTTGTATCTATCTGTGTACGTGTGTGTTAATCGCTGATTCGTGCTCCTTGTTTAGTTTATTATTTAATCTTAACCAAACCGTGCCAGTCTCTCAGGCTGAACCCCCTTGCGTTAGATTAGATTGTATAGCTAACTTAGAATATTAAAATACTGATTAGAATAACTAGATAATACGTTCCACTCTTAGTGATCGACACTCTACTTACCATTATATTCATACTGACTGGGTACACTGCTCGTTAAGTGTGTGTGTTATTGATAAGTCGGCTAAATATAAATTTAAAACATGAGTAGGTATTAATACTGCTAAACCACAACGATACATCACGCAGCACATCAAGTTTTTTGGCGCCGCTGCCGGGGAGTGAATTGTTATTATCTGTTAATTTGATTAGTGTTTTAATTAGATTTTTCTTTTTAGTTTTTTAGATTTTAACCACTAACCCATTGTATATTAGTTAGATTGCATTCATTGTACTATTTGCATATTTTCTGTTTTTTGTGTGTTTTTATTTTTTTGTTTGTTTGTGTGTTTGTTTTGTTTGTTTATTTTATTTTATTTTTCTGTATTATGATATCGTTGTATTGAGCAGACACAAACGATACGGCGCATCTGATTCCTCAGATACGGCGTATTGCGTTTTACTTTTATAAAATACAACGCGTTTAATAAATTCGAGTACGGCGCATCTTTCCCCAAGATACGGCGTATTCTGTTTTTAATAAGAAAATTTTTCTAAACTTTGACGCCATACGGCGCATCTATTTTAACAGATACGGCGTATCTATTATTTAAATTAAAAACAGTTTTTCGAATTATTAAACAGATACGACGCATCGATCTCTATCGATACGGCGCATCTACTGAATCAAAAATCTTGTATTTTGAAACGTAACGAAAATACGGCGCATTAGCTTCTGTTAATACGACGCATTTAATTTTTTAATAAATATTATAGATTTTTGATAATTAAAAACTGATACGGCGCATTCTAATTCATAAGCGGCGTATCTGCTTTCTGAATAAAAGTCTGATTAAATTTTAACGTCATAAGATACGGCGTATCCAGCTTTCTGGATACGGCGCATTGTCTGCAGATATCAGCACTTTCTGTTCTTTATATCCGTTTCCAAATTCATTAATTTCTCTTCTAGCGAACAAATCCTACTGATGATTTTGCCTATGATGACATGTTTTGCTATGGAAGATATGTCAATGAACGGATATCTTGCTAAGGAACTTATGAATGACATGCACAATGGAAAGTCCCGCACCAAAAAGCCGTTAATCTTGGAAAGTGATGACGAGTGTGATAACTATGAAGTTAGCTTGAGCAGGTTCCCAGCATTAAGCATTGCTAAGGGCTCAGAATTGGAAAAGGAACTCTTGCTTTCGGACTCATTTGAAAATATCGATGCTTTGCTATCTCATTCTAACATGCCTTGCTACTCAGTGGAAGTTTATAATGATGTCAACTTCAATGTGCTCACAATTGATGCCGATTTATTTTCATGGGAGACCCCTCTTGAAGCTACTTACAAGGAATTCAAACGCTTATGCAGTATTGAAGATGGGATATTCTCTTATGATTTACTAATGAGCTACACTGAAGATGAATTGTTACTCTTATGGCCCATCATTGAATCTAAAGGATTGACTTGGACTACTATCGAATAAAATGATGGAAAATTCCAAATTGAATACATGAACTCAAGCAATAAAAGCTATGGTGGAGGCAATACCCAACCTATGAAAATTTCTTACATGCCTTATTCCGAACAGTACTGGGGATTAGATGAGAACTATCTGGATGATGAAAGAATTTATGCTGTTTCGGAGATACTATTTCATGGCAGGTTGGTAAGGGTGATAGACATCTCCCTAGAAGAATGGCTTGAACTTAAATACGGTGATCCTAAATTTGCTCCTGTAAATGAAATCAAACGGATTATGACCTCATGGTTGACACGGAGTTTTAAGTCACAATTTAATGAGTTCATGGAGATGAGAAGGAATATGATTGGTAATACTAGCTTTGACGTTAACCACGATCCTAACGATGTTGATTTTTCAGATTGGTTGGCTAGTAAGTTTAATAACCATAAGAGCATGGACCGAGCTACTAAAGATGTGTTGTGGGTATATTGGATGAGAGGGGAAGATGAAGAAGTAGAGAGCAACAATGGATCATCATATGAAGATTCAACAATCAAAGAGGGGATTGAAGAATTATTCAGCATAGACATTGATTTGCTTAATTATGAGACACCCTTGTGCGAACAGTTCAAGGAATTTAACTACCTTCTTCAAATCGATACTGATGTGCTAACTGGAGATTTACCGGGATTTAAAACTTATGATGAATTCAAAAACACCTGGTACTATGAATGGAATGACCAAATACCATGGGTATGCGATAAACCATGGGAATTTGCGCATATTGATCACACTTGTAAACCTTTCTGTTTCAAGGATGGAAGTAGTGTATGGCCAACCTGTGATTATAAGAATGATGGAGCCTGCAATGGAGGTAGCATAATTGGGATGAAACGGGTTGGAAACGATGTATACTTTGAAGACTATGATTGGTATGAAAATGTCGAAGACTGCCCAAGCAAGGCAGAGGCTTTGCAAGAAAAGGGGAGAATCGAATACTTAAAAGAACTTAAGGGAGCATCGAATACTACTTTCTGGGAATGGGTGCATGGACAATATGACGATTACACAAAGCTTAGTCGACGCTTGCAATGGGAATTGAATAAAGAATGGGATGAGATCCAAGATAATTATCAAGCCGTTGACGGGGTTAATTGTGATTCCTATGATAATGACGATGAGTCATTAATTGATGAACTTGATGACTATTTGAATAAGGACCCATATGTCGAGTTTGTTGACAAAGACGAAGATGAGTTCATCAAGAGAAAATATCGACTACTTGGGATCCCTTATAATAAACCGCCCATGATAATTTCTGAGACGTTTAAAGTCGTCAAATACTCTTTGGGGCCTGATGAGGAATATGTTGCGACGAAGACAAAAAAGTTTATTAGATCAAGTCGAACGGAAGAAAATGTCGCGGAGCTATACGGGAACATCTTTCGGATGAAGGAAGAAGGATGGACCATGACAAGAACAAAATGAGGAGCTGAACGTGAGTCTAACTTGAAGACTCTGGAATAAAGACAAGTGCTGACCGGGAGACAACCCGGAGAATTTTTATTTCTGTTTTCTGTCGAGTCTGTCAGACCTGCAGAAGATACGGCGCATCTCCTTCAAGAGATGCGGCGCATCACCTGCACTGGTCATATCTTATTTTTATTTTTCTGCATTTTTATTTTTGACTTTAAAACTTTCTGTCAGTTTATTTAATGCGGCGCATCCCTGGTTAAGGATGCGACGCATCTTTTATTCTGATCCGTATTTATTCCAGGCTCGATACGGCGTATCCTTATCCATAGGATATGGCGTATCGACTGACCTGATGATTTCCAGTTTTAACTTTTAGCTTTTATTTTTACTAACTACTAATGTATTATACAAGTTTGAACCTTCTTAACTCAGGTGTGTTTAAAGCTTATATGGTATTATAGATTCCTGCAATTTTTGTGGATACATGATTTATGAAGCTTAGACGTTTTCATCCACAAGATGCTGATTTTTGCTCTTATACAAACAATGGAGGATCATACCGAGCAAATCTCAGGGGAGTTTTTCTGTTCTAATTCTTTTATTTTCCTGTTTTTAACCTTAGAGACAAACAACGAGGACGTTGTTTAACTTAAGTGGGGGGATGGAGAATTAGAACACTTACTTGTCCAAACTTTTTCAAAATATGCTTAAAATGTACTTAATATATCAAAATTTAAAATTTTTTTAGCATGTTTTTGTTTAAGTCTAAGTTACATAGCTGCACACATAACTTTATTTTCAAAAATTGTGAACTTTTCAAAATTCACAAATCTATGAGTGTGCCGGTGACTTGTAAACTTTAGAACTTGGCTTGTATACTATTCGAGACCACCATAATAAGTATTATTTATATAATTGGAATGACTTGTCTGAATTGGTAAAATTTCTAGGATTACACCCAATAGCCTTTATATGTTATGTGATATTAACTAACTACACTGGTTAGTTAACCCCCGTATAAACCCTTTATTTACTCTCATTTTTAGAATAAGATACCCCTAGAAAAACCCTCAGAGCCATTCCTTTCGTTTCTAACACCTTTGTTAAAAATGTTTCGTTACACCCTTACACCTTAGCCTACCCTGTAGATTAAAATCCGTGGTAAATTGCTTTAGGCAAAGTGTGTTTCCTTACTGATACGACCAAGAATCACGTTTGGAGGTGGAGGAAACACCATAAACTCGAACTAAAGATTAAACATTGAATGTTCGGTTTATTGATTGCTGAGGTGTGTATGTTTTCTAGAGAGAGAGTCTAGAAAACACACACACCTCGTATGTTACAAATGAATCCTCAACCCTCCTAGTATTGACATAGGAGGGTATTTATTACAAAGCTACAAGTCTAACTTAGCAATATGACTAAACTAGTCCTTGTACTTTACATGCTATTGCAATTCCCACAAATGACAAAACTTTAAAGCTAACACTTACATTACCTGTGTTCGCGTGCGTAATTCATTATCTTTGGTTAGGTCAGGAAATTGCACAATGCAATTGGTATATATTGTATAACTTTTGAGTTTATTTTTCGTGTGTTTACTACTTTCACTATTACAGTTATTTCTGAAAATATGAAAAATATGGAAAAATAGTAATGGAAAAGTTGTGAAATTTTACACATTTATATGTTGATGTTAAAAAAAAAAAAAAAAAAAAAAAAAAAAAAAAAAAAAAAAAAAAAAAAAAAAAATCGAAAAAAAAAAATAGAAAACAAAAAGAAAGAAGAAAAAGTTGGAAGTTTATTTTAACCAACTTATGTAAAGTTTTGTATTAAGTGGGAGATATCACCACTATTTGTTGTATATTATACTTATGGATTGAATGGGAGTTGGCCGTTATGGGAACGCCAACTAAGGAGTATTCTTTGATTAAGATTTTGTTGAGTATAATTCGTGTCTACCTAAAGCGTGTGTTTCAAGTGTTAAAGCGTGAGTTATTCAATGATATGAGTCTTATTCATGGTATGGTTGGGAAAGTAATTTACCACACTTAGGATTTTAATTTATCTGTTTTGTTTATTTTTATTTTACACCAATTTATATGCTAAATGTTATCCATACCCTATATCATTCTCTATCCAAACCTTTGATTTAATGAGATTAGGGATTTGAGCAATCTTAAGTATCGTAGTCGTGGATTCGGCTATGTATTTATGATTTTGTCGCCCTTTTTAATATAATATTATTGGTGAAGATTACTTGGTCCTATCTTT
The DNA here is from genome assembly GCA_021014915.2 of Artemisia tridentata subsp. tridentata. Classification (NCBI taxonomy): domain Eukaryota; kingdom Viridiplantae; phylum Streptophyta; class Magnoliopsida; order Asterales; family Asteraceae; genus Artemisia; species Artemisia tridentata. The sequence goes on from CP139505.1 coordinate 418,849,269, forward strand.
AGCCCATTCGAGTTAAGGATTTGAGCAATTGCAAGTATCGTGTTCGTGGATTCGATCATGTATTTGTAATTTTGTCGCCTTTTCTGGAATGTGAAATCGATAGAGATTAAGAAGGATGATTAACCCTTAAGCCTCAAAACCCTTTTTACCGCTTTAGACTTGTTATTCCTTGGCTTTAGTGGGGGAGATGCGTATACTTGCCAAGCTTATGATAGAATATTCGTCACGACTGGACAGTTAAACGATTAGATTTGCTTTTATCTAAATATTTTATTTTTATTCTAATTCGTTAAGTGTTTGGTTGTGTGATTATGATGAAACGAATACATGCTTAAATATAAAAATAAATCCTAACACCTTCTAGGATACATTTTCATAAGATTAATTCTAAGGTTTACTTGGGGACAAGTAAAGTTCAAGTGGGGGGATATTTGATGAACTCAAATAAGTACATTTTATTATCATCATTTATCCTATTTATTTGACTTGTTTTATTATATTATGTATGAGAATTGGTACGTTAATGTTTACTTTTGTAATTCTCAGGTAAAAACAAGTATTAGGTGAAACTTGGCGAATTTGGACTAATTATGGAGCGAAACAAGCTAAATGTCAAAAGTCTACAAGATCAAGTTCATTCTGCTCCAGATACGCCGCATCTTACTTCTTACATACGGCGTATCACTATCAAGATTTCACGAATCACAATCCAAGACTGCTAAGGACATTCGCCGCATAGAAAGATCAACATACGCCGCATCTAAAGGCGGTGTACGAATATTTCCTGAATATTTTAATCTTGGACCCCACGCGAAGTTACGGAGATGCGCCGCATCTACTTATGCCATGCGCCGCATCAACCCCCAGAAAGAAACTATAAATACCTCACAAGTCAGACGGATTTAATGGTTGGAGTACAGAAAAATACAAAAACCCTAAAGAAGACAGCCGAATTCAGAAGACTTGGCAACACAAGACACACCCGAATCGAAGATACAAGAGCTGTAAGAAGGTCCTGCATGTATTTAATTCATTAAGTAGTTTTGTTTTATTGTAATAGTACGCTTTAATCCATCAGGATTGATGGGCTGATGTCATTTGACTATGGAAGAGAATGCGCACCCCGTAAAATTGCTTTCCCATCGATTAAAGTTTATATGTTTGATGCCTTTGGTTTCTACTTATTTAGTGCATTGATAACCTCTGTGTTTATTAGTGGCCTGCGCATTTGACTACGGAATAGAATGTGGCTCCCACGGTTAGGATTAATCTGATCAATTAATAATAACTTTTAGACATAAGTAATCATTAAGGGATTTCTCGCCGATAAGATTAGAGCCAACGAGAAAGGTTTAACTATATACACTTCATATAAAACTAGCAATAAAACAAGTGACAAGCTACTTAATCATCAGGACAGGTCTTCTTATTGTTTCTTGTATCTATCTGTGTACGTGTGTGCTAATCGCTGATTCGTGCTCCTTGTTTAGTTTATTATTTAATCTTAACCAAACCGTGTCAGTCTCACAGGCTGAACCCCCCTGCGTTAGATTAGATTGTATAGCTAACTTAGAATATTAAAATACTGATTAGAATAACTAGATAATACGTTCCACTCTTAGTGATCGACACTCTGCTTACCATTATATTCATACTGACCGGGTACACTGCTCGTTAAGTGTGTGTGTTATTGATAAGTCAGCTAAATATAAATTTAAAACTTGAGTAGGCATTAATACTGCTAAACCGCAATGACACATCACGTCCATCAGACCCTCACAATCCTCATCAAGCACACGGATTCTAAAATGCTTACAGTTACCGCTGCAGCTTCCGTGCCTTCTTCATTCACTTCTACAAATGATTTATGGTAAATGCCAGAAACATATCGGTTCTCACCCACAGATGAGTCCACGATTTCAGTCAAACCTTCACCGCCGGTGGAGGGCAGCACAAGGCCTAATTTCTTCAACATCTCAGAAGCTACAAACTCATATGGGATTTTAAATTTTGGAATCAAAATTTGTCCCACTTCTCTTTTATGGTGTGGCATTTGATTGTCTAAGAAGTTATACACGAAACCCATTTTCTCTATCAAATATGGCAGGCCATCTTTTTCGTTTGGGAGGTATAAGTACATTGTGAAACGACGTCTATCTTCACCTTGAGAATAGGGAAGACCCAAGACTTTGAATCCATCATATTCACGCACAAGTTGCTCTTCATAGCTCCTCATGAAGGGTACTTTAACTTTTCTCCCATCAATGAGGTTGAAGTCCAAGTATTTTGTATCTAATGGGTCAAACTTTTCTTTCCAGACTCCCTTGAAGTAGATAGCATTTGCAAACTTATGAGCTTCGTAGAACTTTCAACCGCATCAGTAGAAAGGATAATTTTTATAATGCCACTCGTCTGATTTTCGGCCCACAAATTCACTTCATTGACTATCTCAGCAGACTTATGTTAATAAAAGCAAGTACAAACGTTAGACATATCAAACCGGTATTGTATATCGTGTTATTATATTCTCATACGGAAAAGATCATAGAGCGCTGAAAGTTATTGGCGGGGACATGTCCCCGCCGAAAGCGTAAAATAGTCCCCTCCGATTATGTCGAATGTTGTAGTGAGCTAACATTGGATGAATAAGAGAAATGTCAAAAGGAGGGAAAGAACCCAACTTAAGACGGAGCAAACCTTTTATTCTGTTTAGAGTTAAATCTTTCTGTTATATGCACGGAACTTAGTTCCCGAACTAATAATTGAAGTTCAGATTTTCAATCCCACCGATATCGTTTCCCTTTTTTTCGTAAATGTTCAACAACTGGTGTGATTTGACACGAGTTGATTTTTTATTTTATTATTTATTTATTTATTTATATGGATGCAAAGACTACTATTAAACCTGTAATTAACCAATTAGTCTTAATTAAACATGAAGAGGTAAAAAGATATAGGGTTTCAAACACATTCCATCAATTGATTAGCACTTGTGTCAACTAGTTATATATACATGTAATTAAGACTGAAGGGAATGGAGCGATAAACCCGGCGACCCAGGCCAGGTTCGCCTCGGTTTCGCCAGGAACACCACCCCACCCAGGCGATCAAGGCTGCTAGCGACCTGTTTGGTTCGGCGGCTTCTCCCATTTTTTGAGAAAAAATTAGCCGTTGGCCAACGGCTTCTCCCATTTCATGGAAGATTTCGAATATTCGTCATCCTCATCATCAAGTTCAAATTCTTCAGAACTAGATGAGACGATCGAATGTCCCATTTATAACACCGTTAATAGATTTATTGAAGTCATGAAAGAGCGGGTAACAGATGATGGCCCCGTTTTTAGAAGAAGGGCGTATGTGAATCATCGTCGAGAGGAGGCAAACGAGAGGTTGATGCGTTTTTACTTTGTTGATCAACCGGTAATCGATGCGCGGGTATTTCGATGACGCTTTCGTATGAGTAGGCGGCTTTTTTTGAAGATAACAAATGAGTTGGAAGAAGAGTACCCACATTTTCAACAAAATTATGATTGTCGTGGGAAGTTTGGTTTCACCGCGATACAAAAATGTACTTCCGCGATTCGTCAACTAGCATACGGATCGAGCGTCGATTCATTCGACGAGAACCTGGAAATGTCAGCGAGGACTTCACGGGAGTCGTTGACCAAATTTTGTCAAGGTATTATTTTTAGAATTATTAGTTAGTATTTTTTTTGAATAATTAGTAGTATTATTATTAGTTAGAATTATTAGTTGTATCATTATTAGTTAGAATTGCTACATATTTTTAGTATAGTTAGTTAGTATTTTTTGAATTGTTACTTTTTAACTATTAATAGGTATTATTGAGATGTATGGGCCGACATATCTACATAGACCGACTTGGACGGATCTACAACGTATTTACGAGGTGCATGAGCAGATTCATGGTTTCCCGGGCGTGATTGGTAGTATTTATTGCATGCACTGGCCCTGGGAGATTTGTCCGACCGCATGGCGGGGCACACACACGAGGGGATATTGGGAAACCGTCGTTGATACTTCAGGCGGTTGCGTCTACCGATTTATGGATTTGGAACGCTTATTTTGGTCAGCAAGGATCAAACAACGACATCAACGTGTTTGAGTCTTCACCTATACTTGAAGAAATTATATCTGGGTTGGCGCCAACAAGTTATTATATTTTTCTTAGATTTTTTAATAAATGAATTATTTATTTTATAACTTTTTATGTTTTACTAACACGTTTTCATTTTCAATTTGTAGCTGCTTTTTATGCAAACGGTAATTATTACAGAGCCGGGTATTATTTGAGTGATGGCATATACCCGGAATACACTACCTTTGTGAAGACTTTTACCGACCCAATTGATGAAAAAGAAAATACTTTAAGAAGAAACAAGAGTCGGCACGGAAGGATATTGAGCGAGCGTTCGGGGTTTTGAAAAAGAGGTGGAAAGTTGTTAGTTTTCCATCAAGATATTGGGACAAGGAGAAAATGCATGCCGTCATGTATACTTGTATTATTCTCCATAACATGATTTTGGAGGATGAGGACAAGGCATATTGTCAAGATTTCAACGAGCACGACCCGACATTGGACCCCGAGTATTGGACTCAAGAAACTCCAATGGAGCAACGGATTGAGAATTCAAATGTCGTTAGAAGCCGCGAAACACACAATATGCTTAAGGCGGATTTGGTGGATCATGTATGGGATAATCGTGGCCCGAATGAAGACGAAAACGCGCCTCCAGAAGTCGACGATTTTGTTAGTGATGAAGAATAATTTTTAGTATTATTAGGTATAACAATTATGTAATATTTATGTTTTATTAGTATTTAATAAATACTATTTTTATTATTTGTTATAATTTGGGAGGAAAAAAACAAAAAAAAAAAAAAAACAAAAGCAAAATGAAAAAAAAAATCAATCATTGGAAGTGACACGTGTCGCGAGTCGCCCCACCCTCCTGGGTAGCTCCACTCCCCCTTTTTTGTGAGGCTACCCAACTTGCTGACGAGCCGCCACATGTCGCGAGTCGCCCACAAGTTGGGTAGCCCCATTCCCTTCAGTCTAACATTATCAGAAGATTATAATGTAAATACAAAGGGTTCGCTGAGATAGCTTAAGTGTTCAAGCCGTAATGTTCCAGCATCTGTTGGTTGTTAGAGTTTTGGAAAAATATTAAATCGTGTATGACTAGAATCGAACCCGGGACTGAGGGATTGCACACTTTACGTATGAATGATCAAAGGAATAATTAATATATATATTATTATATATTTTAATTATTTGGACACGAAATATGGACTAACGGACGTTAAAGTAATTAACGAAATTGACTAATGACTGTTAGTAAATAAAGGAGGAGGTTGAGTGTCAGGTTTTAGAACCTGAGAAGGTGCTAGCAATAACTTGTTGGACAAGATTAAATGCTATCTATAAATACCCCTTAATATTATTCGGTTTAAAGAGGTTTTCTTTATCCCTAACCGAATTCACTATTCGGTTCTCAACCACATACGACACAATAATAAAATAAAGTCAGTCGACTATTAATATACTCATGAGGTGAATTGACTTTATGAATCATTCAAGCATGTATTGTGCAGTGTTTGAGATATGCATCATACAGTCATGATATGCATCGTATAGTAAGGTTGACATGTGCATATTGAAAAGATATGTAATGTACATTATTAATTATAATAATACCGCATGACTTATCTTCGACATATATATTGTATAGTATGTAGAAGAATGATTTTATTATTTACTTCCTTCTTGAATAATAGATTCAAGGTTTATTAAACAAAATAGTTTTGGTTTAATAATTGTGTTCATTCACTAGCATCAACCTTTGGTTGCTTTTATAGTACGTGTGTACAAGATCTCGGATATAACATACTTTTGTTATTCATCTTGGATTGTGGAACATAAAGGTAAGGGGTTCCACGTTAATCTTTTTGGTTGTTCAAAAGAAGAGAAGTTCAAGTTTGATCTTTGTTTTGCTAAGATCAAAAGGTACGTTTCCTTTATGTTTTCGTTATTACTTTATACATGTTAATTAATGATCTTTGCTTTTGCTGTATGTGTGCTTTGATGTTTATGGTTTATTATTTATTTGAATGTCAAAATATTTAAATTCCAACAGTGGCAACACGAGCCGTTTAACATGTAATTGTAATTATCGAAACACATAATAAAAAATCAAATCTTGATTTGGATTTACATGTTTTTTGTTAGTCGTTTTTTTTTAGAGTTTTATGCTAGATCTTTAAAAAAAATATTCGATCTATACAATTTGGGAGGGGGTCCGACCCTCTTTTATTAAAAAGATAGTTTTGTAACCCTAATTAGGAACATGTTTATGTGATTATTTGAATAAAGGGTTACGTTCCTGTTAAATCCATGATTTTTTCATGCAAAGAAATCATGGATTAATGTTTGTATTTATGTGCTACATGCTTTAGATAGATCTAAAATTAGGGAAGACCCTAATTAAATATTAATGAATCAGTTATTTGCTATGTGGTATTTAATTAATTAAAACTTACGCGGTCAAGTTATTTGACGTCTGTGGACCATTGGGCACAATGAGCTCGAAAACCAATGGGAGTTTTATTAATTATATACATTATTACTCACATATAGATTATTAATAGGATTTATCAAAAGGGTTTGCATGTGGCTATATGTTTTAAAATTGTTAAGATCATATATGTGTTATTTATGGTTATTTATTTTTGTTAAAATTACTTGCTCTTATTTGTTTAAATTATCTATGAATTGTAAGCAAAAAGAGGGTATTTTTGGAATAAAAAATAAATGGACCAAATAACTATGAAACCCTAATTGTAGTAAATTTTAATTGTCAAGTCTTATGTGCCGACAGTGGTTCGCTTCGCACGGTAATTTGCTCCCAGGCGAGACTAGCAATTTAATATTTACTACATTAATTTTAAGCTTTAAAATCATAAATTGTTAATTGATTGATGCGACTGTAGCAATGGTCGAAGCGGCGGACCTAGTTTTGACAAACTAAAAAGTGGGTTTAAGGAGGCTTGACATTAAATTGTCATCCGAAAGGGGCGCGTTTTTAATCAACTTCGGTGGACGTTTGCCCCTCCGCTCGCCTGTGAGTCAAAATTAGACTTACCAAGTACACCATTCTGCGAAGCATCTTAAGGCAATGTTGTAAGTTTCTCAACGCCATCGATTAAAATTTTGTTTATTTAAGCTTATGAATTGGTAATAAAAATTGTTTTGTAAAACTTATGATACAAAGATGAGTGCATGCTTCTTTGTACATATTTTGATTGTCACATCAAAATTAATACCCTAAAATTTAAGTCACGTGCTATCTAATTATAAGAGACACTTGGAATTAATATCTGGCGTAAGTGAGACCTTGACACAGATATTAATGACAAGGTAAATTACATACTTTTATTGCCAGCAGATCAACTGAGTGTAATAAGAATATGTGAATTTACATGTTTCTAAATTAGACGACTTAATTAAGTTATAAGTGAGACCTTGAGACTTAAAGCATGAGATGGGAAGAAACATGCTTACATTGCAAATTGTTTGGCAAATGTAATTCCCATAAATTTAGGAGTCGGAAAATTGTTTCGCGATTATTGTACGACAAGTTACCATCTTTTGTACTTCCACTGCTAGCAGATCAACTGATGTGGTGGAACTATGAAAAGTTGGATCCTAGTTTTCAAGTAAATTAAATTCATGGGTAGTTTTATTTTCTTGAAAAATTATTATCGAAAATACTAAAATTGAATTTTGTAAATTCATTTAATGTATTAATGCAACGTTAAAAACCGTAAACGTGGGGCATTCTTTTAGTGGTAAATTGATCTACACCCGTAGGGTTTTGGTTAGAGTCAACTTTACTAAAAGAATAAACCAAGTCTACTTTCTTTGAGAAGAGTGAGACTTAAACCATATACCTTTTCATGAATGAGAAGGGTATAATGGAAAATTAGAATTGTCTAAATTCTAAGAAATAACTCATAGCAAAATTTTAATAGTTAAGAAAATTGCACATTTTATGAGTTATTAAATTAGAAGCTAGACTAGTTACCGCAAAATTGGTAAAAGGCAAACTAGCACACTTTGTCTAGTTATTGTGCTTTGACCACTTTTAGATGCTACATACCATTGTGGGGATGGTAGTCAAATTAAGGAAGAAATTGCATGCCCAATTATTTCCAAGTTAATTGAATTGATGGGTAGTCCATCATTAACAAAGTAGAATACATTCTTTAGTACTTAAGTAATTGTTACGTATGGGATTACTCAAAGATGTAGGAAAGTAAATAGCACACTATTTGCTTTTACTGGTTATGAAACACTTATAATGTTATCAAATCCAGTGGGAGCATTGTGATGTAATTACTGAATAACATATATCAATGTAATGATCCGTAATTCAGTGGGAGCTACGAGCTTATTATCTTGGTAGTAACCCAAATTATCTCTAGAATCTCTTGAGATAATTACTTTCCAATAGTAGACACTTGTGGGTTTAAGGATAGTCATGTGCGTTTCCTTACTAGACAAGTGATGCGTGGTTTTGCGACCTTACAACAGGTTTTACCTCTTGAGGGATCTCAAGAGGCTTGCAATCCCCACCAGGCAGTGTACCTGACCGATGTAGTATAGTGAAGTGGCAAGTACCGGGGGATTGATCGTTCTCTAGGGGAAAAGTGTCGTTAGGATTGAAAAACTACTCTAATAGGTCTAAGGGTGAGGGAAAATTCTTTTTGTATTTTTATATTTTTATGAAAGCAAGTAAAATCTCGGGTTTGAAAGAGTGGGCGGAATTAGTTGCTAGTCAACTAACCCAAATGACTACAAATGCAAATAAAATAAAATAACTGAAAATGAAAAGGTTGTGAAACTTATATGGAGAGAAATGTGTTTACTTAGATTTCCTTACTCCCTAACTATCTTTTACCGGTTGATTAGTGTGTATTAATTGCGTGGATGACGGGTGTATTCCTTAATACCAATTGTGGGGTGGCGTACGTACTTCCCCAACTCTACAAGCTCCTACTTCACTCCTATGTCAAGCCGGCTAAGAAGCTCCTAACATGGGATCACTAGAATTCTCTCATGCATTAAATACAACCATAATAACCTTAGTACGCATTGGTTCATGTTTCTTAAGACGTTCAAGCAAGTTACCGTATAGGAGGTTAGCCAGTTTTCTTAAGCCTAACATCGATAAACAATCATCCAATACAATTAATAACACACTAATAACCAATAATCAATAGTTAGGTTTCATTAGATCTAAGCAAACACAAGATAAATCTAGCCTAGCATGTTAATTAAAAGACAAGAACAAGATATAATCAAACAAAACATAGACATATTGAATGATTAAATGATTACTTATCTTCAATTAAACATGGGAGATCCAAGGGTATAAAACCCTTAAAAATGGCAGAAAATTCGTCTTAGGGTTTCTCCTCACAAAGTTGCACACTATGAATAAAAATTGCAAAACTATATATAGAGTTTAGTGGCTGACGGCGTCACGTTGTAGGAGGTGACGCCGTCACCTCGCCGTGGCTAGGGTTCCCGGATGGTCTTCCTGACGCCGTCCCTTTTTAATCCTCCAAAATCCGCTCTGGCCTATCAAGGGTTGACGCCGTCAGAATAGTGCTTGACGCCGTCTCTCTATAACTTAAACCGTGATGGCCTTGATCACCTTAAAGGGTGACGCCGTCAGACTTTCCATTGTAAAACTCTCTGGCGCGTCACGTGTATTTTGTCATATCCACCTCTTTTGCCAAGCCATGACGCCGTCAGGAGCAATCCTTGACGCCGTCAAGTGTACTTTTCCAGCAGCTTTGGAGACTTTGTCGTTTTCTTCACTTTTATGCTCCAAAAATGACCAAAATGCTTCCTTTTCCAGATTTCTTCTCCAAAGTACCTAAAATGACAAAAGGAACGATTTAGGGCAATATTTGATCAAATAAATACGATTTAGGGCTTAAATGACCCCCTAAAAGTGGTACACTTTTCGCTTCATCAAATACCCTTACACTTGAGATTTGCTTGTCCTCAAGCAAATGCTCTTTTATTCTAATCAAAATACAAGTTAGGGGTCATTTAATGCTAGTATAAAAGTAATTACAACAAATAGTCGTTCCACTTTAATCATAATAAGCACGGAGATTACAAACTAGCACCTCACAAGTAGTGTTTAGATACTCACATCTCTCAGGTGTCATAAAAGTATATATCTCATAAATGAAAATGGATAATATCTCTCACTACCTGTCATAGCAAATAGATTACCATAGGCTTGGGAAAGGATCAAAAACCTTCTCCACTAGGCGTAAGCACCTAAGATAAACTATCAAAGAGGGCTTTTACATGGGTTATAAACGTGAGGTGTAGGGATATGATAAACACGGATTTGTTGGATAAAGGATATTTTACTGGTGGCGAGTTAAAGATCTTGATTAATTACATGTACAATATGGCGTTGCTAAGCCAAGACTAGACTCGACTTAAGCTAAAAACAAAATAACAAAAACATAAAATAAACATAAAATGAAACGGGATGGTAGTCCGTATGTTTTTTCTACTTTTCTTTTTCTCATTTTTTTGTATTTTTCTTGATTTTTTCGATTTTTTTTTTCATACACTCTTGCCCTACCATCCAAAATAATACATCATAGGGGCGTTGCATTCCCCTTACACTTGAACTTTTACATAACTTTACAAATAACTATTCTAATGACTCGAATTAAGATAATCGAAACACTTGGAGTACTTTTAAAATATTTAGCACATATGGGGGTAATAATGTTGTTCTTCCCCATTACTCCATTACACTAGTACTTTACCCATGAGTCCCAATCGTCCCAAAACAATATGTACAAGGATATGACTCGACTTAGCAACCATGTAATCAATTAGATAATTAACTAAGGGTTTAAACAAATGTTGTCACAATAATGCACTAAAGATGAGTGCATACAAGGTAGGCTAAGGTGATTTGGGTGTACATTTAAGTGGGGTGTAAAAAAATTCTTCCTTTAAGTAAAATGCTTAAAGTTAGAAACGAAAAGATAGGCTCTGAGGGGTGTACTAGGGGTATCGTGTACTACAAAAATGAGTACAACGCAAAGGGTGTGGGAGAATTACTTGACCAATGTAGCCAATGTAATTATAACAAAAACACAGGTGTAAAACAATGGGTTAATCCTAATGCCTCTTATCATGTAGTAAATCTAACTACACGAATGTAGTCTCACTTGTGGCCTCGGAATGGTCCTAACGCAAGTTCTAGAATCTAAGTGCTACCGGTACACACATCATAGCATAAATGCTTTTCCTACCAATTCTAGGGGCGAACCTCACATATTTGGGGGTGGAAAATTTTTTAGTGGTACGGTTTTGTGCTAGTCATATAACTTCCTATCCATGAGACGCTCATTAAGACCAAAGTTTCACTCCTATATGTTGTAAAAAAATTTAAATTTGGCACTAAAATTGCCCTAACAGGTATTTCTCTCAGTTTTATTACACATCTATTATTAAACAAACAAAAATCAAGCGTAATTGTATTCTCTAAAGTATCGTACTTTACCCCCCCCCCCTACACTTAAGATGAACATTGTCCCCAATGTTCAAATAACAAGATGTAAAAGTAAATAAGGTAAACGAATGAAATCAAATACTCCCCTAATTCGTTTGGTGGATAAAGAGGTAACATGGTTAGATCTTCTTCCAAGAGAAATGTAGAAGCTCCAAGACAAAAGCATCGCCAAAAGCCTGATTCCACATACATCTCCTTGTCCAAAATAACCTGTTAAACCTGAGAAAACAAACACGAAAACCTGCATAACATCGGCGGGATAAATCTATATAAGGATATAATGCTTGTGGAATGATTATTTTGCAGATTCCTGGAGTTTATAAGTTAGAGATTTAATAAAAACTTTTTATGAAAACAAAACTTTCAAAAATTTCAGAAAATTAAAACCTGACGCCGTCAGGTTGTAAGGCCTGACGCCGTCAGAAATGATCTGACAGAATTCTCATGTTAAGTTTCCGGAAAATTTCTGGAAAAACCTATACCTTACTTCCTGGAATTCCTGCAAAATATCATTATGACTCGATACAAGCATTTGACTCAAACAAAATACTAATATGTATGTTAATTTATTATTGTTATGATTCATGTTCATTTGTTCTAATGAACCGATTTGGATTTCCCTTACATTTAACTTTTGCAAAATACCTTTATATGTAGTTAAGACGAAGTTAAAAACAAGATAAAGCATTTTCACAATTTAGTTTTGAACATTAATCAATAATAATAAAAATTAAACACACATACGGAAGCAAATAAAATCAAACAAACAAATAAATAAACACACAAAGCAAATAAAGCTTGGGTTGCCTCCCAAGAAGCGCTTTTCTTTATTAACGAGTCTTGTAGCTAGACTCAAAGTCACGTACATTACGTGACTCCATCATTGGTCACGGTTTCTAGGCCATTCTCATTTCCGGTTTTATATTCCGGTCCTAATTTCAAACAATCCTTGTAGAAACCGGATATCCTTTCCATAACATAGTCTACTCCTTTATTTCTATCCTCATCATTCCTATAGTAGACCGCTTGCTTAAGCTCCTTCTCAACATTTGACAAGTGTTGGAATTGCTCTATCTTATATGGCATTTGGTAGTTTACCTCATCGGTCTCATCCTTAAATCTGACTATCCCTAAGAAAGGTTCATAAGTCATTCTAGAGGCCTCAACAAATGGTTTTCCAAAAACCACTTGAGTTAAGCATGCATCGACTATTGGGCGGATATCTTCTACAATTACAAAGTTGGTGACATAGGTGAAGTTTCCTACATAAACCGGTAATCCCTTAACTCTTCCCGTGAAGTTACTCATCCAACCCTTATCAGGGAACATCCTATACCCAAGTTGATCTTTCATTATCAAGTTGTAGTGGGCTCTAGTCATGATGTTTATGGGCGATCTAAGGTCGATGTAAGCTTTCCACACATGCAAATGTCCGATGTTGCATGGTATGTTGAGATTAGAAGGGTCGCCTATTTTTATAATTGGTCTACCTAGGAAGTATGGTGTCTCGGGGTCATCGAATAAGTCTGTATGATATGCGCGCTCTTCCTTAGTGGGTAGCCTATTGAAGTAGTCCTCATCATCATCTACTTCTTCAATCTCACTTTTCCTAACTTCTTTATCAACCTCGACTTTCTTAACCTCATCCTCAGGTTCACTATTATCCTCATTCCTATCAATTGGTTTAATAGTGACAATGTTGACGAAGTGGACGTGTTTGGATGAAGAGGGGTCTTTTACTTGGGGTCCGCTATTTGTGTTCCTAGCGTCCTTATGTGGAGGTGATAGCACTTGGTTATTGAGGGCTTTTAATAAGTTGTCAATTTTATTGGTCATCTCCGTTTGTTGTTGATTGAATTCGGATTCAAACTTGGCCAAACGAGCTTCTTGAGATGCCATAAATTGGGACATCAATCCTTCAAAGTTATTGGTACTACCATAATTGTTGGAAGGATTGTTATTGAAAGTACGGTTCGAGTTGGAACCGCTTGATTGGAAACGATTAGGTGGGTTGGAAGAATTGGTTTGTTGTGCGTTTTGGTTTTGTTTCCACCTAAGGTTTCGGTGATTTTTCCATGAGGGGTTGTATGAATCACCGTAGGGGTTTGGCTCGGGTTTGAAAGTGTACCACTTGTCTCCCGCTCTGTCGGTACGCGAGGATGCGTAGTCCGCAAAAGCTTGTTCGGGGAGTTCCACGCAATCACGAGTGTCGTGGGGACCACTACATAATTCACATGAAGAAGTGATTTTGTTCACTTGGCTTGAAGGTTTAGGAGCCTCGTAGGATTTCATAAGAAACTTGACTTGGTCTTCAAGTTCTATGATCCTGCGGTCGGAAGTGCTTGAATTGTTCGAAGGCAAAGATATTGCCTTGACCGTTTTATTCAAATCACGGGGATCACTCCAACTTTCGTTGTCATAAAGAGCAAGATCTTCTAGGAGAGCCCATGATTGTTCCGCACTTAGATCACGTAGCTTACCACTGGCCGATTGGTCAATGGTTTGCCTCGTGGAGAGATTGATATGGTCATAGAAGATTTGGACTTGGAGCCAAAGTTCTATGCCATGGTGAGGGACTTTTTGGAGTAAGTCCTTGAATCGAGTCCATGCCTCGTAGAGGGTTTCGCCTTGACGTTGTTGGAACATCAAGATATAATTCCTTAGCTTGGTAGTTCTTCCTGGTGGGAAAAACTGAGCAAGGAAACGAGTGGTGAGATCATCCCAAGAGGTGATGGATCCTGCGGGTAGACGCTCTAGCCATTGACTAGCTTGGTCTCGCAGAGAGAATTGAAAGAGACGCATTTGGGTCGTCTCTCGAGTGGCAACATCAAGGTCTATGGAATCAACGATTTTGAGAAAGTCCTTGAGATGTTGATTAGGATCTTCGGAACGAAATCCATGGAATGCGCATCCGCTTTGCACCAACCGGATGGTGTCGGATCGCAAGGGAGTGACATTGGCTCCTTGAGTGAGCTCAATGGTGTTTCGATAGCCATGGTGGCTAGGACGGGAGTAGTCTCCTAAGGTACGGGCTCTAGGAGGTGGGTGTTGTTGTAGTGGTGGGTTGCTGGGATCGAGGATATTACCACCTTCCATGATGTCGGATGGTAATGGTTACGAACAAAGAAACGAAGAAAAAAGATAGACTAAAGAAAATCTAGAAAAATAAAATAAAAATCTCACTAGAAAGGAATCTAGTGAGTAGACCTAATAAAATAAAAATTCAACCTAAACAATAACTATTCCCCGGCAGCGGCGCCAAAAACTTGATGCGTGGTTTTGCGACCTTACAACAGGTTTTACCTCTTGAGGGATCTCAAGAGGCTTGCAATCCCCACCAGGCAGTGTACCTGACCGATGTAGTATAGTGAAGTGGCAAGTACCGGGGGATTGATCGTTCTCTAGGGGAATAGTGTCGTTAGGATTGAAAAACTACTCTAATAGATCTAAGGGTGAGGGAAGATTCTTTTTGTATTTTTATATTTTTATGAAAGCAAGTAAAATCTCGGGTTTGAAAGAGTGGGCGGAATTAGTTGCTAGTCAACTAACCCAAATGACTACAAATGCAAATAAAATAAAATAACTGAAAATGAAAAGGTTGTGAAACTTATATGGAGAGAAATGTGTTTACTTAGATTTCCTTACTCCCTAACTATCTTTTACCGGTTGATTAGTGTGTATTAATTGCGTGAATGACGGGTGTATTCCTTAATACCAATTGTGGGGTGGCGTACGTACTTCCCTAACTCTACAAGCTCCTACTTCACTCCTATGTTGAGCCGGCTAAGAAGCTCCTAACATGGGATCACTAGAATTCGCTCATGCATTAAATACAACCATAATAACCTTAGTACGCATTGGTTCATGTTTCTTAAGACGTTCAAGCAAGTTACCGTATAGGAGGTTAGCCAATTTTCTTAAACCTAACATCGATAAACAATTGTCCAATACAATTAATAACACACTAATAACCAATAATCAATAGTTAGGTTTCATTAGATCTAAGCAAACACAAGATAAATCTAGCCTAACATGTTAATTAAAAGACAAGAACAAGATATAATCAAACAACACATAGACATATTGAATGATTAAATGATTACTTATCTTCAATTAAACATGGGAGATCCAAGGGTATAAAACCCTTAAAAATGGCAGAAAATTCGTCTTAGGGTTTCTCCTCACAAAGTTGCACGCTATGAATAAAAATTGCAAAACTATATATAGAGTTTAGTGGCTGACGGCGTCACGTTGTATGAGGTGACGCCGTCACCTCGCCGTGGCTAGGGTTCCTGGATGGTCTTCCTGACGCCGTCCCTTTTTAATCCTCCAAAATCCGCTCTGGCCTATCAAGGGTTGACGCCGTCAGAATAGTGCTTGACGCCGTCTCTCTATAACTTAAACCGTGATGGCCTTGATCACCTTAAAGGGTGACGCCGTCAGACTTTCCATTGTAAAACTCTCTGGCGCGTCACGTGTATTTTGTCATCTCCACCTCTTTTGCCAAGCCATGACGCCGTCAGGAGCAATCCTTGACGCCGTCAAGTGTACTTTTCCAGCAGCTTTGGAGACTTTGTCGTTTTCTTCACTTTTATGCTCCAAAAACGACCAAAATGCTTCCTTTTCCAGATTTCTTCTCCAAAGTACCTAAAATGACAAAAGGAACGATTTAGGGCAATATTTGATCAAATAAATACGATTTAGGGCTTAAATGACCCCCTAAAAGCGGTACACTTTTCGCTTCATCAACAAGGTGGTTCTATATCTACAAATATCCATGACACAATCATATTGATCACATAAACAAACGATTGACGAGTTGTTTACCTGATACATGATGTTGTTCCATGCACAAGTGGGAGAAATCTTAATTGTGTGCAAGCAACAACATAAAGAAATATGATTTAAAGGATTCTCTTTACTGAAAGGTAAGAGAATAAATGTTCTAATGTGATTTTTAATCACATCTAATTAATAGAACACTTGGAATTAATATCTAGCGTAAGTGAGACCTTGACATAGATATTACTAACAATGTAAATTACATACTTCCATTACTAGCAGATCAACTGATGTAATGAAACTGTGCTAATTTACAAGTTCTAAATTAGATTCTTATTAGAACAAGTGTCAATATGATAATGAGATTACTTCAAACTAAATATTTATGTATTATTGAAATGACATAAATAAATGAAGTAACCTAATACTACTTCAAATTTGAATGTTTATGTATTCTTGAAATGTCATAAATATATGAAGTAAATAAATTAACTTGAAATACTATTGAAACCAAATTGTGGTGTTCATTATTACTTTAGTTATGTATATTTATATTTTATTGTAAAGATATAAATATGAAGTCTTTTAATTGTTACAAGACTTATAATAAAGTAAGACGTTAACTTGTTATGTTTTTAATGAAACATATACAAGAAGTCATTGAGTTGATCAATGATTTATAACGTAAATTGGGATCATAACTGTTTATGTCTTCTTGTTAAGACATGGACATGAAGTGACTTGGTTAAAAAGTACTTATGTTATATAGCATGCAATTGGTTTGGAAAATCTATTTCACAATTAACTTGATTTAGTTGGTAAATAGGTGAGCCAAAATAAAATATATTTATCTTACATACTGTAAGATTGTCTTACAATATAATCCTAATGAAATACATAATGGTTATGGTATGTTCAGTTAGGAAAATCAAACTCTTGTTAAATTGTTTGATTAAAGATAACTATATCTTCTTTTCTTCCAAATTGTTATCAAGGATAGGAAATTGAGTATGCATTGTATATACTCAATTAGACTCCAACCTAGAAGACTAATAAGACACTATTTATTATGGAATGTGATGAATCACATTAAGTCTTAAAATTGAAGTTCTGAATTGTTAAACTACTTTTGAGTAGGTTATTAACAAACTAATGTTAGGAACTGTCAATGTGTATTTGTAATGTCCCAAAAGAGAACAATTTTGTGTTGCTCTACTTGCTAAGTATTTATAGATAGTCTATAAATTGCTAAAGGCAAGTGGGAGTTTTATCTTGAAAAGATAAAATTACAAGATACATGATCTTCTAAAATACACTAGCAAATGTCATGATGAGGATTAAACATGTAAATGTTAAAATCTTATGATGATGGACAAATTTGTATACATATTTAATGTATGAAAAGATTATCAAACACATTTAAGCAATTAACTGTGATTGAAATTCTTTCTAAGCACATTAAATGTATAAAGATTATGATTATCATTCTTAGTTTCATTTATATGAAATTAACAATGGAATATCAAAACCTCTTTCTTGAGTAATTACTTGTGCGAGGACGATAAGTAATTGAAAGGAGTATTTGAATTCAAATAATCTTTGGAAGTATACAAAGTGCAAATCATTTATGAATGGATTAATGCATCTAGGAAATACACTTATGTTTAGTTATTAAATCTATATTTTGATTTATAATTAAAATAAAACAATCTTTAAATATTCCTAAAAGCTAGTGGGAGTGTTAAATTTATTTTCTTATTTCATATATGTTGTATAACATATAGGAAGTAACATTCCATAAGCATTAAATGTTAAGCCTTAGTTTGGAATGAAACTTCACGTGAAGATTTAGAAAATAAAATACAACCTTGGAAATATATGTTTATTGTGATAAACATAAGCGGTAAAAATTATTGATTCTAATAAACATGATTATACAATTAGAAAGTCTAGATAGATACATATCTTTGGAAAGATATGACATGAATCAAATCTTAGTTTGACGCAAGGATTTTTCATGTACATCATGTTGTTTATTGTATCATGCTTGATGAAAGATGATTTGACAACATTAATATCTAATTGGAAGTTATTAGATAACTAAGTATAATGGATATGGTTGGATTTAGAATTAACATCCTCATCCTGGAATAGCTCCTGAATTCTAAATATGAATCATATGGCAATTGTTGCGTAATTGATGTAGCCTACAAATCTTGAAAGATTTGAAGGTATTAAACATTACACAATGGATATTAAAGTTTACGGTATTTTAAAAGGCATATTGTTGTTTGCATACAATGATGCTAAATAGATTGAGATGACACTCAATACTAGTCATGGTAGGATTTCATCCTAGTTAATGGCAATGTGTACTAGTTATGCTTAACTGTAAGCATAGTTGCATTTTACATTAAAGAATTAGAATACTTTAAACTATAAAAGGTTTGATAGTTTGCTTGTCATAAATTCGTGATTGAGGATGTCACGTGTTTTATGAAATATTATGTGGCATTATCAAGATAATTGATAGCACACATACAAGAACTTCATTAATTGAATTCTTGAAATAAGTATTCTCAAAATTCCCATAGATCAAAATTAGTTGATTTATGCCTTGTCAACAAGTATGTTTGACATGACTTGAGGCATAATTCATTAATTAGAATTATCATGCATTGATCTATTTTAGTGTTTGGATAATGGGATGTTATTGAACAGTTATTATTTTAATGAAATAAAATAATGGTTATGTTTGTTTATCATTTTCTTAATAATATATCCTATATTTGCATGTTTATATCCTTGAATATATTTATATATTCTAAACTCTCCGTTGTCGATTAATGATATGGGAATATCATTAAACTAAGGCAAATCTGAGTATTGGTATAATATACTTAAGTATATTGATGCGTTGTCATGCCGATTTCACATGATATTCAAAATGTTTGAATATAGGACTAAATCCCGCCACATAAGTTTACTTTATGGATCTTGTCATCAAGTAAGTCTTATGTATATATAGTTATCCTCAGACTTGAGATACCAGATAATTGTCATGCATGTAGTACATTTCTGTGATTCAATTTAACGCTATACGTAACTGGTAGTTATACGGATTGTTTTCAGAAGCGTTGCGAAGTGCATGAGTTATGCTCGTAGTCAAGATAGAATTTGTTCCTTCAAATTGTTTGAAGTTTAATACTGTTGGGCCCCTCGTAGGGTTGACAAGATGTTTGTGTGGCCGCACCCAAAGATCTCCCCTAAATAGTTCAGAAGATTTGGTAATCTTGCTCAATCATAAACAACGAGAAACATTATTATTAATAAAGAATGACTTAGATCCATATCTTTATTAATGTAGTATTAGAACAAAAGGATAAGTATGATGATTAATCATCAAGTGGTTTTTCCAGGAGGCCACCACCCGAGTTGTACTAGGGGCATTGGCGTGTTGCTAGACGCTAACCAATGTCATTACCATTTTAATAGATTTCCAAGTGGGAGCTGTTAGAGTTTTGGAAAAATATTAAATCGTGTATGACTAGAATCGAACCCGGGACTGAGGTATTGCACACTTTACGTATGAATGATCAAAGGAATAATTAATATATATATTATTATATATTTTAATTATTTGGACACGAAATATGGACTAACGGACGTTAAAGTAATTAACGAAATTGACTAATGACTGTTAGTAAATAAAGGAGGAGGTTGAGTGTCAGGTTTTAGAACCTGAGGAGGTGCTAGCAATAACTTGTTGGACAAGATTAAATGCTATCTATAAATACCCCTTAGTCTTATTCGGTTTAAAGAGGTTTTCTTTATCCCTAACCGAATTCACTATTCGGTTCTCAACCACATACGACACAATAATAAAATAAAGTCAGTCGACTATTAATATACTCATGAGGTGAATTGACTTTATGAATCATTCAAGCATGTATTGTGCAGTGTTTGAGATATGCATCATACAGTCATGATATGCATCGTATAGTAAGGTTGACATGTGCATATTGAAAAGATATGTAATGTACATTATTAATTATAATAATACCGCATGACTTATCTTCGACATATATATTGTATAGTATGTAGAAGAATGATTTTATTATTTACTTCCTTCTTGAATAATAGATTCAAGGTTTATTAAACAAAATAGTTTTGGTTTAATAATTGTGTTCATTCACTAGCATCAACATTTGGTTGCTTTTATAGTACGTGTGTACAAGATCTCGGATATAACATACTTTTGTTATTCATCTTGGATTGTGGAACATAAAGGTAAGGGGTTCCACGTTAATCCTTTTGGTTGTTCAAAAGAAGAGAAGTTCAAGTTTGATCTTTGTTTTGCTAAGATCAAAAGGTACGTTTCCTTTATGTTTTCGTTATTACTTTATACATGTTAATTAATGATCTTTGCTTCCGCTGTATATGTGCTTTGATGTTTATGGTTTATTATTTATTTGAATGTCAAGATATTTAAATTCCAACATTGGTTTGATAGTATTTCAACCAGCCAGATATTGGGTCGCAAATTAACCTTGCTAAGCTGCTTTGGTCTAAACGATTTACGATTTAATTGGTATTCAACTATCTTGTGAACACTTCTTGTGCTCAAGTTCGTTGTAGACTTAAACATCGGGTTGTTATTCGTTCCTTTAGATTTGCTTAAATTTTGACTCAAGTTGTGGATCATATATTATTTATAGGATATCATGTTAGTACTTCATGCAATCTTCATTTATATCTTAAAACAAATTTATTCGAAAATTAGAAGCTACCTTTGTCCGGAAATCCACTTGCTTACAAGTGGCGTTATAAACATTGTCTAAAGCATGCTTGAAAGAAGATTTAAGATGTAGTGTTTGCTCAACCCATAACCTGTTAGCGGAAGACAAACGAGGGCCACCACTTGGCTACCATCAGCCATCAAGGACAAAATATGAGAAGTAAGGGTATTCAGGTCATCGACAGTGTCTGATTTGAGAAATGCTAACAATTGGTCAAGTGTTCGGCCTTTTGAACCAGCAGCAATTAAGCTCAGGGCGACATGAATGGAAAGTGGAGAGAAAACAACGTTGGTGTTTTGGCATTTCTTGGAGAAAAGGTGGTTAGCAAGTGTGATCGAGACATGGGTTTGGTTGTTGACTAATTGCTGAATTTCCATCGATGTTTTTGGCATGAAAATCCGAAGAGATTGAATATTGATCAGATGGTGTAGTGATCGGACGATTTATAAAGGATTTAAGTCTACAATTTAGTTAACTCTGCTAAGGAAGGAACCTAGTGTATTGACCAGGTATTTGCGTGACGCAGAGTAGCAGCGGAGACCAGTCATATTAATAATCTTTTATTAGTTATATAAGCAATGTCTAACTGTTTAATAGACAAATTAGTTGATTTAGTACCACATTAGGTCATCTATAAAAGTCAAATACTCTAAAATATACCAAGTATGAGTTAGAAGGAAATGCCTATCCACTAACCTCCTTGTACATATAAAATTGTATCGATGTCTATCACAATCACACTTTGTGCTGCACATATCTTTGTAAAATGACTAATATTTTACATGTATATCATGTGTTTTACAGGTACATGAAGTGCAAAGATTTCAAATTTTTAATAATGTAAATGAGTTATTGCGAAGACTCCTGAGTGGTGTTCAAATATATATTTCGAACAATCTCCTGACTAATATTGGCATACTGATATAATTCTCCTGTCAACATGGGACAACCATAGGTTAAGTATACAAAATTTATTTTAACAGATTACATGCATCTCAACATTGACTTGAAAATATGTACACAAAAATTGATAATATAACATTGCGTTTTTAAGCGTGAATGCATTACAAAAAGTCGACCAAAACACCAAACTAAACAAAATGTTGGAATATGTGAATCATAATAAAACTATAAACAAATAGAAACATCAAGAGCACGCAGCGGAAGATCTACAAGAATATGTAATTAATTAATCTAAATAAACACGTACCTTATTCGCGTAATCACCAAGAACAACAAGAACCCTAATTGGGTTGTGATGTGGATCGAACAACACAAGGGAAAAACTCCAAGAATCACAAGCTAAAATAAGCTTGTCACTCGTTCTTGTACACACGCGATAGTAGCGTTCCAATGGGAAAGCCAGGTTCAAGATCACTAACAAACCAAACACTTGAATGCTATTTGCTCAAGTCGAATTCCCTAGTGGGAATAGAAAAAGTCGGCTAGCTCAAGCAAGAGGGAGAAAGAAGAGAAGTTTGGCTTAGAGTTAGGGATACAAGATTAGGTGAAAATCAAAACCAAGTGAATTGTATTTATAGGCAAAACCTAAAACACAAAACTTGGTGCCCAAGCCTTCTCAAAACCGGCCCCCTTCAACCCTTATGGGTTTCGGCCGACCCAACCCACTTGGATGGGTTCTAGATCCTTCTTTCCACATTTAGTCCTTTAACGGTCGTTATCTCTAACCCCGTTAAGTACTAACTGTCGTTAAGTGTTTGTTTTAGTAAAATGAATAAATATAAATATAAAATATATTTAATTTATTCAAACCATTGGAACTCTCACGTATTGTGTGCAATCCCGAGTCTCGGGTTCGAAACCGGACATACGAATATTAATTCATTATACACAAAACCTAACAGCTCCCACTTGGATAATGATTAATATTGTAATGACATGGGCTAGTCTAGCTTTAACAGATCCCAATGCCCCCAGCTCGATCCGAGTATGGTTTTTCTGGAAAAAACCACGTGATGATATAATCATCGTACTTATCCTTTTGTTACTAATATTGTGTTAATTTGGATATGGATCTTTGTCATTCCATAATTAACAGTAGTTTCTCGTTTATACATAATTGAACAAGATTACCAAAACATCTGAACGTCTTCCAGATAGACTTTGGGCGTGCGCACGCAAACATCTTGTCAATCATACGAGTGGCCAAGCAGTATTAAACTTCAACACAAAGTTGAAGGAACAAATCCCTTATTGACTGCGAGCATAACCCTCGAACTTCGCATCATTTCTGAAAATAGCCCTTATAACTACCTTTTACGGATAGCGTTAGACTATCTTACAGAAAATGAGCTACATCCTCGGCAATTATCTGGCATCTCAAGTCAGAGGATAAATATTCATGATATACTTGATGACTATGATCCATAAAGTATAATCATGTAGTTGGGATAATATTCCCATATTATTAATTGACAATGGACTATTTAGAATAAATAAATTATTCACGGATTTAAACATGCAAATATAGGACACAAATATTAATAATGATAATAAACGTTATCCGCACTTTATTTCATTAAAATAATAATTGTTTACACGTCCCTATCGAAATACTAATCCAACAGATTTACATGAAACTATCTGCTAAACGAAGACCAATGCCCTGAGCATGACGATTAAACGTTTCCTTAGGTAATGCCTTCGTGAAAGGATCAGCCAGATTGTCATCTGTGTGAACTTTGAGTACATTTATTTCACCATCATTAACTTGTTCTCGAACATAGTGAAATTTCCTTTTAAAGTGTCTGGCGCCTTTCATAACTCCAGGTTCATTGGCGAATGTGATTGCAGCAGAGTTGTCGCAATACACATTTATAGGTAATTCAATTGATGGCATCACTCCAAGATCCTTAATGAATTTCCTTATCCAAACAACTTCTTGTGCCGCTTCCAATGCAGCAATGTACTCAGCTTCTGTAGCAGACATGGCCGTTGTACTTTGCTTCTTACTCTTCCAGTCCACAGCTCCTCCATTTATGACAAAAACATAACCCGTCTGAGACTTCGTATCATCTTTATCAGTCTGAAAGGACGCATCGCAGTAACCTGTAACATTCAGTTCTGCGTCTGGATTTCCCCCGAAAACAAGAAACATATCTTTAGTATTCCTTAGATA
Organism: Artemisia tridentata subsp. tridentata; assembly: GCA_021014915.2. Lineage (NCBI taxonomy): Eukaryota > Viridiplantae > Streptophyta > Magnoliopsida > Asterales > Asteraceae > Artemisia > Artemisia tridentata. The sequence continues at coordinate 418,873,631 of CP139505.1, forward strand.
CTTAAGAATGTCCTTAACAACTTTCCAGTGTTTTACCCCTGGATTCTGCTGATATCGACTGGTCATTTTTTGAGCAAATGCCACATCAGACCTTGTGTATCTAACAGCATACATGACAGAACCAACTGCAGAAGCATATGGAACTTTCTTCATGTATGCTTCCTCTTGAGGTGTAGAAGCACACATTTCACTGCTCAATTCATGTTTCACTTGCATAGGCAGATATCCTTTCTTGGAATTCTGCATATTGAATCGCTTCAATATTTTATCCATGTAAGCACTTTGACATAATCCGATTAACCGTTTAGATCTGTCTCGATAGATCTTGATTCCAAGGATATAAGCTGCTTCTCCTAAATCCTTCATAGCAAAGCAACTACCAAGATAATCCTTAACTTCATTAAGGCTTGGTATGTGGCTTCCCATGATTAATATGTCATCGACATATAGGATAAGAAAAACAGTGTTACTCCCATTAACTTTCTGGTATACACATGGCTCATCGAAATTCGGAGTAAATCCAAACTTCTTGATTTCCTCATCAAATTTCTTATTCCATTGCCTGGATGTTTGCTTCAATCCATAAATGGATCTTTGAAGTTTGCATACACGCTTAGGAAATTGTGGATTTACAAAACCTTCTGGTTGCGCCATATAAATGTCTTCATCTAGATGACCATTCAGAAATGCGGTTTTGACATCCATTTGCCAAATCTCATAGTCATAGTAGGCTGCTATGGCTATAAGAATCCTAATAGCTCTAATGTCGGCCACAGGAGAAAAGGTCTCCTCATAGTCAACACCGTATGTTTGGGTAAAGCCTTTAGCCACCAAACGAGCTTTGTAGGTGTGTACCTTGCCATCCATGTCAGTCTTCTTCTTGAAGAGCCACTTACACCCAACTACCTTAGCATTGGGTGGAAGGTCTACCTCAGTCCAGACTTTATTATCTTTCATGGATTGCATTTCCCCTTACATGGCTACCTGCCATTTGTCCTTCTCATGACTGTTAATGGCAGCCCTATAGCTAGTTGGCTCATCAATGTGATCCAATAGTATAGTTTCCTCATCCTTTATGTTTAGACATAGACGTTCAGGAGCCTTTATAGATCTTGAAGATCTACGGACGGGAACCACTTCTACTTCCGGTGGAGGACCTAAACTTTCAGGTTCCATAGGAAGTGTGTTAGTGCTTTCAGAAGGTGACGTATCTTCATGATCACTTTCAAGATCATATACTCTCCCACTAAATTCTTGAGATATCAAATTATCCTCAAGGAATTCGCCATACCTAGCAACAATGACTTTGTTCTCAGGTGGGAAGTAAAAGTAGTAACCCTTTGTTTCCTTAGGGTATCCTACGAAGATACACTTAACAGATCTTTGTTGGAGCTTATCAGGTGAGTCACGTTTAACAAACGCCTCACAACCCCAGACCTTTAAGTAAGAAAAGTTGGGAGCTTTTCCAGTCCATACTTCATATGGAGTCTTATCAACCTTCTTAGTTGGAATCCTATTCAACACGTGAACAGCTGTTTCAAGAGCATAATCCCAAAAGGATAAGGGAAGAGTTGTAAGATCGAACATAGATCGCACCATATCTAACAAGGTACGATTTCTCCTTTCAGATACACCATTTTGTTGTGGAGTATAAGGAGAAGTGAGATGTTGGACAATGCCACACTCAGCTAGGTAATCTTTAAACTCTTGGCTTAAATACTCACCACCACGATCGGATCGAAGTGCCTTAATCTTCTTTCCGAGTTGTAATTCTACTTCATTTTTAAAGACCTTGAATGTCTCAAAGACTTCATGTTTATGTTTAAGTAAATAAATATAACCATAACGACTATAATCATCCGTGAAGGTCAAGAAGTAGCTAGCACCGTGTTTTGACACGTGTCTAAGTGGACCACACACATCCGTGTGTATCAATCCAAGTAGATCAGAAGCCTTCTCCATATTGCTATGGAAAGGTTTCTTTGTCATCTTCCCAGATATGCAAGATTCGCATTTATCAACTGAATCATCATTGATATTTTTCAAAAGCCCATCGTGTTGCAACTTTTCCATGCGTTTCTTGCCTATGTGAGCAAGGCGACAATGCCATAAATAAGACAAGTCCAAGTTAGACTTTGATGAACTCAAATAAGTACATTTTATTACGATCATTTATCCTATTAATTTGACTTGTTTTACTATATTATGTATGAGGATTGATACTTAATCGTTTACTTTTGTAATTCTCAGTTGAAAACAAGCATTTGGTGAAACTTAGCAATTTTGGACTGATTATGGAGCAAAACGTGCAAGAAGTTAAGAGTCTACTGAAATGAAGAAGATCAAGACTAATCTGCTCCAGATGCGCCGCATCTCACTCATTACATACGGCGCATCTCTATTAAGATTCCACCAGATACGATCCAAGATACAAGAGGACATGCGCCGCATCTAATCATGGAGTTACGCCGCATCTTCTGGCGGTGTACGAATATTCCTGAATATTATAATCTTGGACCCCACGCGAAGTTAAGTACATGCGCCGCATCTACTTATAAGATGCGCCGCATCTTCCCTCAGACGGTAACTATAAATACCCCAAAGACCAGACGAATTAGAAAGCTTTTGTCAGACATATATTAAATCCGAAGACCGAAGCAGCAGAACCCTAGGACGAATTCAGTCAAGGAGGCAGCACAAGACACACCAAACGAAGATACAAGAGCTGTAAGAAGGTGCTGCATGTGTTTAATTCATTAAGTAGTTTTGTTTTATTGTGTTAGCAAACTTTAATTCATCAGGATTGGTGGCTTGTGTAATGTGACAATGAAAGATTGCACTCCCTTTAATACTTGCTTTCCCATCAATTAAAGTTTATATGTTGATGTCTTTGGTTACTACTTATTAGTGCATTGATAACCTCTGTGTTTATTAGTGGCTTGCGGGCATTTGACTGCGGAAAATAATGTGGCTCCCACGGTTGTTACTAAATTGATCACTTAGGAATAACTTTTAGACATAAGTAATCATTAAGGGTTTACTCGCCGATAAGAATAGGACCAACGAGAAAGGGTTAACTACATATACTTCATATAAAGCTATCAATAAAACAAGTGACAATCTACTTAATCATAAGGACAGCCCTCTTATTGTCTCGAGTATTTATCTGTGTACGTGTGTGCTACTTGCTGATTCGTGCCTATTGGTTTAATTTATTATTTAATTGCAAACAAATCGTGCCAGTCTCTCTGGCTGAAACCCCTTTGCGTTAGGATATTAAAATACTGATTAGAATAACGAGATAATACGTTCCACTCTTAGTGATCGACACTCTACTTACCATTATATTCATACTGACCGGGTACACTGCTCGTTAAGTGTGTGTGTTATTGATAAGTCGGCTAAATATAAATTTAAAAGTTGAGTAGGCATTAAAACTGCTAAACCGCAACGACACATCACGCGCATCAAGTTTTTGGCGCCGTTGCCGGGGAGTGAATTGTTATTATCTGTTAATTTGATTAGTATTTTAATTAGGTTTTTCTTTTTATTAGATTAATTGCATCATTGTATTATTTTGCATATTTGTTGTTTTGTGTGTTATTTGTTTGCTTTTATTTTTGTTTTTGTGTTTATTTTTGTTTGTGTGTTTTAATTTTTTGTTTTTATTTTTCGTATTTTTTCTGTTCTGCTATCGTTTTACTGTGCTAAATCAAACGATACGGCGCATCTGATCTCTCAGATACGGCGTATTGCGTTTAATTTTTTAAATACAACGCGTTTAATTAATTCGATACGACGCATCTTTTCCCCAAGATACGGCGTATCTGTTTTTGATAAAAAAAAAATTTTCTAAACGTTAACGCCATACGACGCATCTGCTTTAGCAGATACGGCGTATCTATTATTTTAATTAAAAACAGTTTGCGAATTATTAAACAGATACGACGTATCGATCTCTATCGATACGGCGCATCCTCTGAATCAAAAAAAAATCTCGTATTTTTAAACGTAACGAAAATACGGCGCATTAACTTTTGTTAATACGACGCATTTAATTTTAAATAAATATCGATTTTTGATTAATTAAATTCGATACGGCGCATTCTTAAATTCTAAGCGGCGTATCTATTTTCTGAATAAAGTCTGATTTAATTTTAACGTATTAAGATACGGCGTATCCAACTTTTTGGATACGGCGCATCGTCTGCAGATATCAGTAACTTTAATTTTTCGTATTCCGTTTTCGTTGTTAATTTTCTGATACACTACTTTCTCGAGCATGCCCTACTGATATTTTTGTGTTGATTTCAGGAAGTGCATGACCAGGAGTTCTACGAAGAACTTGATTCAACCTTTCGAAGATCCTGAACGAGCCCTACATTCGCTTAAAAGGCTTTTCAACACAAGAAGCTTTGATCTTTCAAGTTCACTCGAGCTTGATTACTTTTCTGAAGAAAAAGAGGAAGTTGAAACAGAAACAATGGGCGAAAACACTACTATGGAGGAATACATGAACAGTACCCGTGCTGATTACACTTTAGGAGTTGCTAGACCTAAGTTTGATGATAAGTCAAAATTTGAATTGAAGGGTCAGTTTCTCAAGGAACTAAGAGAGAATGCTTTCAGTGGGACGGAACATGAGGATGCTAATGAGCATGTTGAAAAGGTCCTGGAGATTGCAGATTTGTTTACTTCAGAAGGAGTGACTGAAGATCAAATCTTGCTAAGAATCTTTCCACTCTCACTAAAAGGAGCTGCTAACAAGTGGCTAAGGAATGAACCTGCTAGTTCAATCACTACATGGGGAGATTTGAAGAGCAAATTCCTGAAGAGATATTGTCCACCTGCTAAGACTGCTAAAAAGATGGAGGCTATCAATAGTTTCAAGCAAGAGCCTGATGAAACTCTTTATCAAGCTTGGGAACGATTTAAAGATTTATTAATAAAATGTCCTCAACACTATCTAACCCCTATGCAGGAGATAATATTGTTTTATCAAGGACTGGACGTGCCTACAAGACAGATTTTGGATGCTAAGGGAGCTGTACCTCAAATGAGTGCAACTAATGCTAGGAAAGCGATCCAAGAAGCTGCTGATCATTCTCAGAAATGGCACGATGGGACCTCTACTAGATCTAAGAGCAGCACTAATTTTGACGGGATTGCTGCTATTCAAGCTCAATTGGATAAAATTAGTAGAGAAATGAAGAAGCGTGATGAAAGAGCGTATGCTGCCCAAGTTGGATGTGAAAAGTGCGAAGGACCTCACTACACTAAAGATTGCCCGAACAAGAATGAAAGTGAGACGTTTGAAGAAGCATATTACACCCAATTTGGACAACCATTCCGACCTTCAGGAAGATTTAGGGAAGCTACACCGGGATTCTATCAAAAGAACAACTTCAATCCCGCTTATCAAGAAAGGAGGCAGACTTTAGATGATACTTTAAAGCAAATTATGGCCGATGCTGCTAAAAGACATGAAGAGAATACTGCTATGATCAAAGAAATCCGAGCTTCAACGGACACTACTACAAGAAATCAAGGAGCTTCGATCAAAGCATTGGAACAACAAATTGGTCAAATGAGCAAAGTTCTTCAAGAAAGGGGATATGGAAGTTTACCGAGCTCAACTGAAACAAATCCAAGAGATCATGTCAAGGCCATAAGCACCACTGAAGAAGTCACTCCTAATATACCTAGAAGATCGATGAATGGTAATGATGGTGCAAGACCCGAATTTTTCTTTAATTCTTCAATCAGCTTAAGGAGACTACTAAAAGAGAAGACAAAGATTGGAGAGGAGATCAAGGCAACAATGAAAGAAGAGAGCCCTGTAACCGACTTAAATGCCTTGCCTCATAAAGAAAGAGACCCAGGAAGTTTTACTCTACCTTGTTCTATTAATAATATATCTTTCAATAATGTGTTAGCTGACTTAGGAGCTAGTGTTAGTGTTATGCCTCTTAAGACATTCACTACCCTAGGACTAGGAAAATTAGCACCAACTAAGTTACTTATTGAATTGGCTGATAAAACGGTAAAACGACCTGAAGGGATTGCTAATAATGTGCTAGTTAAGATTGAGCAGTTTATTTTTCCCGTAGACTTTGTTATACTAGACATGCCCGAAGATGTTAAGATTCCTTTAATCCTCGGAAGACCTTTCTTGTCTACTGCCCATGCTAAGATTGATGTGTTTAAGAGAAAAATCTCATTAAGGGTAGGGAATAATAAACTAGTCTATAAGTGCCAAGATCCGATTAAAAGCATAATTAGAGGTGTTTATGTGCTAGGATTAAGAGAGCGTATGGACCTCGATCTTGAAGCTAGACTTATGGGAGAAACATTGATTCAAAACAACTCAACTAATCCTAATCATAAGAACTTTGAGGAATTCATTGACCTTAATGTACCTACCGAACTTAGACGCGATGTCATTAATGATTCTGATGATGAGTGGTATGATTGCGTAGTAATTAACAAACGTAGGAGAATAGTTGAGAAAACGAATTTGAACAATGATGTGTTTATTGAACTACCACCCCACCTTGCTTATTTGTGCCTATATGATAATAAGAATTTCCCGTCTATCATTTTGTCATCTCTGCCCGAAAGGGACAGGACTTTGTTTATACAGATATTAAAGAAGAACGGCGTGGAAATTAAGGACGAGCAAGGAGTGTTCAATATTACTGAATTGGCGATAAAGGAGCGCGATGTTTCCGACTCCTTCAATGATCGATATTAAAGAGCTGAACGTGAGTCTAACTTGAAGACTCTGGAATAAAGACAAGTGCTTACCGGGAGACAACCCGGAGAATTTTTATTATTCTGTTTTCTGTGTCGAGTCAGTCAGGCCCGCATGAGGATACGGCGCATCTCAATTCTGAGATGCGACGCATCTCCTGCAATGGTCATATCTTATTTTATTTTTCTGCATTTTTATTTTCGACTTTAAAACTATTTATCAGTTTATTTTAATGCGGCGCATCCCTGGTTAAGGATGCGGCGCATCTTTATTCTGATCCGTATTAATTCCAGGCTCGATACGGCGTATCTTCTTCCATAAGATACGGCGCATCGACTGACCTGATGATTTTCAGTTTTAATTTTTAAGTTTTATTTTTCCTAACTACTAATGTATTATGCAAGTTTGAACCTTTCTTATCTTAGGTGTGTTTTAAAGTGTTGGTGGTATTATAGTTTCCTGGATTTCCTGTGGATACATCAAGTATGAAGCTTTAAACGTTCTAATCCACAAGAAAGATGATTTTTGCTCTTATACTAATGGAGGATCATACCGAGCAAATCTCAGGGGAGTTTTTCTGTTCTAATTCTTTTATTTTCCAGTTTTTAACCTTTTATACAAACAACGAGGACGTTGTTTAACTTAAGTGGGGGGATTGGAGAATTAGAACACTTAACAATTACTTGTCCTAAACTTTTTCAAAAATTATGCTTAAATTGTGCTTAATATATCAAACTTAAAATTTTTTAGCATGTTTTTGTTTAAGATCTAAGTTGCATAGCTGCACACATGACGTTATTTTCAAAAATTGTGATTTTTCAAAATTCACAAATCTATGAGTGTGCCGGTGACTTGTAAACTTTAGAACTTGGCTTGTATACAATTCGAGACCACCATAATGAGTATTATTTATATAATTGGAATGACTTGTCTAAATTGGTAAAATTCTAGGATTACACCCAAATAGCCTATTATATGTTACGTGTTATTAGCTAACTACACTGGTTAGTTAACCCCCGTATAAACCCTTTTGTTACTCTCATTTTTAGAGTAAGATACCCCTAGAAAAACACTCAGAGCCATTCCTTTCGTTTCTTACACCTATGTTTAAAATGTTTCGTTACACCCTTACACCTTAGCCTACCCTGTAGATTAGAATCCGTGGTTGGTTAATTGCTATAGGCAAAGTGTGTTTCCTTACATTACCTGTGTTCGCGTGCGTAATTCATTATCTATGGTTAGGTCGGGAAATTGCACAATGCAATTGGAGTGAAAGTAAATATTGTATATCTTTGAGTTTATTTTTCGTGTGTTTACTACTTTCACTATTACCGTTATTTCTGAAAGTATGAAAAGTATGAAAAAATTATCCGGAAAGAAAGTTATAGTGATGTGGTGAAATTTTACACATCTATGTTTATGTTTCAAGTTTAAAAAAAAAAAAAAAAAAAAAAAAAAAAAAAAAAAAAAAATCGAAAAAATGAGAAAAGAAAAAGAAAAAGAGTTGGATGTTTGTTTTTAAACCAACGATGTAAAGTTATGTAAGTGGTCGATATCACCACTATTTGTTGTACTATATCTATGGATTGAATGGGAATTGGCAGTTATGGGAACGCCAATTAAGGTTTATTCTTTGATTAAGATCTTGTTGAGTATAATTCGTGTCTACCTAAAGCGTGTGTTTCAAGTGTTAAAGCGTGAGTTATTCGATGATATGAGTCTTATTCATGGGATGGTTGGGATAGTGATTAACCACACTTAGGATTTTAATTTATTTGTTTTGTTTATTTTTTATTTTTACACCAATTTATATCCCAAATGTTATCCATACCCTTTATTATTCTTTATCCAACCAAACCTTTGATTTATTGAGATTAGGGATTTGAGCAATCTTAAGTATCGTAGTCGTGGATTCGGCTATGTATTTATGATTTTGTCGCCCTTTTTGATATATTATTATTGGTGAAGTTTGGACCTATCTTTAGCCTATTCGAGTTAAAGATTTGAGCAATTGCAAGTATCGTGTTCGTGGATTCGATCATGTATTTGTGATTTTGTCGCCTTTTCTGGAATTTGAGATCGATAGTGAAAGAGAATAATTAACCCTTAAGCCTAAAAACCCTTTTTACCGCTTTAGACTTGTTATTCCTTAGCTTTAGTGGAGGAGATGTGTATACTTGCCAAGCTTATGATAGAATATTCGTCGCGACTGGACAGTTAAACGATTAGATTTGCTTTTATCAGATTATTTTTATTTTACTTCTAATTCGTAAAGTGTTTAGTTGTGTGATTATGAAATAAACGAATACATGCTTAAATATAAAAATAAATCCTAACATCTTTTAGGATACATTTTCATAAGTTTTAATCTAAGGTTTACTTGGGGACAAGTAAAGTTCAAGTGGGGGGATATTTGATGAACTCAAATAAGTACATTTTATTACTATCATTTATCCTATTAATTTGACTTGTTTTACTATATTATGTATGAGGATTGATACTTAATCGTTTACTTTTGTAATTCTCAGTTGAAAACAAGAATTTGGTGAAACTTAGCAATTTTGGACTGATTATGGAGCAAAACGTGCAAGAAGTTAAGAGTCTACTGAAATGAAGAAGATCAAGACTAATCTGCTCCAGATGCGCCGCATCTCACTCATTACATACGGCGCATCTCTATTAAGATTCCACCAGATACGATCCAAGATACAAGAGGACATGCGCTGCATCTAATCATGGAGTTACGCCGCATCTTCTGGCGGTGTACGAATATTCCTGAATATTATAATCTTGGACCCCACGCGAAGTTAAGTACATGCGCCGCATCTACTTATAAGATGTGCCGCATCTTCCTCAGACGGTAACTATAAATACCCCAAAGACCAGACGAATTAGAAAGCTTTTGTCAGACATATATTAAATCCGAAGACCGAAGCAGCAGAACCCTAGGACGAATTCAGTCAAGGAGGCAGCACAAGACACACCAAACGAAGATACAAGAGCTGTAAGAAGGTGCTGCGTGTGTTTAATTCATTAAGTAGTTTTGTTTTATTGTGTTAGCAAACTTTAATTCATCAGGATTGGTGGCTTGTGTAATGTGACAACGAAAGATTGCACTCCCTTTAATACTTGCTTTCCCATCAATTAAAGTTTATATGTTGATGTCTTTGGTTACTACTTATTAGTGCATTGATAACCTCTGTGTTTATTAGTGGCTTGCGGGCATTTGACTGCGGAAAATAATGTGGCTCCCACGGTTGTTACTAAATTGATCACTTAGGAATAACTTTTAGACATAAGTAATCATTAAGGGTTTACTCGCCGATAAGAATAGGACCAACGAGAAAGGGTTAACTACATACACTTCATATAAAGCTATCAATAAAACAAGTGACAATCTACTTAATCATAAGGACAGCCCTCTTATTGTCTCGAGTATTTATCTGTGTACGTGTGTGCTACTTGCTGATTCGTGCCTATTGGTTTATTTTATTATTTAATTGCAAACAAATCGTGCCAGTCTCTCAGGCTGAAACCCCCTTGCGTTAGGATATTAAAATACTGATTAGAATAATGAGATAATACGTTCCACTCTTAGTGATCGACACTCTACTTACCATTATATTCATACTGACCGGGTACACTGCTCGTTAAGTGTGTGTGTTATTGATAAGTCGGCTAAATATAAATTTAAAACTTGAGTAGGCATTAAAACTGCTAAACCGCAACGACACATCACGCGCATCAGACTTGATTCTCTTATTCCCGATGCTATACATAGAATTATTTCTATTGGATACATGGTTATCCATGTCAATTTCAAACACACCATCTAATGGAATAGCTTTAAAGTAAAAAACAGAATTGAAAGAAACAGAAATTCCATTATTAATAAAAGTATGCTCAAAACCCAAATCCAATAACAAAGAAACTGAAACGACACCTCTAACAATAGACGGTGCGTAATGACAATTGTTCAACACTAAAATTAAACCAGAAGGTAAAACTAGCTCAAAAGTCCCTATGGCTTCTACTGCTGCACGTATTCCATTTCCCACGTACAAGTAGCATTCCCCATAGCTCAGCTTCCTTGCTCCTCTAAGCCCCTGCGATGTATTACAAATGTGAGTACCACATCCTGTATCATATATCCAGGCATTTTACTTACGAGGAAAAGAAAATAATTCAATCATAAAAATACCTGATGTGCTGGCGCCCTGCCCAGCCTTGGCATTCTTATTCTTGCGACACTCCTCTAGCAACAGTGGACAGTCCCTCTTCCAATGTCCAGGAGTATTGTAGTGGTGACAAGCAGCCATATCCTTTTTTGGATGATCCTTCTTAGGAGGAGGATTCTGCTTCTTTGGCTTTTGCTGATAAGTCACAATTTGCTTGCCCTTGTCAGCTTTGCCCTTTCCTTTCTTGTTCACCTGTTTTGGTTTACCGGGCTTAGCTATCCTACCACCTTTAATTGCCATGACAGCAGGTGTAGGAGCTTTCTTAGTGAGTCCTTTCTCATGTTCAATGAGCATTGCATGCAAGTCAGAAAATGTCTTCCCCTTGCAATGCATGTTAAAGTTTTGCACAAAACCACCATACAATTCCTCATTGAGGGATTTATTTATGAGTCCAACTTTAACATTTTCCACATACCCGCAACCAAGTGCATCCAATTGGTCAAGATAACCCTTCATTTCCAGCACATGGGTACTTACGGGTGTTGTTGCATCCTGCTTGCACTTGCCTATATTGTCAAGTACTTCATACAATTCAGCCATGGGAGGTTTCTCAAACATACGTTTGAGTTCCTCAATCATTTGCATCGGACTATAATTCTCAAACTGTTTTACCAGCTGAGTATCCATCCCCGATAGCATGAGACAAGCCACTTCATTGTGCTTGTCATAGGCATCATTAAACTCCTGAAGTAATGCAACAGAAGAATTAGCAGGAGGAGCAACCGGAAGAGGCTCACTAAGGATTTCATAACGTTTGGCTATCCTAAGAGTAAGCCTTAGGTTACGATACCAATCGTTAAAATTCTTAGTCCCAGTCAGTTTCTCCTTCTCAAGCATCATCTTGAGAGCGGAGGTATAGTTTGACGAGTTTCCGGGTTGGGTCATTTCTACAGGAAAAAAGTTCAAAAGTTAGTACTTTCGATAATAAATTTCTCAAGAAAATTAAACACCCATTGGTTTAAATAACCATTTAATTTTCACTGAAAACTAGGATCCAAATTGACGTCGTTTCATTTGCATCAGCTTTGGCTGCTAGCAATGAAAGTACTCAATAAGGTACGGGATCACCCAATTGCCAATATCAATTGCAATTCCTAGTAATCATGGGACTTACATTATATTGCCAACATCAGTTGCAAGATGTAAGCATGTTTCATCCCCAATTCGTTTATGCCTTGGGGCCGTCCCATTACCTCAGCTTTGGCTGCTAGTAATGAAAGTGCCCAATTAAGTTAACCAACTTAAGAAACATGTAAATTGGCGTCGTTTCATCACATCCAGCTTTGGTTGCTAGTAATGAAAGTACCCAATTTTACCCTTAGACTCCCACCCTTTGAACATTAGCCTTCAGCTTTGGCTGCCAGCAATGTAGGATGTAATCTTAGGTGTTCCTTTTTTGTAGTTGGATGGCATATTACTTAAATTTTTCGGGTAATAAATTTTGATGTGTATAATAAAAAAATATGTACAAAGATGTCATGCATTAATCTTTTTAGCATATATCTTTTCAAAACAAAACCATTTACTTATTTGTAGCTCAAATCATCAAAGTTTTTAATTGAGGCGCTGAGAAACTTACAGCTTTGCCTTAAGATGCTTCGTATTTATCGTGGTGTACTTGGTAAGTCTAAAATTGGCGCACAGGTAGGCGGAGGGACGACAGCCGCCGAAGCTGGTTAAAACCGTGCCCCTCCTAGAACCCACTTTCTAGTTTGCCAATTTTAGGTCCGCCGCTTCGACCACTTAGTACAGTCGCAATCAATCAACAAAAAAAAATGATTTTCTTGCTAAAACAATTTTATGTAGTAAATTATTATTGCTAGTCTCGCCTAGGAGCAAATTACCGTGCGAAGCGAACTACTGTCGGCACATAAGACTTGGCAATAAAAAATTACTACAAAGGTTTCATAGTTATTAGTCTTATTTATTTTTATTATGAAAAATTACCCTCTTTTTGTGTTGCAATCCATCATAATATATAAACACAAAGATCAAGTAATTTAAAAAATAAATAAACACGTAATAACAAATATATGATCATCCACGATATCATATAGCCACATGCAAACCTTTTTCAATAAATCCTAATTAATAATTCTATGTGTAATTAATAACTGCATATAATTAACAAAACTCCCAATCAGTTTTCGTTCCCATTGTATCCGATTGGTCCACATCCGCCAAATAACTTGGCCGCGTAAGTTTTGTTAAATATACACCATATTGCACATAACAAATTATTTATTATATATTGAGGTCTTCCCCAATTTAAGATTTATTTAAATCATGTGACAAAAAAATACAAAACAAACAAATCCAACCATGACAAAATATGCAAGATCTTGTCATGGATCACATATTGATCACATAATCATGAAGTCCATATTATTAATCAATATTAAACTTGTACGTGTTTAATTAATTTAGTGACATCACATACGGTATTCACAAATTAATCCCTAAAAATTTCATGCAATCCTAGGGTTTCTATCAAGATTTTAAATCAACCATAAAACCCTAACTAAACCATGTGGGTGTCGACCCATGAGGGTGTCGACCCACTTTGGAAGAAAAAGAATTAGGGTTTAAAACCCCTAAAAAAAATGCATGTATCTAATAAAGATCCAATTTTTAGGTTTTAGTAATTAATTACAAGTTCTTAAACGAGGCTCATGATGCCACTGTTGGAATATGTGAATCATAATAAAACTATAAACACATAGAAACATCAAGAACACGCAGCGGAAGATCTACAAGAATATGTAATTAATTAAACTAAATAAACACGTACCTTATTCGCGTAATCACCAAGAACAACAAGAACCCTAATTGGGTTGTGATGTGGATCGAACAACACAAGTGAAAAACTCCAAGAATCACAAGCTAAAATAAGCTTGTCACTCGTTCTTGTACACACGCGATAGTAGCGTTCCAATGGGAAAGCTAGGTTCAAGATCACTAACAAACCAAACACTTGAATGCTATTTGCTCAAGCCGAATTCCCTAGTGGGAATAGAAAAAGTCGGCTAGCTCAAGCAAGAGGGAGAAAGAAGAGAAGTTTGGCTTAGAGTTAGGGATACAAGATTAGGTGAAAATCAAAACCAAGTGAATTGTATTTATAGGCAAAACCTAAAACACAAAACTTGGTGCCCAAGCCTTCTCAAAACCGGCCCCCTTCAACCCTTATGGGTTTCGGCCGACCCAACCCACTTGGATGGGTTCTAGATCCTTCTTTCCACATTTAGTCCTTTAACGGTCATTATCTCTAACCCCGTTAAGTACTAACTGTCGTTAAGTGTTTGTTTTAGTAAAATGAATAAATATAAATATAAAATATATTTAATTTATTCAAACCATTGAAACTCTCACGTATTGTGTGCAATCCCGAGTCTCGGGTTCGAAACCGGACATACGAATATTAATTCATTATACACAAAACCTAACACAAAATATTATAAGTTATTCCGTGACTCATTTTATAAAGAGAGTGGATGAACAAGATGAGTGTCATCATGAACGTGCATGTGGAAAATTCAAGGGATGTAGTCTTTTGGTATGTATAGAGGTAGTAAGCTAAGATAGAGGGGTTATACGGGTTGAGAATGATCATACTGATACGTTTGAGAAAAACACAAACTAAATTGAATCATTCATAAGTTGGTGGTCGTGTCAACATTAATGCAAAAAGCTACAGCCATTGAACCCTGTCTTTAACAGATAAAAACGATCCCCATGAGTCACGTTTAGGCAAAGACACCTAGTGCACGGCATGTTTCCCCCAAATTTCTCATAGTAAGTCCCCAAATAAGCATTGGTCTGGAAAGATATTACATATAATCAACAATGGAAAATAACTGAGGCTGCAGTCGATACAATAGATTTATGGCCACAGGCCACTGCTGGTAAGATACCAACATTGAAGCATACATTAAACAACCAAAATACATGAATACAACAATCATATGTGTCAACATTTGAATTACTGGTTCAAGTAACACGAGGGTCAACCACCTGACCCATAAACAACACAACTCCACTCATGTCTTCTCTTATCACAAACATGAAGGGATGATCTGCCACGAAGTCGACTTTCTTCATCATTTGTTGTTGTTGTATAACAACTGCAGTGACTGCTGCAGCTTCTGTACCTTCTTCGTTAACCTCCACAAACGATTCATGGTAAACACCTGAAACAAATAGGTTTCCATCGTTGGAGGGTTCCAACATTTCAGTTAAACGGCCTTCTGTGCGATCAAAAGGCAATACAAGGCCCAATTCCTTCAACAAGTCATTAGCCTTAAACCCAAAGGAGATCTTAAACTTTGGGATCAAAAACTGCTCGACTTCTATTTTTCGGAATGGAACATGACGTTCCAAAAAGTTAGATTCAGAACCCATTTTCTGTATCAAAGATTTGAGACCATCTTTCGCATCTGGAAGGAAAAAGTACATTGTGAAACGGCGGTTATCTTCACCTTGTAAATAGGGAAGACCTAAGACTTTGAAACCATCACATGACCGCACAAATTGTTCTTTCTTGCTGGTCATGAATGGTACCTTAACTTTACTTCCATCTAGAAGGTGGAAGTCATAGTCTTTTGTCTTTGATGGATCAAACTTCTCATTCCAGACACCCTTGAAGTAGACTGCATTTGCAAACTCGTATCTATGTTAACAGCATCAAGAGGAAGAATCTCCTTAATGAGTCCACTTGTCTGCTTTTCGGCCCACATATTCACTTCAGCCACTACCTCCTCAGGCTTGGATAATCAATGAATACAAAAATATATCTCAATCTGTAATAGAAGACAAAAAGAACATGCAATTATGCAAATAGAATTTAAGACTGACCTTATTAAGGAAATCGACTTGCTTAGAAGTGGCTTTATAAACAGTGTCTACAACATTTTTAAAAGAAGGTTTAAAATTACGTGTTTGCTCAACCCAAACTCCGTTTGCAAAACACAAACGAGGCCCACCACTTGGAGTACCATCAGCCAAGACCCAGGATACTAGCTGCGAAGAAAGAGAGTTGAGATCATAGATGTTGCTTGTTTTGAGAAACAAAAGAAACTGGTCGAGTGTTCGACCACTGGAACCGGCTGCAACTAAGCTCAGGGCGACATGGATTGAAAGTGGAGAGAAAACCACGTTGGTGTATGGGGATTTGTTAGAGAGAAGGTGGTTTGCAAGTGCTAATGAGACGTGAGTTTGGTTGCTAATTGATTGTCTGATGTCCATTACTGTTTTTTGGGAGGAAATCAGAGGAAATTGATTGATGAAGTGTTGTTGTGTTTGTACTGTTATAAACCATTAAGTCAACGGGTTAAGGATGGTTATGAAGTCAACTGTGTTGGAATTATAACATCATGACAATCATATAAAATAAACCAAACATCAAAGTCACGTAAAGCGGAAGCGTATAGGATACATACAACACATAATAATTAACCAAAACGCAAAGTAAACGTACCTTAGTGATTCTAGCCCGAACAAGAATCAAATTTAGCAATATTAATGAAGAACCCTAATTAGGGTTTATGAATGGATTAAAGAATAACCCCTTACCCTTTTGTTATTCAATCCAAGATATAATCAATAGTGTGATTATATCACGTTCTTGTACACACGCACTAAACCGAACTAACAATATGCAAGTTATTAATCACAAAATTAAAACCAAAACTAATTTTTGTTTCACAAAATTCGGTCAAACCCTTTTGAGGTTTAGAACCGATCGATCAAAGGCAAAGGAAGAGAGAAAACTTTTAGGTTTAGTTTTGTGTACAAGAGGTAAATAAAAACTAGAACCTTAGGTTTGTTTATATAGTATAGTATCTTAGAGCCCAAGTTGGAGTTGGATTAGGAATCCTAAACTCCTACAACCGATGGGCCTAAATTAATTAGGGAATCCGGAACCTTCTTGGCTACTAATTTACACTATAATCCTTTCCTTATTTTATTTAACGATCGTTAGTCACTTCCGTTAAATACTAACGTCCGTTATTTATTTTGTGATAATTAATAATCAAATATAACATTTTACATTTAATTATAAATACTTAGTTCTCATACGTAATGTGTGCAATCCCGTGATCCCGAGTTTGATCCTAACACACGACTACTATTTTATGTCTATAAAACTAACAGCTCCCACTTAGACATAAATCATAATAGCTGTGATCACATCGGTTAGCGTCTTGCAACACGCCGATGCCTCTAGTACAACTCGAGTAGGTCTCCTGGAAAAAACCTTTAATGATTCATCATTATTATTATCCTTTTGTTTCTAATACTACATTGAATAAAGATATAGATATTATCTTAATTCAAAATTTTGTTTCTCGTTGTTTATGATTGAGCAAGATTACCAAATCTTCTGAACATATTCAGGGGAGATCTTGGGCGTGGCCACGCAAACATCTTGTCAACCCTACGAGGGGCCCAGCAGTATATTAAACTCTAAAAAATAAATTTGGAGGAACAAATTCTATCTTGACTACGAGCATAACTCATGAACTTTGCAACAATTCCGAAAACAATCCTTATGACTACCAGTTACGTGTAGCGTTAAATTGTTCCACAGAATGCACTACATTCACAACAATTATCTGGTATCTCAAGTCTGAGGATAACTATTCATGATTTACTTAGAAATATCCATAAGTAATATCATGTAGTTGGGATAAGTCCTATATTCAATTCATTGAATATCATGTGAATTTGGTATGACAACGCATCAATATACTTTCAAGTATATTATACCAAAACTCAGATTTGTCTTAACATAATGATATTCCCATATCATTAACCGACAACGGACATTTAGAATAACTAGGTTATTCACGGATTAAAACATGCAAAAAAATAGGACAACAATATTAAATAATGAATATAAACATAACCAATACTTTATTTCATTAAAAAATAATAAATGTTTACAATATCCTTTATCCAAATACTAAATAGATCAATGCATGAAAATTCTAGTTGATGAATTATGTCTCAAGCTATAACAATTATACTTGTTGACAAGACATAAATCAACCAACTTTGATCTATCAAAATTTTGAGAATACTTATTTCAAGAATTCATCTGGTGAAGTTCTTGTATGTGTGCCTTCAAATAATTTGATATTGCCACATAATACTTCATAAAGTGTGACATCCTCAATCACCAATTTATGATTCTCAAACTTCCAAACAATTTTAAGTTTCAAGTATTCTTATTCTTTTAATGTATAATGCAACTATGCTTTCAGTAAAGCATAACTAGTACACATGGCCATTAATCAAGGATGAAATCCTACCATGACTAGTATTGAGTGTCATCTCAATTTCATTAGCATCATTTTATGCAAACAACAATATGCCCTTTAAAATTCCGTAAACTGTAATATCTACTGTGTAATGTTTGATGCCTATCAAACTTTCAAGTTTGTTGGCTATGACAAGCTATGACAATTTGCACCACAATTGACAAATTGTTCGTCCATAGAATTAGAAAGCTGTTCCAGGCTGAGGATGTAATTCTATATTCAAACATATCTTATTAGAATAATCACTACATTAGTTATCTAATAACTTTCAATTAGATATCAACATTGTCATAACTTCTTATAACAATTCATTTATGTAACATGATGTTCATGAAAAATCTTCGAGTCATACTTAGATTTTATTCATGTTCTATCTTATTTAAAAGATATATATCCATTTAGACATTCTAAATGATATATCATGTTTTATTAGATTTATTTACCGCATATGTTTATAATAATAAACACACATTCCAAGGTTATATGTTTTATTTTCTAAATCTTTCAAGTTTTATTCCAAGTTAAGACTTAACATTTAACTTATATGGAATGTTACTTTCTATATGTTATCCAACATATATGATTTAAAAAAGTAACCATAATACTCCCACTAGCTTTTAGTACTACTTAGAAATTATCTTATTTTAATTATTAATTCAAAATTTGAATTTAATATTTAAACATAAGAATTATCTCCTAGATGCATGCACTTATTCATTCATGAATTACTGCACTATGTACACTTCAAAGATTATTATGAATTCAAAATCCTTTTGATTACTTACCGTCCTCGCTCAAGTAATCACTCAAGAAAGAGTTTTGATATTCCATTTGCAAATTTCATATTTATGAAAATAAATATGACAATTACCATCTTTGTATATTTAATGCACTTATAAAAGAATATTCAATCATAGTCAATTGCTTAAGTATGATTAATAATCTTGTCATAATACATGCATTAAAATATGTGTACAATATTGTCCATATGATTTCTACACAAAGATATAAACCACTAGGGTTATCTTATCTTTGAAGAAACTCATCTTCATTATCTAGTCCAACTATTAAGAATCAAAATAAACCAATTTCCAAAATTGATTATCTTTATGGACAGCATCTTTAACATTCATAGTATGAGTCATTTACCCAATTCAAAATTTGGTAATGCATTATAATATAATCCTCAGCATTATCTGAGATATCATTGCGGATCTATGAATGAGAATTCCATCATCTTGAGTTTTAACATTTACATGTCTAGCCTCATCATGATATTCACTAGTGTGTTTTAGAAGATTATGTATCTTGTAATTTTATCTTTTCAAGATAAAACTCCCACTTGCTTTTTGTATTTCATAGACTATCTATAAACATTTAGCAAGTATGACAACACTAAATTGTTCTCTTTTGGGACATTATAAATAAATATTGACAGTTCCTGACACTTAGTTTGTTAATAACCTACTCATAAGTAGTTTAACAAATTCAGAACTTCATTTTAAGACATAATGTGATTCATCACATTCCATAACTAAATGGTGTCTTATTAATCTTCTAGATTGGAGTCTTATTGAGTATATCCAATCCATACTCAATTTTCTAACCTTGATAACTTTTGAAAGAAGATATAGTTATCTTTAATCAAATAATATAACAAGAGTTTTATTTTCCTAACTTAACATACCATAAACATTATGTATTTTTTTAGGATTAATATTGTAAGACAATCTTACAATATATAAGATAAATATATTTCATTTGGTTTATCTATTTACTAAGGCAACTTAATAGTATAATAGAATTTCCAAGCCAATTGCATGCTATATAACATAAGTACCTTTTGACCAAGTCACTTCATGTCCATGTCTCAACAAGAAGACATAAACTGTTATAATCCCACTATACGTTATAAATCATTGATCAACTCAATGACTTCTTGTATATGTCTTAATTAAAAAACATAACAAGTTAACGTCTTACTTTATTATAAGTCTTGTAACAATTAAAAGACTTTATGTTCATATCTTTACAATGAAACATGAACATGTTTAACTAAAGTAATTTTGAACCCCATCTTTTGGTTTCATTAGCAATTTCAAGTTAATCAATTACTTCATTTGTTTATATCATTCCAAGAATACACAAATTTTCAAATTGAAGTAGTATTAGATTACTTCATTTATTTATGTCATTTCAATAATACATAAATATTTAGTTTGAAGTAGTCTTATTATCATATTGACACTTGTTCTAATAAGTATCTAATTTAGAAACTGCAAACTAACATAGTTTCATTACATCAGTTGATCTGCTAGTAATGAAAGTATGAAATTTACCTTTCCATTGTAATCTAGTCCAAGCTCTCACATGACGTAGATTACAACTTCAAGTGTTCCATTAATTAGATGTGAATAAGTCACATTAGAACATTAGTCTCTTACCTTACAGTCAAGAGAATCCTTTAAATCATATTCCTATGTGTTGTTCCTTGCACACAATAAAGATTTCTCCCACTTGTGCATGGAACAACATCATGTATCAGATAAACAACACGTCACTCATTTGTTTATGTGATCAATATGATTGTGTCATAGATATAATCATAATAAGTAGATATAGAACCACATTGTCTAGTAAGGAAACGTACATGACTATCCTTAAAAATACAAGTGTCTACTATTGGAAAGTAATTATCTCAAGACATTCTAGAGATAATATGGGTTACTACCAAGATAACAAAGCTTGTAGCTCCCACTGAATTACAGATCATTACAATAATTCATTATTCAGTAATTATAACACAATGCTCACACTGGATTTGACAACTTTGTAAGTATTTCATAACCAGTAAAAGCAAATAGTGTGCTATTTACTTTCCTACACCTTTGAGAAAACCCATACGTAACAATTACTTAGGTACTAAAAGAATGTATTCTACTTTGTAAATGATGGACTATCCATCAATGCAATTAACTTGAAAAAATTGGGCATGCAATTTCTTCCTTAATAGGTCTACCATCCCCACAATGGTATGTAGCACCTTTAAATGGTCAAAACAAAACAAAACAACTAGATAAAATATACTAGTTTGTCTTTTACCATTTTGCGGTAATAAGTCTAGCTTATAATTAAATAACTCAGAAAATATGCAATTCTCTTAACTATTAAAGTTTGCAATGAGTTATTTCTTAGAGTTTAGACAATTCTAATTTTCCTATCATACCTTTCTCATTCATGAAAAGGAATAGGATTAAGTCTCACACTTCTCTCATGGAAAGGAGACTAGGTTATCCTTTTAGAAAAATTGACTCTAGCCAAAAACCCCTATGGGTGTAGATCAATTTGCTAATAAAAGAATATCAAACGTTTACGGTTTAATGTTGCATTAATACATTAAAAGAATTTACAAAATTCAATTTTAGTATTTTCGATAATATAATATTTCAAGAAAATAAAATACCCAAGGAAATATTCATATAACCATAGTACTTTCTTGAAAACTAGGATCCAAATTATCATAGTTTCATTACATCAGTTGATCTGCTAGTAATGAAAGTATATAATAAGGTAATCTGTCGTACAATAATTGGCAAACAATTTTCCAATTCCTAGATCAATGGGATTTATATTGGCAAACAATTTCCAATATAAGCATATTTTATCCCCATCTTATGCCTTGAGTTCAAGCTCTCACTTAACTCAATTTAAGTCGTCTAATTAAAAAACTGCAAATCACCATAATCCCATCACATCAGTTGATCTGCTAGCAATGAGATTATGCAATTTACCTTTCCATTAAAATTTAGTCCAAGCTCTCACATGACTAAATAATAACTTCAAGTGTTCTTTAACTAGATGGCATAGACTTAATTTTAAAGGGTACCAATTTTGATATGTCAATCAAAATATGTACGAAGAAGCATGCATACATCTTCGTATCATAAAGTTTTTCAAAACCTTTTTATCAATTTTTAAGCTAAGATTTCCATCAACAAAGTATTAATAGAGGTATTGGGTTCACCAATTAAAGAATTACCTACAATTATCGCCCACTATATCCTACTACTGCATGAGTCAAAAGACCCAAGTTATTCGGATAATTACCAAAAAATTGGCGCGTGAAATTGAGGTCAATTCACCCTTAA
This sequence comes from Artemisia tridentata subsp. tridentata, assembly GCA_021014915.2. NCBI lineage: Eukaryota > Viridiplantae > Streptophyta > Magnoliopsida > Asterales > Asteraceae > Artemisia > Artemisia tridentata. The sequence goes on from CP139505.1 coordinate 418,896,090, forward strand.
GTTGATTTTGTACATAAAATAGTCATACTTGGTAGCTCCAATTTGATGCACAAAGGAGCGGAGAGGCAAACGTCCGCCGAAGCTAATAAAAAACGCGCCTCTTTCGGATGACAATTTAATGTCAAGCCTCCTTATACCCCTCTTATAGTTTGTCAAACTGGGTGAGCCGTTCAAACTATGGTACAAAACTCAACAATCAATCAAAAGTTTATGACTTTAGTCTTAAAAATTATGTAATAAAGTATAATCTTGCTAGTCTCGCCTGGGAGCAAATTACCGTGCGAAGCGAACCACTATCGGCACATAAGACTTTGCAAGATTCATAATCTATTACCTATGTTTCACCATTATTTAGTCTGTTTCACTTTTATTTAAAAATACCCTTTTTGCTTAAACATGTCAATACAATTAAACAAAAAACAAATAATTTTACAATAAAAAATAACTAAATAATAAAACATAACTTAACAATTAATTATGAAAACATGTAGCCACATGCATATTAATTCAATATCCTATTAATAATCAATCTAGGTTTAATATGTATATATCTGATTAAAACTCTCATTGGTTTTCGAGCTAATGGTACCAATGGATCACATACACCAAACAATTTGGTTGTGTAAGTCCTAATTAAATATATACACCAAGTTGCACATAATTGATTACTTAATTAATTGGAGTCTTCCCCAATTCGACATCTATTAATTAACTTACATGTGAAAATAATTAATATCAATCATGAATCCATGCCAAACATGCACGTTTGCATGGATTCTACCTAACAATTAGCATATTGCACAGGATCACTTTACTTCACATAAACATGTATAAACCTAGGGTTTATAATCAAATTAATTAACCAAACACAAACCCTAAATTAAAAAAAAAACAAATCGATTTAAAAAAAATTAGTGTTTGAGATGGAAAAAATAAACCCTAATAGAATTTAAACATGTATAATCCAAACAAGATTTGATTTTTATGTGATTTCGGTAATTAATTACATGTTATAACGGCTCTTGATGCCACTGTTGGAATTATAACATCATGACAATCATATAAAATAAACCAAACATCAAAGTCACGTAAAGCGGAAGCGTATAGGATACATACAACACATAATAATTAACCAAAACGCAAAGTAAACGTACCTTAGTGATTCTAGCCCGAACAAGAATCAAATTTAGCAATATTAATGAAGAACCCTAATTAGGGTTTATGAATGGATTAAAGAATAACCCCTTACCCTTTTGTTATTCAATCCAAGATATAATCAATAGTGTGATTATATCACGTTCTTGTACACACGCACTAAACCGAACTAACAATATGCAAGTTATTAATCACAAAATTAAAACCAAAACTAATTTTTGTTTCACAAAATTCGGTCAAACCCTTTTGAGGTTTAGAACCGATCGATCAAAGGCAAAGGAAGAGAGAAAACTTTTAGGTTTAGTTTTGTGTACAAGAGGTAAATAAAAACTAGAACCTTGGGTTTGTTTATGTAGTGTAGTATCTTAGAGCCCAAGTTGAAGTTGGATTAGAATCCTAAACTCCTACAACCGATGGCCTAAATTAATTAGGGAATCCGGAACCTTCTTGGCTACTAATTTACACTATAGTCCTTTCCTTATTTTATTTAACGACCGTTAGTCACTTCCGTTAAATACTAACGTCCGTTATTTATTTTGTGATAATTAATAATCAAATATAACATTTTACATTTAATTATTAATAGTTAGTTCTCATACATAATGTGTGCAATCCCGTGATCTCGAGTTTTATCCTAACACACGACTACTATTTTATGTCTATAAAACTAACAATGAAGTCAACTGTGTTAAGGAAGAATACGTGAAGTCAACTTTGTTAGGAAGTAACATAGTGATTCCCTTAACTGATATTCTTTATGAGTTGCCATATGAAAGTACGCGTGTTAAGCTGGCTCATATTGTTGGAATTAGAAAACCATGACAATCATAAAACTCCATAACACAAAGTAAACAAGCGCGGAAGCGTGTAAACAAGTATATAACACATAATTATTAACTTAAACATAAATAGAAAAACGTACCCGATGCACTTCAATAAATCTTGATTATTAATTAAACTAGATCAATGATAAACACCTTACCGTTTTGTTTATCGATCTCTTGATAATAACTATAGTGAGTTATTACCTCGTTCTTGTACACACAAATTAAACCGTATTAAGGTTATGCAAGTAATACACAAGAGTATGATTTGGAAGAACAAAAATCGACCCACAACCCTAAGGGGTGTGTGTCGACCGGTTTTACCAAGAAAGAAGGAGAGAAAAAGCTAGGGATAATTGTGTGCACAAAAGATTAGTGAAAACAATGACCCTAGGTTTGTTTATATACTAATTAGAAAACTTTGGGAACAAGTTAGGGCAATGGGTTGCCCCATTGCTTTGCTCGGCCGATCCAACCCAAGGAGGGGGTTCTAGAATCTTTTCCTTGTTTCCTAATTGTATACAAACACCTCTTTCCTTATTTGCGTCTAACGGTCGTTAAGTTCTTGTGTTAATAATAAATATATATAAAATACATTTATTATTATTCCTTAATACTCATTTGTAATGTGTGCAATCCCGAGGTCTCGGGTTCGATACTAGACATTTGCACATTAATATTTAACCATATTCCAACAACTCCCACTTGGTTAATTATTAATAGCAAAATGACATTGGTTGGCGTCTTGCAACACTCCAATGCCCCTAGTTCGACTCGAGCTAGATTTCCTGGAAAATCTTTAATGATTCATCATTATTATTATCCTTTTGTTACTAATACTCTATTAATAAAATATGGATCTAAGTCACACTTTATTAATGTTTCTGTTTCTCGTTGTTGATGATTGAACAAAATTACCAAAACATCTGAACGTATTCCAGATAGACTTTGGGCGTGGCCACGCAAACATTTTGTCAACCCTACGAGGGGCCCAGCAGTATTATACTTCAAAACAAATTTGAAGGAACAAATTCTTTCTTGACTACAAGAATAACCCATGGACTTTGCAACACTTCTGAAAACAATCCTTATAACTTCCAGTTACGGTAAGCGGTAGATTGCTTCATAAAAATGCACTACATCCATGACTCTTATCTGATATCTCAAGTCTGAGGAAAACTATTTCATGAATTACTTGATGACAAGATCCATAAGTAATCTCATGCTCAGTTGGGATAAGTCCTATACTCTATTCATAGAATATCATGTGAAATTGGTATGACTACGCATCAATATACTTTCAAGTATATTCTAACCAACATTCACATTTTTCTTAATCTAATGATATTCCCATATCATTAACCGACAATAGACACATTTAGAATAATAAATTTATTCAAGGATATAAACATGCAAAAACATGATATATGTATATTTCAACAAGACAATATAAATAAACATAAACAATACTTTATTTCATAAAATCAATAATTGTCTATTACATCCTTTATCCAAATACTAATCACAAATGGGCATGAAACTTTCAGCCTTACGAAGACCTATTCCTTCAGCTAACTTATAAAGCTTAGTGCCAGGAAGAGCTTTCGTTAATTGGTCTGCCAAGTTATCATCTGTGTGAACTTTGAGTACTTCGATCTCCCCAATCTTTACTTGCTCTCGCACATAGTGATATTTGATCGGTTAATGTCTGGTGCCTTTCATGATTCCAGGTTTATTGGCAAATGTAATTGCAGTTGAATTGTCGTAATACATTTTTATAGGTTGTTGAATCGAAGGCATAACTCCAAGCCTTGATATAAACTTCCTAATCCAGACGGCTTCCATTGCAGCATCTGATGCAGCTATGTACTCACTTTCTGCCCCAGACATCGCTAATGTACTCTGCTTCTTGCTCCTCCAATCCACAGCTCCTCCATTAATGACAAAGATGTATCCAGTCTGAGACTTCATATCATCCTTATCACCTTTCCATGAAGCATCGCAGTAACCTGTAACATCAAGTTCTGCTTGTGGATCACCCCCATAAACTAAGAACATATCTTTAGTAGCCCTAAGGTAGTTAAGAATATTCTTAACAGCAGTCCAATGAGATTCACCCGTATTCTGCTGATATCGACTGGTTAAGTTCTGAGCAAACGCCACATCTAGCCTTGTGCTTTTAACCGCATACATAATAGATCCCACAGCCGAAGCATAAGGGACTCTTGCCATGCATTTCACCTCTTCAGGTGTTGAAGCACAAACTTTCTTGCTCAAGCCATGTTGTTCTTGCATCGGCAAATATCCCTTCTTGGAATTTTGCATATTGAATCTCTTCAATATTTTATCGATGTAAGCACTTTGGCTTAATCCAATTAATCGCTGAGATCTATCTCTATATATCTTAATTCCCAGAATGAAAGCAGCTTCCCCTAAATCTTTCATAGAAAAACACTTTCCAAGATATGCCTTGACTTCATGCAAACTTGGAATGTCTTTTCCCATGATCAATATGTCATCGACATATAATATAAGGAAAATTACTTCACTCCCACTAACTTTGTGGTATACACATGGCTCATCAAGATTTTGAGTAAAACCAAACTTCTTTATTTCACTATCAAACCTCTTGTTCCATTGTCGTGATGCTTGCTTCAATCTTCATCTAGGCGACCATTTAAGAAGGCGGTTTTGACATCCATCTGCCAAATCTCATAATCATAGTATGCAGCTATGGCTATGAGAATCCTAATAGCCCTAATGTCAGCTACAGGAGAAAAGGTCTCCTCGTAGTCAACACCATACGTTTGAGTAAAGCCTTTAGCTACCAAACGGGCTTTATAGGTGTGTACATTGCCATCCATGTCAGTTTTCTTCTTGAAGAGCCACTTACTCCCAACTACCTTGGCATTAGGAGGAAGGTCTACTTCAATCCAGACTTCATTGTCTCTCATGGATTGCATTTCCCCATTCATAGCAACTAACCATTTTTCCTTTTCAGGACTATTAATGGCAGCTTTATAACTAGGCGGTTCATCAAGATCCCCTTGTATATATTCCTCACATTCTAAGTTAAGACATAGACATTCAGGAGCTTTTACAGTCCTTACGGATCTGCGAATGGGAACCACTTCAACTTCTGGTGGAGGACCCAGACTTTCTGGTTCTTCAGGAAGTTGGCTAGTGTTTTCAGAAGGTAATGCATCATCTTGATCTTCTTCCAGATCATATATCCTCCCACTTAATTCTTGAGATATGAGATCCTTTTCCAAGAAATCTCCATACCTAGCAACGAATACTTTGTTCTCAAGAGGATAATAAAAGTAGTTACCCATTGTTTCCTTTGGGTATCCTACGAAGATGCACTTTACAGATCTTTGTTGGAGCTTGTCGCCCGAGTCACGTTTAACGTACGCCTCGCAACCCCAGACCTTAAGATAAGACAAGCTAGGAGCTTTTCCAGTCCATAACTCATATGGTGTCTTATCAACCTTCTTTGTGGGAACCATATTAAGAATGCGAACAGCAGACTCCAAGGCATAATCCCAGAATGAGAAGGGAAGAGTTGTTAGATTAAACATAGATCGTATCATGTCTTGCAATGTACGATTTCTTCTCTCAGATACACCGTTTTGTTCTGGTGTATATGGAGAAGTAAGGTGCTGGACAATTCCTTCCTTAGCTAGATAATCCACAAACTCTTTACTCAGGTATTCACCACCTCTATCGGATCGAAGAGCTTTAATCTTCTTTCCAAGTTGCAACTCTACTTCAGCTTTAAACACTTTGAATGTTTCAAACACCTCATGTTTATGTTTAAGTAAATAAACATAACCATAACGGCTGAAATCATCCGTAAATGTTAAGAAGTAGCTGGCACCTCTCCTTGACACATGTCTAAGTGGTCCACACACATCTGTGTGAATAAGACCAAGTAGATCAGTAGCCCTTTCAATCCTATTATTAAAGAGCTTCTTTGTCATCTTCCCACTAATACAAGACTCGCATTTATCAAATGATTCATCATTGATCTTTTCTAAAAGCCCATCATGTTGCAGCTTTTTCATGCGATCCTTGCTTATGTGAGCAAGTCGACAATGCCAAAGATAAGACGAATCCAGACTTTTCTTGATTCTCTTATTGTTGATGCTATACATCGAATTATTTTTAACACAAGCATTATCATTATCATTCATATCAAGTTCAAAAATACCATTCACAGCAATAGCATTAAAATAAAATACACCATTTAAAGAAACAGAAATTCCATTGCTATTAATAGTATGTTCAAAACCAAGGTTCAACAAACATGAAAATGAAATAACACCTCTAACAATTGACGGTGCATAATGACAATTATTTAAAGATAGTACTAAGCCCGAAGACAACACTAAATCAAATACGCCTATAGCTTCAACTTCTGCATGTGCTCCATTACCCACGTGCAAGAATTGTTGTCCATAGGCTAGCTTTCTCTCAACTCTAAACCCCTGCATAGTATTGCAAATATGAATACCACATCCCGTATCATATACCCAGGAATTTAACTTATGAGTTAGAGTAAATAATTCGATTACAAAGAACGCACCTGAAGAGCTGGGTTTACCAGCTTCACTCTTTTGCTTCTTCTGTTGCAAGTCATTGATGTAGAGCGGACAGTTCCTCTTCCAGTGCCCTACTTCATGACAGTGGTGACAAGCCTGATCCTTCTTTCCTGGAGGACTCACCTTGTTCTTCTTGGGCTGGTGTTGATTCACCTTAGGATTTGGTTGATAGGCCATGACCTGCTTGCCTTTATCACCTTTACTCTTACCCTTGTTCACATGCGATTTTTTCTGGATCCTACCTCCTTGAATTGCCAACACTTGAGGAGTAGGTACCTTGCCCTTAGATGGTAGATTCTTCTCATAGTCAACAAGCAATGCGAGTAACTCTGAGACTATGTTCCCCGAGCAGTGCATGTTGAAATTCTGAACAAAACCACTAAAATCCTTGTTAAGGGACCTATTGATCAAGTTCACTTGCACATTCTCAGGGTAACCAAAGCCGATCCTGTGTAGATGGTCAAATAAATCTTTCATCTCCAACACATAATCTTCCACTGGTTTACCATCACCATGTCTGCAACTGTGTAGTTTGTCAAGAGACTCATACAATTCAACTGCAGGAGTCTTTTCATAAGACTTCTTGAGCACCTCGAGCATGTCATATGGAAAGTGAAACTCAAACTTCTTTTGCATCACAGAATCCATACTTTGGAGCATCAAGCACGCAACTTCATTGTACTTTTTATACTCTGCTCTCCACTCTGCTTTAGCCTCATCAGTGGCTGTATCAGCAGGCTCAGCTGGGCAAGGAGTAGTCAAATAATTGAGCTTATCGGTCGCTCTCAAAACAATTCTGAGCGACCTATGCCAATCATTGAAGTTCTTTCCAGTCAATTTGCCTCTTTCAAGATGACTCTTGAAAGCAGCAAACACGGAGTTATCGGGTTGAGCCATTCTACAGAAAATAGAAAAGTTCAAACATTAGTATTTTCGATAATAATTATTCTCAAGAAAATATAATACCCATGGATATATTCATATAACCAACTTAATTTCCTTGAAAACCTAGGATCCAACTTTACATAATTCCACTACGTCAGTTGATCTGCTAGTAATGGAAGTACAAAAGATGGTAATCTGTCGTACAATAATTGGCAAACAAGTTTTCCAATTCCAAGATAATTTATGGGATTTACTACATATTGATTCATCAATATGTCACGTAAGCATGTTTATCCCATCTCATGCCTTAAGCTCTAGGTCTCACGCATCAGCTTAATTAAGTTGTCTAACTTAGAAACTGCAAATTAATCCATGTGTGGTCTCACGCATACTCGGTAAATTCACCTTGTCATTAATTTTGGTCCAGGTCTCACGCATACCCAAAGTTAACTTCAAGTGTTCCTTATAGTTAGATGGCATGTAACTTAAATTTTAGGGTATTTAGTTTTTGATGTGACAAAAACATGTACAAAGACGCATGCACTCATCTTTGTATCATTAGTTTTCAAAACAATTTTTATTTACCAATTAGTTAAGAGTAAACCAAAAAACTATGTACTTGAGGTATTGGGTTCACCAATTAAAGAAGTACCAACAATTATCGCTCACATATCCTACTCTTACATGTTATTTGGATATTTGCCACAAAAGTGGGGCGTGGAATTGAGGTAAATCACCCTTAAGATGATAGTGTACGTAAATAGTGATATAGGTAAGTCGCAGTTGACGCACAAGCGGGCCCGGAGAGCCGGTAGGAGCGGATCTCTTTAAAAACCCCTCTCCAGATAAACCCACCACACAGTTTGTCAACTTTGGTCCGCCTTTCACACACTATTGTACAAAAACATCAATCAAGCAAAAGTTTATGATCTTAATCTTAAAAAAATTAAGTAACAAAGTTTAGATCTTGCTAGTCTCGTCTGGGAGCTGATTACCATGCGAATCGGACCACTATCGGCACATAAGACACCGCAAGATCGATACTTTATCACTTTATGTTTCACCATTATTAGTCCGATTTAATTTTCTTTGAAAATTACCCTTTTTTATTGCTTACTTTAACATATCACATATAAAAAAAACAATAAACAAGTAATTTAAAAGAAAAACAACAATCAACTAATAAGAAAAAAAACAAATAATTGTTAGTGAAACATCTAGCCACATGCAACCTTTTAAACAATCCTAAATAAAATCAATATCTAGATGTCAAGTATGCATATGTTTTAACTAAGACTTTCACCTTGCACAGGTGAGCCACATGCATTGACAAAGTCAATTGCGTAAGTCATAGTAAACATATACCAAATTGCACATTAATTGATTTTAATATATACATATATTGGAGTCTTCCCCAATTTTAGAATTATTAACCATGTGGAAACAACTAAACAGTTTAAATCAAAGTACTAATCCGTGACTAACATGCATGTTTCATCACGGATTCATGCAACATATAGCAATTAGGTCACAAGAACGAACACAACAACTTGTTAAAGACCTAGGGTTTCTAATTAATCACAATTAATTATGAGAACCGCAAACCCTAGAAAATAAAACATGTATAATCTAAACAATTTAAAGATACGTTTTTTATTGTTTAAGTAATTAATTACATGTTATACATGGCTCGTGATGCCACTGTTGGAATTAGAAAACCATGACAATCATAAAACTCCATAACACAAAGTACACAAGTGCGGAAGCGTGTAAACAAGTATATAACACATAATTATTAACTTAAACATAAATAGAAAAACGTACCCGATGCACTTCAATAAATCTTAATTATTAATTAAACTAGATCAATGATAAACCCCTTACCGTTTTGTTTATCGATCTCTTGATAACAACAATAGTGTGTTGTTAGCTCGTTCTTGTACACACAAATTAAACCGTATTAAGGTTATGCAAGTAAAACACAAGAGATTGTTTTGGAAGCACAAAAATCGACCCACAACCCTAAGGGGTGTTTGTCGACCGGTTTTACCAAGAAAGAAGGAGAGGAAAAATTAGGGATAATTGTGTGCACAAAAGATATGTGAAAACAATGACACTAGGTTTGTTTATATACTAATTAGAAAACTTTGGGAACAAGTTAGGGCAATGGGTTGCCCCATTGGTTTGCTCGGCCGATCCAACCCAAGCAAGGGGTTCTAGGATCTTTTCCTTGTTTCCTAATTGTATACAAACACCTCTTTCCTTATTTGCGTCTAACGGTCGTTAGTCATTTAACGGAAAACACTAACGGTCGTTAAGTTCTTGTGTTAATAATAAATATGTATAAAATACATATATTATTATTCCTTAATACTCATTTGTAATGTGTGCAATCCCGAGGTCTCGGGTTCGATACTAGACATTTGCACATTAATATTTAACCATATTCTAACACATATATCATTTACTTAAGATATCTATAACATATTGTAATCATATGGTGTGTATACAATGAAAGTAAATAAACACGGAAGTAGTGTTCTTAAAAGATTGTTTTTTTAGATCATATCAAATTCATAGAACAGGTGTACTAGTTGACCAAAGTTTTCACTTCCAAGATCGACATCAGTTAAAGTTTTAATACTTTAGTAGCGATGTACATAGCATCAAAGTCGGGAAACTGCGAAAAGAACATGCCTTTGTATAAAACACTAACAATGCATATTGGTGGCATGCCGTGGATAGGTTTCTAGTTGAAATAGATGAAAATCCGGTAACCATTGCCAATAAAATGCATGAAAGAGAACACTGTCAACAACGTACAATTTGTTAGTCTGAACAGCAACTTGTTTTCTGAACGTGTTATAGATGAGTTAAGAACAGTATCGGTGGATTATTTCGGGAAATTCTAGCAATTTATTGATTTAAGGGCTGATCTATATATTTTTGAAAAGGTTTATATTGCATAATATAAATATAATATGAATATAGATAATTATTAACACTACAAAACACTAGTTAAGTTTTCCACATTTTAAAGGCCAATTGGCCACGGTTAAAAATGTGTAAACTTATAAATTCCACACTTGCAAATGTGTGGTAATAATGGGTGTGACAAATTTTGCTACACATATAAGTGTGGAGATACTATCCAAATGTCTATGGTTAAAAGTGTAGAAACACTCTTTGAATGTCCACACTTAAAAGTGTGGCTAAATTGCAAAATGATATTTACAATTAAAAGTGTGGAAACATTGTTAAATATTCACACATAAAAGTGTGGACATATGTTTCTGTGAAGAAGAAAAAAATAAAAAAATACATACAAATATGTATATTAGAAAACCTGATGCTAGACCAAAACTTAAGCAAAGAACAAGATATTTCAATGTCTACATTCATTAGTCAAATGCTATTTATTAATAAATCATTTAGCATGTTTTCGAGTAACGTACAAGTAAAAACCAATTAACAATGAGTATACACATTTTCGGTTTCTTTGATCAGAAGTTTTTCTACGAATCGGTGGAGATGATTCCTGACGTGGAGCCTTGTTATGTCTTCCCAAATCTGAAGGCATGCCTTCTTTCCCATTACGTTTACTTTCAGCAGGAACATCTTTCACGGATTTTACATTTTCTGAAGTACACAACTCAGCCGCAACTCCACTGCCAATTTTGCTCTTTGTTTGAGAGGAATCAACTAGAAGTCCTATGGACATTGTTCATTCTCTTTGGCACATCATCGACATCGTCATCGTCATCATCGTTACTCATCATCATTCGGTTGATTGAGGATGAGGAGCTGTCTGTTTTCTTTCCCCTCTTAGAAGCAGTGGTGCCCCTACCTCTTCCCCTAGGCGCAGCAGCTCTTTTGCGACCCTTACTTCGCATGCTCTCGTTATCATCCTTAAAACAACAAAGAGAAACAATGTATCAAAGCTTTACTTAAAAAAATGAAAAGGAAAACAATATTACATACTACAGTAATTAATACCATTGTGGCAATAATATATTAGCCGACTGTTTGCTGATATATGAAACGAACAGAATTTCAGGAATTAAATGAAGCTTGAGTTGAGGTTAAGATTATTCATACCGAACTGTCCTGAAGGTCGTTTATCCCATACTGCACTGGTTCATCGTCTGAATCAGAATTAACATTTTCTTCATCAGCAGCTAAACTTAGAACTGCAGCAGATGTGGTAACTGATGCTGATTTGCAGAAAAAGATGGAACATATAAAATGCAAGGTTGAACAAATGACTTACGCAGACATACCAAACTACAATATACCTGCATAACAATAAGCACTGTAATGACAAGTTCTTTAATCTAATTTACAATCAAACAAATGACTAGAAAGTGCTTTTGTGTCAACCTGGCCTGACCCATTTTGATCCGTACTATAAAAAACAAGTTTTGCCTAAAGCCCGTTTTGAATTATTACCCAACCCTGCCCATTTTGCAACCTCTAATAAAACAGAAATTAATAATGCTAAGATTAGCAGACCTTTCTGAACGACGGAACATTGTAGATGCATCAAGAGTCGTCTGCTTCAAACTACTCGATCCTCTACCTCGCCCTCTTCCCCTTCCTCTTGAAGTCTTTCCAACTTCAGAAACTTCACGAGCAGACGACGTAAACTGTTGCAGTGACCCCTTTTTTGCCTCTAGCAGTAGACATTGTACCAGTTAATTGTGTGGCATCCTCATCGTCACTAAAAGAAGCTGCACTTCCAATTCCCCTAGGAGCTTTGTTTATATTCTGCATAAGAAAATGCCCATTTGTAGCGATCAAGTAGCCAAATAAAACTAGGCATAAAAACAGTAAAAGTTAGAAGATACTACCTCCATGGACTGAGCACTAGAAGTAAATGGTTGGTCTTCTTTAGACTTGGACCTTTGCAAGCTAATCTACTCTACAAGGTTATGATAAAGAAAGTACCTTGCCCACATACTTTTGGCCAAATCTTTGAGGATTAATGGTCATGAATCCAGAATAATCAACCTGACAATATATTCATGTATAAAACATCAAACAAGATCATGCATAATTCATTTAATTTTATGAACGCTGATGAACTCAAATAAGTACAATTATAGTGTTATTATTATTATATTTACTTTCATGTAGATAGTAGTACCTTTACACGCACAAGTGGAAGCATTGGCTTTGAATTTCTAGAATCCGATCTGTTACACTTTTCTATTAGACTGTTCATCTAGAGCCATTTAGAGTCAGTAAGATACCACGACAACACAATGCCTGGAACTTCCTAGTAAATTTTAGAGATATAAAAGATCAATCAGTCAGAGCCTAAGAAATACAGAAAATTCAACCAACGATTAGATTTCGAGTTCCACCTGAGGATCAGCAAGACATTCATGTTCATGTCCCCAGACTACGAAGTCCAGGAACCGAGGTAGAAAATGCTCATTTATGGCATTCTTAGGATTTTGTCTTTACTCTGCATATTGAAACACACTTCATTATTGCTAACACCATGATATCATGTCTCAAACCATGTTCAATATGTTTTACTCGTTTAATAAGATTACACTTTAATATGCAAGTAGATAACAATACATTGCAAGTTAAAATTACTCTAGATCAATACACTATAAACCATACATTGCAACAAGTGCGGTATATTACTCAAAAGCTGAACTACATAGCCCTTGTGTGCCACCAAATAAATACATTTGTTCAGTAGTCGCATAAGAAGATTACACTAAGAATTTGCATGTTTAACATTTACGGTAGCTTCTTAGCAACTTATTGTTGCAACAGATAACAAAGAAAACATGAATCTAAACAGATGAAAGATGAGTAGTAATGCTTAGGATTATAAACTTTTGGTGGTCTCATCTGTTTACTTATAGCTTTGGGTGTCAGGGGACCTTATGACTGCTCTTATATTCATAATTCCATAGTCTAAATCTATGATCCAAATTTACATCTGCTGCTACCAGACATATGCAATTGTGAAGTAGTAAACTAGTAGGAATAGGATGGTACAGCATCTTCGCAGGAAAATGATTTTCCTTTAGCCAAAAGATGCCACTCTAAAAGTTATATTAATGATGATTGATGCCAATCCAGTAGTTTGTACATTCATACCCCTTTGAACAACGATTTGGTTGGGATATATAAAAGACGGAAGCCTAGACCAAATACTAAGTTCAAGACCATGTATAGCCACCAATAACTTAAATGTGAGCCATTACTCATGCTACATTCTGCGCAAAAATTCCTCATATGTGCCACATCGCAAAACATTATAAGACTGTTATAGGTGTTATAAGTTTATAGCTATATTGAGTGAATTAGCTGTGACATATAGATACTTATTTGGATGTGAATCGCTAGTCTTAGATCAGTTGTTGCAGTCAAATCCTAAAGCTATCATTCGACAGGATATCACAAGGGTCCAACATGATGGAACAGAGCCATATTAACAATACAATGAACATGTGCTCGTAACTTATTATTCAATATGATATATGTAAAATACCCGGGGTACTCGAAAGCTGGTCTGAAGATCCCTGCAATCATTTCGAAAAAACCATTATCAGGAACAACTTTTTTTTGGTGAAAAAGGTGAATATATATAACTACAACCAATATATACAAACATACACAGCAAGTCTATAGTGTTTGGACATTCCCCGATCACACAACAGACTGCTAAACAGAACAGAATACATTGGCAATCAAACAATCCAACTATACTAGTTATCCATTGCAGATAACAGCAAACACCTAATTCACCAAAGAGCTAATGAGTATATCCTTTGAATCAGACTACATTTCCTAATAGATATCAAATTATACTTAATCTCCAAGTGCAGCAGACCCCATCAGGCACAACTTTAAAACATAAACATATAAAAAGTAGGATCCCATAGTCCCGAATCACATACCTGTGAATACATCATACGTGCTGCATCTAGCTGGGACATCTCTGCATCATAGGTGCTCACAAGCTCTAAGACCTCCGGTGTACTAGCAAAACGCACAAACCTAGAAACACGAGAAATTAAACGCAATGGACTTACAAGGCGAAATGAAACTACTAATTTGTGTATAAAATAAAGCACACTACCTCTCCAATGTTCCCTTTGTGAACCACGTTTGGACATTTTCCCGACTCTCCAAAGGTGTTATATTTGTTCCTTTACTCTTAAACATCCTAACACTAACTAAAAAATCTAAATTATAGCTATTAAAGCGCACTACCTCTCCAAGTGGATCGTAGAAATGGAGAAGCGTCTTGGTGCTTTGATCTCAATTCCCGCCAATTTTCTTCTTTTACTACTTACTTATCCAGTCAAGTCAAGTGGAAATACTATAAAATTGACTCTTCACCTAAAAATTATTGCAAATCCAAAGGTGTTATATTTGTTCATTTACTCTTAAACATCCTAACACTAACTACAAAATCTAAATTATAGCTATTAAAGCTGATTATATCAAAAATCCTTTCATCAATAATTGCACAAATGAGCGATTTCATGATTTGCTAATGATTAACAAGTACTTATACATATCACCTCGATTCATTCACAAACAACACTTCTACCACAATCAACTAGCAAATACTTGTACAGTAGCATACAACAATTCGATAACGATTAACTAACATATAACCGATACACGTAACAGTTAACAACTAACCTAATCAACATAATATAACACCTTCAGTTCCAGATACATACAATTCAACCAAGCATAGCATTCAACTAATCCGGACCGAATCGTTATATCTCTAAACTACTTAACCATCACAAAACACATAATAATAAACGATTAACTAACCACGTCGGCGACGATTACAAAACCACACCGATTACAGATCTACGAAGATGATTCCAAAACCACGGCGATTAGGAAACCACGGCGATTACAGATCCACGGAGACGATTCCAAAACCATGGCGATTACGAAACCACGGTGATTACAGATCCACGATGACGATTACGAAACCACGGCGATTACGGCAACGGTTAACGGATCATGGCGATAACAAAAGCACGACTACACCTTTTTTAATAAAAGTTAGTGTGTGTTTGATTTTATGATCTTAATCTTAAAAAAATTAAGTAACAAAGTTTAGATCTTGCTAGTCTCGTCTGGGAGCTGATTACCGTGCGAATCGGACCACTATCGGCACATAAGACACCGCAAGATCGATACTTTATCACTTTATGTTTCACCATTATTAGTCCGATTTAATTTTCTTTGAAAATTACCCTTTTTTATTGCTTACTTTAACATATCACATATAAAAAAAACAATAAACAAGTAATTTAAATGAAAAACAACAATCAACTAATAAGAAAAAAAAAAACAAATAATTGTTAGTGAAACATCTAACCACATGCAACCTTTTAAACAATCCTAAATAAAATCAATATCTAGATGTCAAGTATGCATATGTTTTAACTAAGACTTTCACCTTGCACAGGTGAGCCACATGCATTGACAAAGTCAATTGCGTAAGTCATAGTAAACATATACCAAATTGCACATTAATTGATTTTAATATATACATATATTGGAGTCTTCCCCAATTTTAGAATTATTAATCATGTGGAAACAACTAAACAGTTTAAATCAAAGTACTAATCCGTGACTAACATGCATGTTTTATCACGGATTCATGCAACATATAGCAATTAGGTCACAAGAACGAACACAACAACTTGTTAAAGACCTAGGGTTTCTAATTAATCACAATTAATTATGAGAACCACAAATCCTAGAAAATAAAATATGTATAATCTAAACAATTTAAAGATACGTTTTTTATTGTTTAAGTAATTAATTACATGTTATACATGGCTCGTGATGCCACTGTTGGAATTTGAAAACCATGACAATCATAAAACTCCATAACACAAAGTACACAAGTGCGGAAGCGTGTAAACAATTATATAACACATAATTATTAACTTAAACATAAATAGAAAAACGTACCCGATGCACTTCAATAAATCTTGATTATTAATTAAACTAGATCAATGATAAACCCCTTACCGTTTTGTTTATCGATCTCTTGATAACAACAATAGTGTGTTGTTACCTCGTTCTTGTACACACAAATTAAACCGTATTAAGGTTATGCAAGTAAAACACAAGAGATTGTTTTGGAAGCACAAAAATCGACCCACAACTCTAAGGGGTGTTTGTCGACCGGTTTTACCAAGAAAGAAGGAGAGGAAAAATTAGGGATAATTGTGTGCACAAAAGATATGTGAAAACAATGACACTAGGTTTGTTTATATACTAATTAGAAAACTTTGGGAACAAGTTAGGGCAATGGGTTGCCCCATTGGTTTGCTCGGCCGATCCAACCCAAGCAAGGGGTTCTAGGATCTTTTCCTTGTTTCCTAATTGTATACAAACACCTCTTTCCTTATTTGCGTCTAACGGTCGTTAGTCATTTAACGGAAAACACTAACGGTCGTTAAGTTCTTGTGTTAATAATAAATATGTATAAAATACATTTATTATTATTCCTTAATACTCATTTGTAATGTGTGCAATCCCGAGGTCTCGGGTTCGATACTAGACATTTGCACATTAATATTTAACCATATTCTAACACATATATCATTTACTTAAGATATCTATAACATATTGTAATCATATGGTGTGTATACAATGAAAGTAAATAAACACAGAAGTAGTGTTCTTAAATGATTGTTTTTTTAGATCATATCAAATTCATAGAACAGGTGTACTAGTTGACCAAAGTTTTCACTTCCAAGATCAACATCAGTTAAAGTTTTAATACTTTAGTAGCGATGTACATAGCATCAAAGTCGGGAAACTACGAAAAGAACATGCCTTTGTATAAAACACTAACAATGCATATTGGTGGCATGCCGTGGATAGGTTTCTAGTTGAAATAGATGAAAATCTGGTAACCATTGCCAATAAAATGCATGAAAGAGAACACTGTCAACAACGTACAATTTGTTAGTCTGAACAGCAACTTGTTTTCTGAACGTGTTATAGATGAGTTAAGAACAGTATCGGTGGATTATTTCGGGAAATTCTAGCAATTTATTGATTTAAGGGCTGATCTATATATTTTTGAAAAGGTTTATATTGCATAATATAAATATAATATGAATATAGATAATTATTAATTAATCTACTTATTTACAGTGTTGGGTTATGAATTCAAATCTAACTATAAGTTAATGATAACTTTTTCAAATTCATTTTTATCAAAAAATTTGGAATATAAAAAGTAGGTGAAGTTAGCATCTTTAATGGAAGGCTTTTGTAATTCTGGTTACTGTTTGTAAGAGATTTGCAAAAGAATTTTTAGCCTTGTAGCTCTCAAACTTTTTAACAAAAGTTTCTCTTTGTGTTACTTTCATATCAAAAAGAGCTTTTGCCATTTGAGAAGGTTTACAAGAGCTTTTAAGTATATAAATATTACAGTAATAAAAAGATGATTGGGCAACATTGCCATTTTCGGAATTTTGGAGGCCTTGGGCGAGAACTTAAAATGGGCCCCATAGTAAAGGATAAACGGAAAGTGTGCATCCTCTTGAAACATACAATGGCAATTGTTTATGTACAATGTCATATCTTAAGCAGTACATTTTTAATAAAAATGATAGTTTATTTAACTTTTTGTTTTTGCTAGAAATCTTTAAATTGAGGCCCTATAGGGTCTTTTTTTAATTCATATTTGCAACATCTTTATCATTTTATGCATTGAGTACAAATTTTGGTCTGTAGAAAATTGGGGTCACTAGCAGTCGCCTACTTGGCCCACCCTCAAAGACGGCCCTGTTTGGCAAATTTAAAAAGTCTTCAATATTTTGGGCATTGTAGAGATGGAGGGGGTGAAGGACAAGAAAAGGGACTTGGCCACTTGTATAGTTGGGTCGTAGGTCAAGTGTCAAAATGACCAAATGTCTTGAATTTTGGTCAAAGTGATAATTGATGGAAGATCCTATGATCATTCTCAACAATAACTCAGATTTAAACTTTAAGTCACTGTCACGTCAGCTTTAACACATTCACCCTTAACTCAGCTTTAACACACCCAACAATAACTCAGATTTAACACACCTTAAGTCACTTTTATATCAAATATTTTTTTTACACAAACTACCCTAAAAAGGGGCCAAAGTGATTTTTTTTTTATTTACCCGTAACGCAGCGTTAATGGTTTAACGTGGACGATTAACACTGCGTTAACGCACCAGGGTCCCAACGGTTAACGTGAGTTTAACGTGGATTTTGACCTCCTTTTCCGTCTTTAACGCAAGGTTTGCGTTACCATTGAAAGTGGTCTAAAAGCAAAATCACCTATTAATCAATGCAATAGTTTTAGTGCTCCTTAGGTGAATGGGTAAAGTAGCAAGGGGTAGAGTTTTTCATCCAAAACCAAGTTTTTGGTTGTATATAACTTCATAATCGAGCACTATACGCTTTTCTTCGCACAACATGCATCATTTTGACTTGCTTATATATTAAATAAAAAATTTGCTACTATTAGATCCCTAAAATAGCACTCAAGAATTAAAAAATATATTTAATTTAACTATATTTTAAGGGTTTTGTCACCACATTCCGGATCAAGGTACCGGATCAAATAAAAAGTGGCACTTGTCTAGAAAGTCTAGAAAGTGATCTTATCCGTCCATTTCTCTATCAATTGTGATCACTGAACAAACAAAAAAGGGGCAACTTAGTCTTTTCATCACTCAAAGCTGTCAGCCTCTACCCTATGTTTGCAGGTCTCCCACATTACAACAGGTCCCCCACATTACCCTTTTAGAATCATACCAAAACACAAAATTACGGCTTCCTACCAGATTGAACATGTTCGGAATTCAACCAAGAATTCGAAATACAATCACAAATAGAAACTCAATCGACAAATAAAATTTATATCCGAATACTGATCTTTATATCCGAATACTGATCCTTTATCAAAAATCACGATTTGAATCCGGAATTCGATTTCGAATCGTGAGTTAAAAAAATCAAGTTGCTTGATTTGGCTTTCGAATAAATTAAATTGCAACATGAAGAGAACTGAGATATGGAGTTAAAGAACTGAGATATGGGTACTGCTAAAGTAATTCGGGTATGTATTGTGATTCATTTGGGGGAAAAATTTGAGTGGCTCTCTCGTGCAGGTCTTTTGATGACATGATCGGAGGTTGATGAGGTTTTTTGAGAAGTGCTAACACTTTTTTTTTATTTTTTATTATTTTTTTTTTAATAAAAATGTGTGATTTTTTGTTAAAAAGTGATTGTACAATGTAATGCTCGACTTTTCTTTGAATGAACCGAGCTCCACTTTACCACACAATAGCCACGACTAGAACAAGAGGATGACTCACAAACATATATTAAGAACAAGAGAATGTGGATCATATGTTAAAATTACTAGTCGAATGATTATTAGCTTTAGAGAAAGAAATAATACAAAGGACTATGCTTGGAAACACACACACACACTCTCTTACAAACTATGAGACACACTTGATAATGAGGAGAGTGTGTGTGGTTTTATGTTCGACTGCCACATCAAAGGCTTGATGGGCTTTACACTTTTGGACCTAAAGTGGGCTAAGTATGTGTATTACACTTATACATATTGACTACAAATGACACTAATACTACTAGCCCACTTGACTTTAAAGCATATTATACATGACACATAGTTCTAAACTACAAATGACCATCACTTCCTAAATAGCATAAATTAAATGCTAACAATCTCCCCCTAAGGGATGGTCATTTCAATGATGCTCCCGTGATTGGTTTTTGCTTTTGATGTCTTGAACTTTGTGTGTCAATGTATAACATTCTTCAATCAATGTTCCTTCATGCACTGTGATCTTTAAAGAATCGTCTTTTGGTCTTCCTTGCCTTGATCTACATCTTCTGCCCAGATGCGTCGTCATTGTAGATGATGATGGTGGATGAACTTTCGTCGGTACCTGCATAAGACAGTTAGCAATAAATCATCCAGCGGCCATCATGTCGTGAGGCAAGATCTTTTAGATCTCATTAAGACTCATACAACTTGTATCCTTTTGATGAACACAAGTGTATTGCATAGGAAGTGTTCCTAAGAGATCTTTGATGAATCTCATGTCTCTAGACTCAATAATGTGCGTTTTGGTTTTAGTCATCGGAGGCATGGAGCAGAGTGCCACCTTTTCAATATCAACACATCTAGGAGTGAGAGGCCGATAGATTATGTAGTGTTCTCCGTGAGAAATGAAACAAATATCTTTTAATAGATATCTGAGTGGATAGGAGGGGTGATGCAAATGCATCACTGGGTCCATGACGTCTTGTCTTCAATACCAGTATCACCTTAGTGAATACCGACAGCAAATGTATTGACCCGGTTTCTGACCTAAGTTTTCATGGAGTGCTATTTCTTTTTACCCTTACAAAAACTTTTCTTTTTCATTCTTCAACCCCTTCTTTCTCCTTTATCATTATGCTCCTTTTTTTAATCATACCTAAGGACTTCTAATTCTAAACTATTGGAATTATCCTTGGGTAGATCCCTCCAGTTCTGGCAGATCATTGGACATAACCTAACCATAATCACCTTATTACTCCATGATTATCCAAGATTATTTGTCACATGCCATTAAACCTTGTGAAAATCTCTCAACGTGTCTATGAGAAAACACATTTTGTTGCCACATTGAGAGTTTTGCATTTTTGAAACACTCCCCTTCACATGTGCTCATGCATTTTCAAAATAAATTGCACATGTTGGTTAGAGTTCGCACATTTGAAATGATCGATTTTCAATGAACATGACCTTCACGAGACATGCTTGCATCACTAGTTAGACTAGCTTGAAATTATTAACCGTCTCGGTCAAATTCAAATATCATCTCTCGAATTGGTACATTCTACTCAGACAAGTCCTTTGCGAGACACGCTTACATCACTGGTAAACCAGCTTGAAATTATTACCCGTCCCGGACATGTCTTTTCGATAACGGACAGTTAGTTTGGTCAATTCGGGGGTTGTTCTGAGTCTTTTTGAAGAGCTCTTTTGAGATTCAAACTACAAAACTTTCTTTTTGATCACATTTTAATCACATCCTCCCCCCCCCCTCCCCTTATATTAATAAACACTTAATCTCCCCCTCAAAAATAGCATGAAGTGGTATTTTTGAAAACAGTTGATTAAAATGAAACTTTTTGTGGAGAGATGGACTGATTTTTGCATGAAAATGGAACATTTTTCTTTTATACTCCCCCTTAAACAAAGCATATTATTAAACGTTTGAGTTTAAAAGCAGTTAAGGGTCTTAGAGGGAGTTGATGTGAGCACAAAATTTATGTATAAAGACTTTGAAAAATCTTTTTAAAACAATTTTGATTAAGTGCTCACGAGTTTTTGCTTTTTTCCATTAACAATACGAGTCTTGATCGGAAATAATCAGAAGTATTTCAATGTAGCGCGGGTTCCGTACTGAAATGCACGAAAGCCACCTGATTAGAAATTTAAGAAACGACATGTTTTAAAACATAAAAAACAAACTCTCGCTCAAGTATCTGTACATGCCTGTATCATTGTTGAATGACATTTCTAGATACGTAGCAAATATTGATTAGACGAGAAACATGTCATGAGAGAATATTTTTGGTTTTTGATGTTTTATATTTTTTTATGACTTTTTGAAATTTTCTATATTTACAGTATTGTTTTTAACAAGTATATATATTTAAAAAATATTTACATACGAAGCTTGCTGATATATATCAATAAGATTCGAGAAGACTTTCTAACTCTTCGGGAGTTAGGCTTTGCATTCCAATTCGACGAACTAAGTTTTCAAACCGCTCTTTTGGGAGGGCTTTAGTAAATAGATCGGCGAGTTGATATTCAGTCTTCACGAAAAATAATTCAACCGTACCCTCTATGACGTGTTCCTTTATGAAGTGATAGCGGACCCTAATATGCTTGGTCTTTGAGTGTTGCACTGGATTGCACGAGATGGCTATGGCACTTTTTGAATCGCAATACAAAGGTATGCGGTTGAAAAAGAAACCATAATCTGTGAGTTGTGTCCTCATCCATAGAACTTGGGCACAACACGCAGATAGAGACACATACTCGGCTTCTACGGTTGATAGTGCAGTGCAGTCTTGTTTCCTTGATGACCAGCCTACTAGCTTTTCCCCCAAAAATTGTGCTCCGCCTGATGTACTTTTCGCTATAACTTGACATCCAGCATGATTGGCATCTGAAAAGGTTGTTAGTCTAAACTCCGAATCCTTTGGATACCAAAGTCCCATCTTAATGGTTCTTCGTAGGTATCTAAATATCCGTTTAACCTCTTGGAGGTGAAGTTCGGTAGGCCTTGCCTGAAACCGTGCAAGTAAACATACAGCAAAATGTATATCGGGGCGACTACCAGTTAAGTACATGAGAGACCCAATCATGCTCCGATATTTCTTCGGATCCATGGGTTTCACGTGTAGATCAGCGCCTATTTTGGGTGAAGTGACCATTGGAGTACCAACAGATTCACAATTTTCCATTCCATGTTTTTTCAAGATCTCAATTGTATATTTAGCCTGATCAAGAAAAATACCATGCGGGGATTGATGAATTTGTAAATCCAAAAAGAATTTTAATTCTCCCATCATGGACATTTCAAATTTGCTTTTCATAAGATTTTCAAAATGTTTTGAATGTTGCGGATTAGTGGACCCAAAAATTATGTCGTCCACATAAATCTGAACAATCAAAATGTCATTTTTGTATTTTCTTGTAAACAAGGTCGGGTCAATTGTTCCTTTAGTGAAATTATTATGAAGTAGGAAAGATGATAATTCGTCATACTACGCCCGTGGGGCTTGTTTCAAACCATAGATTGCTTTCTTTAGCTTGTAGACGTATTCTGGATGATCCTTGTCAACGAATCCGTCTGGCTGACTCACGTACACTTCTTCTTTCAGAGTTCCATTCAAGAAAGCCGTCTTGATGTCCATCTGATAAACTGTGATGTTCTTGTGCGCCGCACATGCTAAGAAAATCCTGACTGCTTCAAGCCTTGCAACTGGTGCGAATGACTCTGCAAAATCTATCCCCTCTTCCTGTATGTATCCCTTTTCCACTAGACGAGTTTTGTTGCGAATGACAGTCATTTCTTCATCCTTTTTGTTCTTCCATAACCACTTAAGATCAATGACAAGTTTGTCAACTGGTCTTGGAACTAAATCCCAAGTGTCATGGATTTGAAATTGAAGAAGTTCTTCCTGCATCGCTTCAATCCAGGCATTATCTGCCATTGCTTCCCGAATGTTCTTAGGTTCTATGAGACTGACTGAGCAGACATAGATGCACATGTCGCAATCGGTGTTTAGTTGTTTTCTCGCCCAAATTGGCCTTGAGGGTTCACCAATAACGTGTTCTATTTGATGGTCTTTAGTCCACTGTAATGTTGAAGGGTGCCTCGGTCTTGCATGTGTGTTAGATGGTTCACGTAACCCATAAGACGATGCAGCCGTAACTGATGCAAATGGGTTTTCAAAGACTTCTTCTTCTAAAACAACATTGTTTTGTTCTTGCTCATCAATTCTTGGTAACCTAATCTTAATTCTTGGATATTGTGGAGTAGTTATGGATGATGTTGAAGGAGATGGTGCGTCGGCTTCAAATGTTGTAGATACATCTTGATTTGGTGGTGGTGGTGGTGGTTGTTGAGATTGAGCGGGTGCAGCGGATGGTTGTTCAGATGCATCAGTGGAACTCCATCAAAGTATTCATCATACATAAACTCGAAAAGGTTTTCCAGTTCTTGAGTTGTTAGTTTGTCCGATGGAATTGATTGAGCTCCTTGTGGTACGAGTCCTGAACTAATATGTCCAGAAGTTTGACTTTGAGGTGTGGGTCCTAATCCGGTATGATTAGAAGCCATTGGGTTAAGCGCGGGTTCTAGAGTGAGTCTCTCAGAAGGCATTTGTGAAATTTCATCGAACTTCACATTCATTGTCTCCATAACCTTTTTCGTTCACCTGTTATACACCCTGAATGCCCTTGAGTTTTCCGAATAACCAATGAAGATTCCAATATCACCCTTAGCTTTCAACCTTACCAGATCTTCTCTATCATTTGTTGGATAACACAAAGCACCAAATACATGAAGATAAGAGATATCGGGTTTTCGTTTGTTGATGAGTTCATATGGGGTTTTATTGAATCTTGGATGGATTAGGGATCGGTTTTGAGTAAAACAAGCAGTCGATACAGCATCAGCCCATAAGAATAATGGTGCACTGGAATAAATCAGCATAGTGCGAGCAGCTTCCACAAGGGTTCGATTCCTTCTTTCAACTACCCAATTCTGCTGTGGAGTTCTAACAGCTGATGTCTGGTGAGTAATACCAGTTTCTTCAAAGAATGTTCTTAACTCCTGATTCGTGAATTCCGTGCCATTGTCTGTTCTTACAATCCTAACTGGAGCTTGAAGTAGAACTTGAATACGCTTCAGAAAGGTGATGATGGTGCCTGGTGCTTCATCTTTTGACCTCAAAAAATTTACCCATGTATATCTTGAATAGTCATCAATAATTACAAGAATATACTTTTTCCCATTTATGCTTTGAACTCTTATTGGGCCACATAAGTCCATATGCAACAAATGTAACCTATCAACCGAACTAGGTACGGGTTTAGGTTTATATGTTGCTCTTTTGCTCTTTCCTTGCTCACAGGATGGACATAGGTGTTCTTTGGTGTATTTGAACTTTGGGAGACCGTTGACGATGTTGTCTTTGGCAAGCTTGTTGATCGTGTCAAAGTTAAGATGGGACAAACGTCTATGCCACAACCAAGATTTTGTTTCGCCTGCCCTGGCCATGAGACAAATTGGTGATGAAGAGGCCATTTGGTTTATGTCAATTGCATAGAGATTGGTGCCACGATTCCCAATTAAGAGATCATTCCCCACCAAATTCCTAACAAAGCAAGTGTTTCTCCTAAATGCAACCTCAAAATCTGCATCACAAAACTGCCCAACTGAGAACAGTTGTGTCCCAACCCTTCGACATAGTAAACCCGGGTGATCAAGTAATTCCCAAACCGAAGATCACCATAACCCAGAATAGCTGCAACATGATCATTCCCAAACCATACAGTCCCCATGAACTGCCATACAAAGTTGATCAGCACCTTCAGATTCCCAGTTTGTGCTTGGAGCAACCCGAGTCTATGATCCAAAGACAAATCTCGATAACCTGCCATGAACAGAAAACAATTGCATTTGGAAACCGTATTTCATTTGGTTCATGGGTTGGGGGTACCAAATGCATCACACACAAAGATGGTTTAATTTTGTTCTAAAGGAACAACTATTTGTTTGCCATTCTTACGTGTAAACTTTCTACCCGATGGTTTCCATGCACAAAGCTTAAGATAGTCCCTAGGCAATAGAGTACTAGATATGGTCCTAGATACAACAATGAGACTGTTAAGGTATCTAGTCTTAGCACTAGTTCGTGTAGGAACATCTTTCTGTTCAGGCTTATCATTCACATTATCAGAAACAATATCATCACAAGCATTTTCAGACAAAGATTTCTTTTGCATTAAACAGACAGATTCATTACATGCATTTAAAACACTGGTCTTTTCATTACATCCCGATGATATTTGTTCCTTATTCGAAAGCTTTAAATTCCTAGGGTGTTCTTCTACTTTCTTGCATTCACTTTCAGAGACAAGCGATACTCTAGTTTTCTTGTTATTGCTCCTAGGCTCTCGTCTGCTCCTAGTGGTGCTTTCTAATCCTGTAGAAGGTAAGGCACACTCATTAGAATTTATGATGTTGTCCTGAGATGTTGTAGCATTCCTAGACTCATTTGGATTATCTTTCTTACTTTTGTCTAACGCCCTAGATGTTTTAGGTGTAGAGGTAGACGCAGTAGTGGGACTAATCTTATAAAGGCCAGGCGCTATCACATTAGTGTTCTTGACAACTGCTTTCTCTTTAACATTCTCACAAGGCAAGGGGGTTAATGGTGCTATATCCGTAGATTTCTTTCCCTTCCCTTTTTGACTTTCAAGTTGAGACTTCAAAAGATCAATTTGTTCTTTCAACTATTTATAAGAACACTCATACGACAGTTTATCATACTTGCATTCTTTCATTTTCTTATCAAGTTGTTTAAAATATGTTATATTTTGCCTTTCAATCTTAAAAAGCGTCTTTTCATATTTTGAAATAATTTCAGAAGTCTCAGCCCGAAGTCATTCATCATCCTCAACAGAATATGTTTGGTAAATAATAAACATAATATCAGTCGATAGAGCTTCGAAGGGGAGAGAGTCATTTTGTTTTTCCAAAACTTTTATGTGTTCCAAGTATTCATTAGCTTCATTTACTAAGGATTTGTGGTCCTTAACAAATTCAGTTGACTCTTTCAAAAGATTATTTTCCACATTTTGAACAACCGCTTAGATTCCAGCACCATGTGGATTAATTTCCCTTTCAAAAATCCTTTTTAGTTCATCCTGAACACCCGGAAACCAAGCAAACTTTTGATTGGTTATTTTGGAAGCCACAATACGTTGAAGTGTTTCAATTCTCTGTTTAAGATCAACCAAATATAGTCTAGTTGCACTTGTATCATAAGTGCTTTTAGATGCCATTTGTTCGATGTTAGACAGATGTTTTGAGACAAATAATCGTTTTGCAACAACCACTGGTCTTTTGAAAAACATTGGTGACTCTCTTTAAACAAGAGGAATATTGGAAAGCTTGTTAAGTTCATTATAGTCAATGGGTTTTATTTCTCTGTTCAGTTGCCGCATTTTCTTTCTACTCTCCTCTATAAGCTCAATCGTTTCACAAGAATCATAACCCGTAGGAGGATCATGTACATCATTTAGCAAAGTACCATCATATAACACATTCTGATTTTTCTGAGCTTTCTTGAGATTATAAGGGTTTTCATAACCGATAGCCACTTTCTTTATTGTATGTAAAATCGGGTTTGGATCATTTATTAACAAGTTAACTGTTTGTGCAGAATGACCCATTTTTACAAGCAAATTTTCCAACTTTGCAATGGTTTCCTTTTTGTCATTGATCTCTTTAAGAAGATCATTTTCACGTTTTGAAAACCTTTCTTTCAACTCATTCTTTTCTTTTTCAAGACTAGAATAAGTTGATTTTTGTTTTGAAAGCTGGTTGGTTAATTCAAAAATTTCCTTGTTTAGAAATTTCCTTGAATAAGTTGATTTTTGTAAACGTTTCTCTCTTAACTCAGAATCTTTTAAGCTAACCTCAAGTTCAGACTGTATTTTGTTATGAAAATCATAAGCTCTTGCATTTGCCTTATAACTCTCAAGCTCAGTGGTCAATTTTTCGTTCACTGCCTTAACTCGCGATTGATCTTTCTGACCTTATCTATTTCAATACTACTGTAAACCCCAAATTTCAAATCATGCAAAATTACCAAAATACCCTTGTAACTTAAAATTTTACTTAACAATTATATAAAATACCAAATAAATCCCAAACTCTTGGAAACTAGCACCATATGAAGTAAAATAATTTTTGCTTGAACATTTTAATATTTTACATATCATAAAAATATGTGTCACATTATTTAAAATATATAGGCCGAATATTTATTAAACATTACATTTTATTTTCTTAATTAAATCACTAAATCAAATAAATAAAGGATAAATACAACAAAATAATAAAAGATCTTGGAAGATCAGATTTTTATCATTATCACAATGCCTTGGGCCGAAATCCATGCCCCCTCCTCTTTAATATATACGGTTTTATTCAATTACCCCTTTTATACTCTAAAAACCCTAAGTGATTAAAACAAAAACTCCCAAGTCGATCACCATAATTTTCTGCACACTCTTGGTATTTTTCCTGGATTCCTTGGAGTTGGAAGGAGGCTAGAAAAATAGGACTTTGAATTTTTGAAGCTTGGTTCGTTGGTTTTGGTTTCTTGCTCACGTTTTATTCCAACCGAGAGGTATAAACTCTTTACATATCATCCGATCAATTTAAATGCTACCTGGTATTTTTGTGACTCTTTTTACATCACATATGATCTAAATAAAATATTTATCTTAATCCATGCATGCTAATCTAGTCACTTGGAATTAAATGAACCATAAAACACTAAAAAAATTACATGATATCATGAAACTGCTACTGATCTGAAAATTTTGTCCAACTTTCATCGACTATATAAAAATAATGGTAACGTGTTTTTAGGTGGTTTTTGAGTCTAGAATTAAATTCTATGAAAGAGATTTCTGTAGAAATTAACCTCGTAATTTTTAGAGGCCTGGAAAACCACTTTTTGAGTTTTAGAAAATTATGTGTCAAATCGAATTCGTAAGTCTGGAAATATAGTCCGTGTTTTTCATTTATCATTTTCTAACCATGTCGAATTGGAAGGTTTCCTTTGAACTTGGTAATATTCGTGATGTCTACTAGTTACTGGAAGTTTTTTAGAATTTTATAAATTTTCTAGATGGGGTTGAGAATTAATTTCTTTTCGGGTGTCTCATCAGATCCGATTCTCGACCATTTAGGGATATGGATTTTTCATTCGTACCTATACTAGTTAATAAATTCTGGAAAAATTAGGATAAATTCTTAAGACATATAGGAGCGTGTGTGAATTTTTGGGAATTTTTATTATGAGTTATTGTAAGGATGAAAAATCAGACAAAACAGGTCTAATTTGTGTGTAAAATCTGTGAAAAGTTTTAAAGATATTAAAAGAGTGTTAAGTGTTTATTTTTCAAACTAAAGGGTTTAGATGGTCACTTTTCTAAAACAAAAGGACTTAACTTGTAAAAACCTGTAAATTGATAATATTTACACTCTAGACCCTAATCTTATTATAGTAACACTACAATCCCTAAACTTATCATAATTACATAATAAACCGTAAAATTTGTAAACCTACTATAATAACCCTAACTTTATGTAAATAACCTTATGAACCTTAAACTAATGATACGGTTATCTTTAATACCTTAAGTTGATAAACGGAAATGCTGATAACTAGTGTTACTAAATATGGAAACTTACTAATTTTGGAAACCTGCTATAAATGGAAAGTTACTTAAAATAGAAAGATAACTAAAAATCATTTTTAATTTTGTCTTCTACTCCTTTAGGTTCGGGGAAGGAGTAACTTGATCCTTGTCAGCTTTCTATTCTTGTTTTCTGCTAATAAGGTACAGATATTCTGCCCTTTCTCGGTAAAGGTGCCTTCGTTCTCTTGACTTCTCATCTTGATTCATTAGGATTCCCAAAGCCATTGCTATGTTCCCCTTGTATTGTGAACCTTTGTTATGATCCACTTGACTTGAACCTTTGTTTTGAACCCTTGCCTTGATTCCTTGTTTTGAACCTTGATACTTGATATACTTCGTTCATCACCCTTTGACCTGAATATTCAAATTTTTACCTTGAAGATTTACTTGATATTATAACTGGATGAGAAAACCCTTTTTAATTATTTATGAAAAAGTTTTAAGAAAACTACTTTTAAGACTATCTTCATGAAAACCGTTTTAAAAGATCATTTTTATGAAAACTATTTTGGAAGATCATTTTTACTAAAACCATTATTAAAGGATTTCTTTTAAATAAACTTTTGAATTGAACCCTTGCTGTAAACCTTTGCTATGATCTCTTGACTTGAACTTGATATACTTGAATTGGAAACTTGACTTGAACCACTTGAAATGGGAAACTTGACTTGAACAACTTGATATGGAATCTTGAACTTGAACTTGATACTTGATACTTGACCTTTCACCC
Source organism: Artemisia tridentata subsp. tridentata (assembly GCA_021014915.2). Lineage (NCBI taxonomy): Eukaryota > Viridiplantae > Streptophyta > Magnoliopsida > Asterales > Asteraceae > Artemisia > Artemisia tridentata. Next base: position 418,926,402 of record CP139505.1, read on the forward strand.
ACAGTTTGATACTATGAGCCATAACTAGGCATGAGGGTTTCATGTCCGTGTCATTGATGCACCGATGGCATGACTCTAAGGCAGGAGAGTGATGTCCTGTCCCGTCCCTGACTTGATATTTGACTTGTTACGTAGAGGAAGACATTGTGGCCTACTGGGGCGTATGGATGCATCCTAGATTTGTCTTGACTTGTTATATTACTTGATTCCCTCTGTCTCAATTTATTTGTCAGGAGAGAGAAAACACAAAGTTTAATAAAAGTGGGGTCACTTTAATTTTCAACCACTAAAATGGAATATTCCTCCATTAGATTCTCTATTTTTTACTAAATAAGGAAAGTGGACAATTAATTTGAGACATCCATAAAAGGAAATATGGACAAACAAATTAAGACGGAGGGAGTACTTGATTACTTGGTGACATGATGGGTGTGTGCGATACACTTCGTTCACATCTTGGGAGCTCATGACTCCACCCCTTGGAGGTATCCCCTCACCTTGTACTTGGTACCGAGGACTCCCCTCCGTACACCTTGCTATTTGATATTTGATTTGGGCTCGTAGTGGATTACTGTTTCTATTACCTTATAACCTTGTACTTAGTATTCCGAGGTCACCCCTCCGGATACATACTTGCCCTGACACTTGACTTAATACTTGACTTGACTTTATTTGACTTGGGCTTGTGGTGGGTTACGGTTTCCTTTACACTTATCTATTATAACCCATCCTTAACTCTTAGTATATCTGCATAACCTTTTCTATTTCCTGTCCTAAGTCTTGTTACACTTTGCCTTGTTTTACTTACTTCACTATCCCTTTACTGCTGCTTTGTTATCGTTATATCTGTTCACTGAGCTTTCGTAGCTCAGCCGCATTTCTTTTCCTGCGGCAGGTTTTAGTTTGGAAGCTGGGTACAAGTGGAGAGTACCTTGGATTTAGAAGACCTTACTAGCTATTGAAGATGACTAGAAGAATTTATAATTAGACATAGAAATTATTGTATTGTAACCTTGTAGTTTCAGATTTTCCTTTGTAACCCTTGAAATTCTATTGTATTATTTATGTCATATGCTTGTGTTTGTTCTGTTATGAAACCATTACTGTGACATCTTTACCCTTGTCAGATTGAGGTGTTACAATTTATGGTATCAGAGACCAGGCTGACGACTTGTAATACATTACCCTTGACCTGTGCGTTTTGGACCATTAGGCTTCCACTGTAAGAACATAGGAGAACACCTTGAGAACTTGCTTTAGGATTTCTTGATATGAACTTAAGTTTTGACCAGTGAGGAATGGGTAGACTATAAGGCATTTGTTTAAGTATCATTGCTTCCGCATCACTCTGATTCGTGCCTTGCTTACGACTCGAGATAAAGTATGATCATCATGAAGGCATATTTATGTGGTGCTAGTATTATGACGCCTGGTCAATGTGATAATACTTACACCATATAACGTGCCCTCATTGTGGCCATAGGATATCTTGGGGAGTACCTAAGAAGTTTAGAATTTGATCTCCGTTGGATTATCCGCGATTAGTGAGACTTTAGGTTCATTCTACCTATGAGTATACCTTGCCTTCGTTCATTAGATATCTGGATGAGTTGGACTCTCGTTTTGCATTCTGTTGACCTCAGTTATAAATCTTGAACTCTTGTAGAGCTCTCTACTGTTGATACAGTTAATTTGATCTGAAATCTTGATCGTATTTCCATATAAGCTTTCCTTTTTGGAAGAACCTCCCCGAGCGTGAGAATATTTGCGACGACCTTTTGCGACTTGCTGCGACTTCGTCTAACTTTGCGACTTCAAATTTCGAGGACGAAAATTTTCTTTTAGAGGGGAAGAAGTTGTAAACCCCAAATTTCAAATCATGCAAAATTACCAAAATACCCTTGTAACTTAAAATTTCATTTAATAATTATATAAAATACCAAATAAATCCCAAACTCTTGGAAACTAGCACCATATGAAGTAAAATAATTTTTGCTTGAACATTTTAATATTTTACATATCATAAAAATATGTGTCACATTATTTAAAATATATAGGCCGAATATTTATTAAACATTACATTTTATTTTCTTAATTAAATCACTAAATCAAACAAATAAAGGATAAATACTACAAAATAATAAAAGATCTTGGAAGATCAGATTTTTATCCTTATAACAATGCCTAGGGCCGAAATCCATGCCCCCTCCTCTTTAATATATACGGTTTTATTCAATTACCCTTTTTATACCCAAAAAACCCTAAGCGATTAAAACAAAAACTCCCAAGTCGATCACCATAATTTTCTGCACACTCTTGGTATTTTTCTTGGATTCCTTGGAGTTGGAAGGAGGCTAGAAAAATAGGAGTTTGAATTTTTGAAGCTTGGTTCATTGGTTTTGGTTTCTTGCTCACGTTTTATTCCAACCGAGAGGTATAAACTCTTTACACATCATCCGATCAATTTAAATGCTACCTGGTATTTTAGTGACTCTTTTTACATCACATATGATCTAAATAAAATAGTTATCTTGATCCATGCATGCTAATCTAGTCGCTTGGAATTAAATGAACCATAAAACCCTAAAAGATTACATGATATCATGAAACTGCTACTGATCTGAAAATTTTGTCCAAATTTAATCGACTGTATAAAAATAATGGTAATGTGTTTTTAGGTGGTTTTTGAGTCTAGAATTAAATTCTATGAAAGATATTTCGGTAGAAATTAACCTTATAATTTTTAGAGGCTTGGAAGACCACTTTTTGATTTTTAGAAAATTATGTGTCAAATCGAATTCGTATGTCTGGAAAAACAGTCCGTGTTTTTCATTTATCATTTTCAAACCCTGTCGAATTTGAAGGTTTCCTTTGAACTGGGAAATATGTGCGATGTCTACTAGTTCCTTGATTTTTTGTAGAATTTTATAAATTTTCAAGATGGGGTTGAGAATTAATTTCTTTTCGGGTGTCTCATCAGATCCGGTTCCAGAACATGTTAGGGATATGGATTTTTCATTCGTAAGTATACTTGTTAATAAATTCTGTAAAAATTAAGATAAATTCTTAAGACATATAGTCACGTGTGTGAATTTTTGGGAATTTTTATTCTGAGTTCTTGTAAGGATGATAAATCGGACAATACAGGTCTAATTTGTGTGTAAAATCTGTGAAAAGTTTTAAAGATATTAAAAGAGTGTTAAGTGTTTAGTTTTCAAACTAAAGGGTTTAAATTGTCACTTTTCTAAAACTAGAGGAATTAACTTGTAAAAACCTGTAAATTGATAATATTTACACTCTAGACCCTAATCTTATTATAGTGACACTACAACCCCTAAACTTATCATAATTACATAATAAACCCTAAAATTTGTAAACCTACTATAATAACCCTAACTTGATGTAAATAACCTTATGAAGCTTAAACTAATGATATGGTAATCTTTAATACCTTAAGTTGATAAACAAAAATGTTGATAACTAGTGTTACTAAATATGGAAACTTACTAATTTTGGAAACCTGCTATAAATTGAAAGTTACTTAAAATAGAAAGATAACTAAAAATCATTTGTAATTTTATCTTCTACTCCTTGAGGTTCGGGGAAGGAGTAACTTGATCCTTGTCAGCTTTCTATTCTTGTTTTCTGCTAATAAGGTACAGATATTATGCCCTTTCTCAGTAAAGGTGCCTTCGTTCTCTTGACTTCTTATCTTGATTCATTAGGATTCTCCAAGCCATTGCTATGTTCCCCTTGTATTGTGAACCTTTGTTATGATCCACTTGACTTGAACCTTTGATTTGAACCCTTGCCTTGATTCCTTGTTTTGAACCTTGATACTTGATATACTTCGTTCATCACCCTTTGACCTGAATATTCAAATTTTTACCTTGAAGATTTACTTGATATTATAACTGGATGAGAAAACCCTTTTTAATTATTTATGAAAATGTTTTAAGAAAACTATTTTTAAGACTATCTTCATGAAAACCGTTTAAAAGATCATTTTTATGAAAACTATTTTGGAAGATCATTTTTACTAAAACCATTATTAAAGGATTTCTTTTAAATAAACTTTTGAATTGAACCCTTGCTGTAAACCTTTGCTATGATCTCTTGACTTGAACTTGATATACTTGAATTGGAAACTTGACTTGAACCACTTGAAATGGGAAACTTGACTTGAACAACTTGATATGGAATCTTGAACTTGAACTTGATTCTTGACCTTTCTCTTGATACTTGACTTGTTACGTAGAGGAAGACATTGTGGCCTACTGGGGCGTATGGATGCATCCTAGATTTGTCTTGACTTGTTATATTACTTGATTACTTGGTGACATGATGGGTGTGTGCGATACACGTCATTCACATCTTGGGAGCTCATGACTTCACCCAATGGAGGTATCCCCTCATATTGTACTTGGTACCGAGGTCTCCCCTCCGTACACCTTGCTATTTGATATTTGATTTGGGCTCGTAGTGGATTACTGTTTCAATTACCTTATAACCTTGTACTTAGTATTCCGAGGTCACCCCTCCGGATACATACTTGCCCTGACACTTGACTTAATACTTGACTTGACTTGATTTGACTTGGGCTTGTGGTGGGTTACGGTTTCCTTTACACTTATCTATTATAACCCTTCCTTAACTCTTAGTATATCTGCATAACCTTTTCTATTTCCTGTCCTAACTCTTGTTACACTTTGCCTTGTTTCACTTACTTCACTATCCCTTTACTACTGCTTTGTTATCGTTATATCTGTTCACTGAGCTTTCGTAGCTCAGCCGCATTTCTTTTCCTGCGGCAGGTTTTAGTTTGGAAGCTGGGTATGAGTGGAGAGTACCTTGGATTTAGAAGACTTAACTAGCTATTGAAGATGACTAGAAGAATTTATAACTAGACTTAGAAATTATTTTATTGTAACCTTGTAGTTTCAGATTTTCCTTTGTAACCCTTGAAATTCTATTGTATTATTTATGTCTTATGCTTGTGTTTGTTCTGATATGAAACCATCATTGTGACATCTTTACCCTTGTCGGGTCTGGGTGTTACAACTACAATTTTTCAATAATGATTCAAACATAGCACGTGTTTCCTCATCATTCTCAGTATGTTGTGACTCGAATTCTCCATTAGGATCCATGTCTGGAGTTACCAAATTAGTATTGCTACAACTTAGTTCGTCCATATATGTATCGTAAGTGAGATTAGGAGTCGCAGGATGCTGTTCATTTTGAGGTGACATATCAAACATTTCATTATTGTGACATGTAGCATATGGTTGTACCTCAGAAACCGCATTGGTGTTAAAAGCAGGAGGTGTTTCCGAGTCCGTGTCGTACTTTGCCTCCTGGAGATTAGTCATAAAAATGCAGTTTGCATTGATGTCCTTGAGATCTTATGAATCTTCCATAATAGCCATGAAGTCATTCTCTTCTGCACTCAACTGAAGCCCAGCCGTTTCCTTCTGTGCCAACATTAAGGCTTTCTGTAAATACGATGGATCCCTCTTATTCGGCTTGTCTGGACAGTTCCTAGCCATGTGACCAATACCCTGACAGTTGAAGCATTTCATCACATTACCCTGATTCATATTCCCAGCTCCCTGAGCAACATTCCCAAACTGATTCCCATCATTCTGAACCCTTTGATTACCAACAGCTGTACCCATCTGATTCCCTGCATACTGACCCATCTGATTACCAACATACTGCCCTGCATTCTGATTACCCATCTGATATCTTGGAGCATATCCCTGCTGATTCCTATATCCCCCAACCATTTGTCCTTGCTGTCCCATGTTGAAACTCGGCTGTGCAATCTGCTTGTTGCGAGTGTTTGATGAGATTCGTTGATTGTTGTTGGTGGGTGTGGAGTAGCGTCCTTAGAATGATTTTGATAGGTAAGCAAAAGCTTGAGTCAAAGCATCAGTTGACTCATCCTGATCATGTTGATCTGGGTGTTGCGGGTATTGTTGTTGCGGGATTACATGTTGTTGTTGTGGGTAGAACGGTGTTTGAGAGTTGTATTGTTGTTGCATGAATTGTTGGGATGAAGATGATGATGGTTGTGCATTGACTGTTGCAAGTGTAGGTGTTTGGACTATGAGTGCAAGAGGATCTTGTTGTTTTGCTTGTTTTTCTTTTCTGTCTTCATTTGCCTCTACTTGGTTTTGTTTTAGAAAGTCATAGAGCTGATCATAGTTTACATCGTGAAGATTCTTAGTTTGGCTGACAATAGTGACATATCGTCCCCCTTCTTCTGGAAGGTTGTTGATGAACTTGAAGTTTTGAACAATTTGTTTAGGTGCCAAATTGTGTCTGATCAACTCATTCATTAGAGTACAAAACCGTGTGTAGTAAGATTCAATCTGTTCAGCTGGTGTGGATGTGAACTTCTCCCATTCAGTCAGAAGCTTGTTTTCCATGTCTGTTTGCCAATTTCTGTACCATAGCAAAGCCGTCTAACTCGATCCCACATCTCATAGGTAGTTTCACAACTATCTACAGCACAAAATATATCTTGTGGTAAATCGAGTTGGATGAAACACATTGCCAAGTCATCAGCTTCAATTTGCTTCCAATCTTCTGGCGTATAATCCGCTTCCTCTTGGATTTTGAATGTTGGTGCAACGGGAGGTGTTGCAGTTGGATTTGCAGCTGTTGCTTCAATCTCATGAGGCTTGAACGGACCTTTCTCGATGGAGTTAATCAAGAGTCTACCTTGACCATTAGGCTTGGTTCTCATGTATCTTTTCATACGACTCGTCCATGGAAGATAACCACCTTTTTCTAACATTGGAGGACGGTTTTCTGAACCTGCAGCATGAATGTCTTGTTGTGTAGTCATCTTTGAAATATTGTGTATGATAAAGTGGATTGAGGATCTTTGCAACAAAATAGGAGATGTTGTTGTTGAAGATTAAACTTGGTTGTTGTTGATGTGAAGCCTTGGTTTGTTGTTGATGATCGTTGAAGTTGTAGGTTTAAATGAACGAAACAAATTTAAATAAAGTTACAAAATTTGATTAGAGTATAATTAAGACAAAGTCAAAAGTTTACAATTTCAACAAAGTTATGTAAATTACAATTTAGATAAAATGATAATTTCTATAGAAATTTCAATTTGACCAAAATTTATACAAATTATGGCAAAATATCAATTTAGATAGAAATATATGTAATTTATATAAATTGGTAATTTATATAAAAATCTAACAATCTTATACAAGAAAGTAGATATCCGTTTGTCGAAGTATTTTACACACTTATACAAGTGGTAAAATACCGAGTTCACTTTTGAGTTTACGAAATTACGTTCGAATCAAATCCTTAAAAGTTATTTAACTTTGAAGTCGTTTAAGCCAATTGCGAGGGCCAAGAGTGACAAGTCTGAAATTTCCAATAATCTGCTGGAATTGCGAAACAACCATGAATTGCGAAACCAGTTACCAATTGCGAAACTGAATTGCGAGAGATGCTGGAATTGTGAAACTAACTCAATTCCGAAACCAAATGCGAGACTATCACCAATTCCGAAACCAAATGCGCGAACTGCACCAATTCCGAAACTGTGCCAATTGCGAGACTAAGTTGCAATTCCGAAAGAATTACCAATTTCGAAGCTGAGTCCAATTTCGAAGGAATGTGCAATTCCGAAGGTTTTGCCAATTTCGAAGACCTGCAGCTTTTCACCAACTTCTTGCCTTTATCTCACTTGCCCATGCTATTCCCTTACACTCCCATACTCACTGTCACCAACTTCTACCAACTTAAATCCAATCAATAATTCACTAAAATAATCAAAAACACAAATCTTATACAAGATTTTGATTCTTAGTCGATTGAAGATACAAAAACAAACCAAAATCCAAGCTTCCAAGAGACAATATGAATGAAAAACTAGTAAACCAACTCGTTAGAACATAACACAAACACAACTTCACTTGTTTTTTGTTTAGATCAAATAGAGGAAAAACATAAATTGTGATTTTTCTAGTGAAAGAAAAATAACAAAGGATGTTTTAATCTTTAGGATCAAACAAAAGTAAAGATACTCCTACCTTGAAGTTAGGCTCTTGAAACCACTTGTAATGCTCGACTTTTCTTTGATACCATGAACCAAGCTCTGTCACTTTACCACACAACAGCCACGACTAGAACAAGAGGATGACTCACAAACATATATTAAGAACAAGAGAAGTGTGGATCATATGTTAAAATTACTAGTCGAATGATTATTAGCTTTAGAGAAAGAAATAATACAAAGGACTGTGCTTGGAAACACACACATACTCTCTTACAAACTATGAGACACACTTAATAATGAGGAGAGTGTGTGTGGTTTTATGTTCGACTGCCACATCAAAGGCTTGATGGGCTTTACACTTTTGGACCTAAAGTGGGCTAAGTATATGTATTACACTTATACATATTGACTACAAATGACACTAATACTACTAGCCCACTTAACTTTAAAACATACACTTAGTTCTAAACTACAAATGACAATCACTTCCTAAGTAGCATAAATTAAATGCTAACATACAACTTTGTATTTGATATGCTTATTTTTGATAATTTTCATCAGTTTATTAGTTATTTTTTATGACCCTTGTTATGTGTTTTTGGTTCATCAGTTATTGTCATGTGTTACGTTATTTTTTTAGTTCATCAATTATTGGTTCATCAGTTATGGTTCATCAGTTATTGTGTTGTGTGTGTTTTGGTTCATCAGTTATTGTGCTGTTATTTTTTTTTTGTTCATCAATTATTATCCTGGTGTTATGTGTTTTTGGTTCATCAATTATTGACCCTTGTTATGTGTTTTTGGTTCATCAATTATTGTCATGTGTTATGTTATTTTTTTTGTTCATCAATTATTTGTTCATCAATTATTGGTTCATCAGTTATAGGTTTATCAGTTATTGTGTTACGTTATTTTTTTGGTTCATCAGTTATTGTGCTGTTATTTTTTGGTTCATCAATTATTATCCTGGTGTTATGTGTTTTTGGTTCATCAATTATTGACCATTGTTATGTGTTTTTGGTTCATCAATTATTGTCATGTGTTATGTTATTTTTTTAGTTCATCAATTATTGGTTCATCAGTTATAGGTTCATCAGTTATTGTGTTGTGTTATTTTTTTGGTTCATCAGTTTTTGTGCTGTTATTTTTTTTGTTCATCAATTATTATCTTGGTGTTATGTGTTTTTGGTTTATCAATTATTGACCCCTGTTATGTGTTTTTGGTTCATCAATTATTGTCATGTGTTATGTTATTTTTTTGGTTCATCAATTATTGGTTCATCAGTTATAGGTTCATCAGTTATTGTGTTGTGTTATTCTTTTTGTTCATCAGTTATTGTGCTGTAAGTTTTTTTTTGGTTCATCAATTATTATCCTGGTGTTATATGTTTTTGGTTCATCAATTATTGACCCTTGTTATGTGTTTTTGGTTCATCAATTATTGTCACGTGTTATGTTATTTTTTTTAGTTCATCAATTATTGGTTCATCAATTATTGGTTCATCAGTTATAGGTTCATCAGTTATTGTGTTGTGTTATTTTTTTGGTTCATCAGTTATTGTGTTGTTATTGGTTCATCAGTTATAGGTTCATCAGTTAGCGTCGGTTGTTTTTCAAAGTGTTTAGGTTCATCAGTTAGCGTCAGTTGTTTTTCAAAGTGTTTTGGTTTATCAGTTAGCGTCGGTTGTGTTTCAAAGTGTTTAGGTTCATCAGTTAGCGTCGGTTGTTTTTCAAAGTGTTTTGGTTCATCAGTTAGCGTCGGTTGTTTTTCAAAGTGTTTTGGTTCATCAGTTAGCGTCAGTTGTGTTTAAAGTGTTTAGGTTCATCAGTTAGTGTCGGTTGTTTTTCAAAGTGTTTTGGTTCATCAGTTAGCGTCGATTGTGTTTCAAAGTGTTTAGGTTCATCAGTTAGCGTCGGTTGTTTATCAAAGTGTTTAGGTTCATCAGTTAGCTTCGGTTGTTTTTCAAAGTGTTTTGGTTCATCAGTTATTTTTGATAACGTTCATCAGTTATTGTTCATCTTTAATGTGCAATATGTCACTCATATTATATCGGATTTGAGTGATTCAAATTTATGGGTAAAGAATGGCAAAAAAAGTTACAAATTTCGTGTTTTCAGTTTTGCAAAATTCGGCCTTTAAACTATGCAAAATTAGAGCTGAAAATGCCGAAAATTTCAAGAAAATCAACACCTACTTAAAAAGTTAAAAAAAAAGTTGCGATTCATAAATCATAATGCATACCAAATTAAAGAGAATTAAATTTTTAAAAATTATGGTGAAATCGGTTTTTTATAAAAGTTTATCGTTTGGAAGTTATTTACGTTTAAAGTTTTGGGGTGAAATAAAAAAAATGGTTAAAAGGACCAAAATGTCCCCTAACCAAATTTAATAAGAAAAAAAGGAGAGAGTGATTGGTGGACACTTGTCACATTATGAGTTACTTTTTAGCCTTTTTAATTTTCTACACTTTCTAGTGGATCGCATCATGCTAATATCTTTCCTAGATGAAAAAAAATGGATAGTTAGTTTATTAAAATGCATATAACAAAAGTTATTATAACATGCTTTTTGATCAAACATTGTTAACAAAACATCTATCTAAAAAAATAAAAAGAAGAACCTCATTTCCTCAGCTACTTGCATCATGTTTTATTCCCTCAACGGCTTTTTATGATTAATAATTTTAAGCTTTTTATTTTTTATTTTTTTTTATTTTTTTTTTAATTTTTTTATGACATATATAAACATGAGATTTTGTCTCGTTTATCGATCAACACATCCATATGCACTCAAGATAAATGAAACTTTGTTTTATCTTTGCATAACATAACAAACAAGATGAATGATTGAAGTGAATAAACATATGCCTAATCATGTGTCTAAACTCTAAAGCTACATTGCATTAATCATTTAGGGTGTGCTTGTTACGGGGGATAGGGGGTGGGGAATGGGAATGGAATTCAAAAGGGCCCACCAGATGTGTTAAATGGTGCTTGTTGTTATGTGCAAAGGTATTGATTATCCAGTACTGAGTAATCAACCATTATAGAGTAAATTGGGGGGGTAAGGTAATGATTACCCACCTCACTCATTCCTTTACATTCCCTTTCCTTTTCCCTTTCCCTTTGCATTCCTCACTTAATAACCAAGCGGGCCCTTAGTTTTGGAGAAAGCATACCCTTTTTCTTACATCAAACGGATTAATATCATGTAGTTTTAGTTATATTTTAGACTCGGTTTAGGCATATCAATCACTTCTTAACAAATTAACTTTGAGATGCCTTCCTAAAAGTAATACTAACAAGAAATGAAATAGTATGAGACCTTAATCAACAGCAACAACAAGCATATCTATGAGCGTATAAAGGCAAGAAAGCATATATACGCTTGAAAGCATAGCCAGGAATAAAACTCATAAAACTGTAAAAACATATAAGCCTAAAACCATGTGACAATATAGGCAGAATGTAGGTCTATGGGCATACCGCATACATACGACTAAGTACTAAAGGATTCGGAAAAAAGTCGTCGATATATCTAGCTAAAGGTCTATATACCTTAATCCATAACAAAAAATAATAAACAATATATTTAATAGCTTCGAGTGGGAAACTCCTTAACGTTTTCTGTTTTAGAATACCCGTGATGAAATGTGTTTAGGCATAACTACATACATAAAAAGAAGGTCAATGTGTGTACCTCTTTGACAATTTGATTGGAACTAACCACCATCATGGAAGTAGCACCTGTTCTAATTGAATATATTAGCCCATATGTTTGTGCCCATCTTGTAAACGTCATGTATGGCTTCTTCTCCTTCAATTGCAATAAATTTCCCAACACCGGTACTCCGGGTACCTCTAAAAAATAATTTTTAATTATACTTATTAGTTATTATCATAATCACGTTATTTCACTATTTCCTTATAAATACAAAAAATTGGGTACGCTCATTATCATAATCATTTATTTCACAATTTCATCATATATAAAAGAATTAATTACACTTACTATAATAATCATATTATTTCACAATTGCATCATAAACAAAAAATTTGACTACACTAACTATAATAATCATATTATTTCACAATTGCATCATAAATAGAAGGGATGTGCCCTACAACTTTTAAAGTAAATGCATTGTCCTGAATTTGTAGGGATTGCGCATGTGACTTAGACATAGCATAAGGACGATTTTTGCAATTGAACATAAATCTCATTACACTCATTGCCACAATTTATATATCGTAAATAGATAAATGGTAATAAATTAATATTATATTCATTACAGAATCATATAATTTTCATTAGCTCATCATAATCTTAAGAATTGGAAATTAGGATCAAACCGACAAAAACCAATTTAAAAAACGTAGCAAAATACTAGCGAAAATGTTATACTACTTGTTTTAGATTGTGTGTGTGTAAAAAGGAGTCACCTTTAGAAGGATAAAAAAGCATTTCAACCTGTTTTCTCAAAACTTCTTGTTTTTTCTAGAAGGGAAACAAAAAGGCATAGTTTTAGAATCCTTTGTTGAAAAATTGGTTGACAAAAGTGACTTTTGACCAACTTTGAACACAATTATTTATATGTATGTGTTATATATATATAAGTAATAGTTTATAGGTTTGCGTTCTCCTCGAAGAGAGCTTCGCAATAAGCCTTTATGTGACCAAAATAGAGTTGATGTGAATGAGATATCGGGTCTCAAAGTTAGTAATTCGGTACCATAAAAAAAGTGGAAAAATAGTTTACTTTCTATCCCACATCGGTAGGAGGAGTAAACTAGGGTGGAGTCTATTGTGTATAAATAGACGCCCTAATTTCATAGGTTTTACACACATCAAATCAATAAGTATTATTGATTTCCAACATAAGGAATATGCATCTCTTAAGATGAAATTCATGGTAGTTTAGCTAAGTCCGACAGTACAACTTACTGTTTTGGCTGTTGTACCGTGAGAAACAGCTGGCGAATCTGTTTTAAGCGAAGCGAGTCAAACACGTGCCTCGACCTTTTAATGCTTCGTTATTGATCTATATTTGGTGATCAAGTAAGTGTTTTTTACTATTTTATTGTTTTATTTAATTATCGTTTATTAGTATCTACATTCTGTTTGTAATTATTTTCTGTTAATTTTATTTATCGTAATTTGGATTTTATTAATAAAAGTGTAACCGTTTCCCTACAATCTTAAAACAGATTCTGTGTAACAGAATTAAAACACTTTTATTAAAATCAGATCAATTTAATTGACAGATTTTATACAAACTGTTTTTCTGCTGAAACCAAGATTGTGTTTCTTTGAAAATCAGTTTTATAACTAAACATAATTTTAAATTAACAGATTTTGTATAACATATTTATAAAGGATTTCTAAAACAGTTTATTGAATCAGTTTATATTGAAACCATGATGAGTTTCTTTTCAAACTGATTTCTTTTAGTTTGTTTATTATGTATGTTATTGTTTAAATTTGGATTTATTGAAACCAATTATGTGTTTCTTTGAATCATATTTGGTACTAGTTTACATAAACCATGTCGAGTTTATTAAATGTCATATTGTTTTAACAGCTTTTTAACTGTTTTTGTGTTTAAATATTCACAAGTTAACTGTTGGTAACATAATTTGTGACCATAGTGAATCTTGCTAATGTAATTGGTGCGCCGATTACTAACATGGTTGCAAATCATGATGAAATCAGATTCATTGAAACTAAGTGGAGTTTCTTTGAAACAAATCTCATAAAATACAAGTTGTTATTTACTTATTTTATTAGATTACTAGAACATGTTTATTGAAACCAGATGAGTTTGTTTGAAACAATATATGATAATATACAAGATGTTATCATATTTTGGTGGAAAAGTTTATTTGATTTGTTTAAACCAGGTTGAGTTTAAACTAAATATAGTTCTTGAAACTTTATGCATTTGAAAGTAGATCTATAGAAATCTTGTTGAGTTTCTTTGGAAGAGTAAATCTATTTTGAAACCTTGTCGAGTTTCATTGTAGAATTAAACCATGTGATACAGATCTATTAAGATGTTCTTAAAGAAGATTGACAAAATCATATTACAAATTTGGTTTTGTTTAAAACATTATGTAATATGCGATATTGTTTAATTTTTTTTAATAGAAAGACTTCTTTAAAAGTGGTTTTGTATAATGGATCTAACAAAACAGTAGTGTTTTAAACAAATTCGATGTAATCATTTTTGTTAAGAAAGACTTTTGTGATATAGCAAGTTGTTAATTATTCCAAATTTAGTTTTAGACTAATAACATAATCTCGTATTAACAGAATGTTTGGAATGTCACGAGGGACATCTAAATATTCCCGAACTTGATGAAAGGGAGACCGATACTCGAGTTATGTGTACGGTAGATGCTTTAAAGCATTTAGATTTTATGTGTCATAACTATGGGTTAAATGGCCTGAATGACATGAAAATTGTTGCCAAGGCGGGATCGGACCTTAGATAATGGTGGATTAACACTTGGGCATCATGTCATGAGTATGATGATAAGATGTTAGACTAGCTTTTATTATAAAGATATCGTCACTTAAGTGAATTGGACTAGATTTGTATTAAGTAGTACATGCAGGGACTACTTATGTTTAAATGGCAAACATGTGATGTAATAGGGCTTATATATACCCCTCGTGACTCTCCATGAGGGGTGTGAGAATTCTTTGTATTGTTCATTCATTTCTTTAATCTAATATATTACAAGTTTTTCTCCACCCTCTCTCTACCTCCTCTCACTAAAAAGATAAAGATATTCATCTTCTTTAACCAACCAAGACCTCCCGAATCACATAAATCATGTACATTCTCGGACCTACAATTGGTATTAGAGCCAGGTTGTGTTATTCATTGATTTGTGTGGTTCGTACACACTGTTTTAGGCTGTTCTTTATCACTTTTTTGGTCGTCGGGAAAAAAAATTCGGTCATCGGAATTTTTTTTTCCGTATTATTTGAATAAAAACAGTTCTATTACAAGTTTTATGTATCTAACATATGCTCAAAGTCTATGTAACGCCCCGTGACCACTATTACCAAAAACGTTGACTTTATACGCGGAAACGAATGACTGAAACGGACTCATACAATTTCTTTATTTAATGACCAGAACATATGACGTTTGACCTTCTAAACATGCTTGCAAGAACATAACATCGAAGACCCTTCAAAACATTTCACTCAATTTTTAACACAACCAGACAACCCTTCTGAGACCAAGATACGCCGCATCCTTTTTAAGGATACGCCGCATCAAAGCTGAGAGACAATACGCCGTATCAATCTGAAGTGATACGCCGTATTATCCTAAACTTATGATACGCCGCATCTATTAAATTAGATACGCTTCATCGATCCACTGAGACCGAAATTCACAAGAAAATGGCTACGTTGTGCCGCATCCTAACAGGAGATGCGCCGCATCACCTGTTACGCCGTATCTCAAAGGAGATGCGCCGTATCTACCCTGCACCACAGAATTTCTGGACAGACCTACTGATCAAAATATGCATAATCAACAGCCTCGGCTGGAAACCCAACCTCCCGGACTCGAAACTTGACGAAACTTTCCAGAATCCTTTAATATAACCGTAAGATTAATTTCATACAAAAACAACATCCGTTAGACCACTCGTAATAGCATCTCAAAATTTGGACGAGTTATGCACAAATACTCAAATGACCCATTACACTACAAAACCATTTATACTACAACCAATTCACAAATAACTTGACCATAACCACCAACTTAACATATCAAGAGCGTTTCATACATACATGACCCGTTTTCATCTCAAAATGGGTAGAAGTAGGCTTATACCAAACACCCCTTAAATGTGTACTTAAACCATACAAGTTCTAACTTAGACACCATATAAACACAAGACTGTGAACTAACAAAATGACCATATGAAAGAAGTGTACCCACGACACAAAAGAACACTTGAGGGCTTCCAACCTCAATATGCTTGGTCCAAAAGAGAACGGTCTTCTACTACATAAACTCTTACGCTTTATCCTTACCTTTGCTCGATCCTTCGATACCTATCAAGAAAAACATCACAACTAAACACGTAAGCGAAACGCTTAGTAAGTACATGGCATAACAAGCTAAACATCATACATATCCATAACTAGTATAACCACTAGTTAAGCTAGCGATATAGGGGCACTTACCTCACATCGACATAGTCGATCTAAACACGATCAACCCATAAGGTTGAACCTCATCCCATAGTTAGCCCAACGACTAACTAAGCTACACCTAGAATGGATCCATACTAGCTAAAGCACCCTATACCCTATCCTTCATCATTACCATGTAAACAAACATGATAAAGCTAACACATAAACCATTATCATACCAAGATATGATAAAGCTAAACAAGACATGTTATAACTGTTGGTCCCTTTACACTATTAGAGTTAACTAGAAAGTTAATCTAATTGGTGATATGACTAATACAATGTTTAGGATTAATTCTAACAGTTATAAAACGTGAGTATAAAAACAACAATATTTTTCAACGTTTAAATTCTTATTAGAAATAATTCCAAGAATCTATACCCAAGTGTTTTGCGGAACAAACACTTGGGATTGAATAGACAAGGGTATGGGGTGTCTCCTATCGAAACTCAAGTTTTGCTTGAGTGGTAACAATATACCCACTGAGCTATCTCAGTGAGTTGTATACTCTTTGTAGGAGAGAAGTTCCTTTGCAAAAGTTCAAGACTTTAAATATACAAAGCACACTTTAACTTCTCTCCCATCTGATCTATTTATACACAAGTAATCTAAGTGTAAGTGATTAAATATAATACAAGTTGATGAGGTTGCGTGTCTGACAATTACAAATAGTAATTGTCATTTCCAAGAACCAATAGGAAAGGGCTAATAAGACTTTGGGAGTTGTTGGCTGACACTCCATGACTTTTAGCCGCAATAGGGAAGGTTGGATCTGACAAGGGAAGAGTGTTGGGCTGACACTATTATCTTCTCAGATCTTTTCCCTATTGTTCCCGCCTTTTCTTCAGGCGTTGGTTCCTCAGTCCTTCAATCACTTTGTTGGTTGAGGAGACTGGGGTTCAGTGAGTTCTTGTCCAACACTCACTGAACCATCATCTTCTTCTTTGGCTTAAGTCCTACTCAGGGAGTACCGCCTTCCTGAGTAGTGAATCCTTCTTCTTGAATTCGCCTTAAGCATCCTGAAGATGACTCACTGAGAGGCTGTTCTCTCAGTGACTTGAATTGTTCTCGGTTTAAGCTTTAACACTTAGTTAATTTGTGTCCAAATCATGTTTTACGTATTCATGGGTTTTACATAACCCAACAATCTCCCCCTATTTGGATATAAATTATTCCTAAGTGTTTTGATCAGATATGAGTGAGCTAAAGACTTCTACTCATACTGAATGTACTAGAATGTAAATAAGGACACTGAAATAATAAAAACATCATCTTATTGATATTATTTACAAGTCCTAACAAAACTAAGTACAAAAGAGATAGTAGTGGGTATTCAGGCAGGTCATCAGTTCAACTTGATTCCAAGGGCTTCAAGCTTGGGCTTCTTTGACTGCAGCTCATGTTGGTCAGGATGTTCATTGATTTTTCTTTTCAGATCTTGACAAAACCTCACATTTTCAGGACTCTTGAGTGGAGAGGCCATCATTAGAAAGCCAAGCATTGCTTTAATCCCTGACAAATCTATATCACTCCACCTCTGGAAGGCTTTGTCACCAAACTCATCAATGAAGAACAAACCTCTATCAGGCTGTTCAATGACCATATTGTTCCTGAAAGGAACACCTTCAGGGAGAGCCCTATTGCAGTCAAGACCAGGAATCTTGATCTCAGGCTCAGCTTCTATCTTCTTTCTTTTCTTTGAAGAAGACTGAGAGGGAGCAGGTTGTGCAGATTCAGGAAGAAGAGATGGAATGCCAAGTTCCTGAGGTGCTGCTGCCAATCTTTCGTACCTCAGACTCAAAGACTTCATCATATTAGGGACCACAACATTTGATTTCTTTGCTATTAATGGACCCAACTCATCCAATTCAGTGATCCCGAAGTCAGCAAATCTGAAAGGTTTATGAACATCAAAGTTTCTCTTGTCAGCACCTCTGTAGACAGTGACAACGGCAGGATTGGTGTTTCTTTGAATATGAACATCAGTGATTGGTTCTGGCTTCAACCTTTCAGTCATATACCACTGATATTTCTTGATCCTATTCTGCCTGATCTCTTCAGCCCGTTTATTTCTTTCCTCCCTTTTCTGCCTGAGAGTGGTCATCTCCTCAGACTGAGCTTTCACAAAGGTCATACCACCTTGTCTTCCTGAGAGATCCTTAGCCTCAAGACCAATTTTCTCAGCCTCTTCATGAACAACCTTGATTAAAGCAGACTTGCTCGCCTTCTCTTCCTCCTTTAACTTCTTCTTTGCTTCCTCTTCCTGAAGATAAGCACTGAGTTCATCAGCTGAGAAGTGGTGAAGAACTCCATCAATTTCATATGGGATCCTGAGTGGTGATTCAGGATCCTTTTCAACCGTGATCGGTGCTGGTTGAGGCTCAGGTTCAGTGAGGATGCCTTTGCCTTTATCTTGATGGGAGGAAGAGGCTTCAGGAATCTCCCCCTCAGTGTGAGAAGGAGGTTGTTGGCTTGAAACTCCAGTGTCTTTCTCCCCCTCAACTGTTGCTTGAGCCATGGTGATAGCAAGAGTTGGAGTCACTGGAGCAGTAGGACCTTTGAAGGCCTGATAGATCTCAGTCATCATTGATTTGATGTCCGAGGTGTCTTTCTGAAGACTTGAGATCTGATCAGCCAGAGAAGCCTGAGAAGCTTCGATGCCTGACATCCTTGACCCAAGAGACCATGCCAAGGATGTTAAAGATTGTGCCCAAGTACCAAGATGTTTTTCCTGAAGACCCATGGAAGTCCTAATTGAGTCCAAGGAAGTAGTAAGACCCTGAAGCTTAGAATCCTTCAGTAAGCTGAGAAGATCACTGATTTCAGCTGACTGCTTCTGATAAGTCTCAGCAGCCTGAAGGACCTTTTCAGTGAGTACGGGGTCATCCTTGACAGCTGACTGAATAGTTCCAAGGCTGTTGGTAATGCCTTCAAGAGTAAGACTGAACTTCTGGAAATGAAGATCAATAGCTGTCAAGGAGTGTTTGGTGTCTGATTGGATTTCGATCACATCATCATGAAAAGTTTCAACATCTGCCTTCAGGTTGGCATAGTGAACAGCAGCTTCAGTGTGATGATCAAACATCTCATCAGTGAGACCAGTGAAAAGAGCTTTGTTGGTCTTCAGTAGGAATTTGACCAATGTTCTTTCAGTGAGGGGAAGAGAGTTATCATACTTTTGGAGGATGTCCCCAGTACCAGAAGAATCAGAAGACTGAGAACCAGACTTTTCACTTTGGCTTGGAGATGACTGATGTGATTGTTCAGGTTGTTCTAATTGTATATCAGTATCCATATCCTCACCTGCCTCAAACATTTCCTCTTCACTCTCTTCCCTGAGCTCTTCATCAGACTCCATAAAATCCTGAAAGTCCCCCATGGACTCAATACCCAAAAAATCAACCGGCTCCTCTTTATAAAAAGACTTGCCTTCGGTTTGGTCAGGTTCTGACCCCGTTGTCATAATAACTGAGTGGGTTTGCTCAGCCTGACTTGCCATAATAACTGGGGTAGCACCAGCCTTGCTTTTGGGGGCAGTTCCTGAGAGACTGGATCCGCCTGAGGGGTTGATGGGTTCCATATCAGCGGGTTGTTTCTTTCCCTCTGAGTCTTTGTCCCCCTTAGCACCTTCAACTACTGATGGGTGTTTTCCAGTAGTATCACTAGGTACTGATCGTGAAAGTTTGTGGACCCCCTTCCCATCAGGATTGAGCTGTCCTTCAGGGGATTTAGGGTCCTTTTCTCCCTGAGATCCTGAGGGTGATTGCTCAGGAACGTTAGCGGGATGTGAATGTTTGTGGGTCCCCTTCTCAGTAAGGTAGTGCTGCCTTACCGAGGATTTAGAACCCTTTCCTCCCTTGGGAACTGATTGTTTTTTGACAGTTCCTTCATCGGGATGTGAGGGGGTGTGGGTCCTCTTCCCAGTAGGGTGGTGCTGCCCTACCGAGGATTCAGGACCCTTTACTCCCTTGGGTACTGATTGTGATTTATCAATACCTTCATCGGGATGTGAGGGGGGAATGCTTCCTGATTCCTCTGACTTGTATATGTCAGTTGAACCATGTGGAATGGGTGCGCCCGAGGTCACTGAGGATGATTGCTCAGTGACTTCTGTTGGCCTTTGTTTTGAGGTCAAGAGGGTCTCAGAAATGGGTGTCTCAGAGGTCTCGGCCTTTTTCAACCTCTTTTTATTGTTGAGTTGGTTTTGAGGATCAGTCTCAGTGGCGAGTGGCTTGGGTCTAACCACCTGGCTGGACTGACCCTTCTTTGTCTTCTTCACCTTTTTGGTCGGTGAAGGAACTGGAGAGATAGCGTCATTACCCTGAATGACTGATTGCATGTATTCAGTCAGGGCAATATGTGTAACCTCACTGATGCTACTAGTGAAGTTTGACTTGTGCAGGACGTCAGGCTTCGTACCTTCTGCATCAGTCCTCACATAGTCAGAACCAAGTAGGTCCTGAAGCACACAGGAAACAAATCTAGGATAGGACATATGCCTTTGCCTATGTTTTCCTGAGAGCTTAGCAACAAGGTCTCGGAAGATTATTCCTCCGATGTCTATTTTTGTACCCTCAAGGAGACTGAACAACATCAATTGTTGTGATGAGTTCAACTGTTCCGTAGAGGATTTATTTCCACCCAGGACCTGAATGACAAATGTCATCAGTATCCTCCAAATAGGGTGGAACCATGTTTTGACTACTGGAGCCTTTTCCAGCAAGCCTCCCGCAGACATTGTTGGACGTCTGGGGTCATGGGGTGCAAGAAAGATCAGTTCATTCTTTATGTCCTGATCAGTAAGGTTGGGTAAAAAGGCTTCAGCAAAGTCAAGGCCTGTGGCTTTGATGAATGCTGAGTAGTCAAGGGAGAGGGTTCTACTCCCATTCATCACCGTGAAGGTGATGATTGACTCTTTGGTGTCTTTGGGGCTGGTTGCCACAGCCGTACACCAGAATTCCCTCAAATAGTCATGGTAGATGACTGAGGGGGTGTGGGTGAAAGCCTTTGCAAGAAAACAATTACGAAGATATTTCATAACGTTCTTGTAGGCTGGGTAGATTTGTGGATATGAGAAATTTCCCACCACATTGTTTTTGGTTAGGTCTACACCCTCCAATGTGAAATCCACATTAGGAGCGTATGTCACAGCTTTAGAAGAAGCCATTTAGTGGGTAAGTCTGGGTTTGACTAAGGTTAAAGGGTTTCTAAAGCTTAAGAATGCACACACAATTTTGTTTTTGAGAATTAAAAATGGCAGAGTTTTGCTTAAAATTTTATAAAAACATGTGTATGTATTCTTCTGGTTGGGGTATTTATAGGAAAGTGGAGATGGGGGGTTTTTGGTCATTTGAGCAATCTTAATTTATTCAAAAAGAATTATTTGGAAATTGTTTTGAATAATATGTTTTGGGATCCGCATTTAATGCCAACACTCCACTTTCCTGGTTTGGCGCAACAGTCGAGGTGAACAGTTGAGCAGTTCTGCAAAAGTGCAACTTGCAGAGATGAGTCATCACATATTTGAAATGTGATTGGAGAGGCATTTAATGCCAAGTGGGAATGTGGTGGCCCAGAGGTGGAAGCCAGAAAGGCAAAAAGAACAAATATTCTTGAATTAAATATGTGTTCAGTTACCAACCTAGGACATTTACTAACTAGATACTTAGAGCATTTAAGTCAGTATTTAATGTCCTTTTCAGGGCCCTGAATGACTCTTCATTCAGTGATAGGTTTTTCAGGGACTTGGGATTAGTCACTGATGATTCAGGAATATGGAAAGATTCCTGAAAAGTAAGGATTCAGGAACTTGGGTTTAGTTTCTGAACCCTCAAGATGTCAAGAACTTGGGTTTAGTTCCTGAGGTTGAGGATTAGTGAAATAATTCACTGACGAACACATTGAGTCAGGGACCTGAGATTTTAAGAATTTACACTTCAGTTGGTAGGAATCAATCAGTGGACTGATTCTCTATATCCAACATTCCTAATTCAGCTTTCAGTCTTGTGAAAGTTAGTTCATCCAAAGGTTTGGTGAAGATATCAGCTAACTGATATTCAGTAGGAATGAAGTGTAATTCAATGTCACCATTCATGACATGGTACCTGATGAAGTGATATCTGATATCAATGTGTTTTGTTCTCTGATGAAGAACAGGGTTGTTAGAGATTGCAATTGCACTTGTGTTATCACGAAAGATGGGTACCATCTTGTACTGAATTCCATAGTCACTGAGTTGACTTTTCATCCAGAGTACATTTGCACAACAACTAGCTGCTGCAACATATTCAGCCTCAGCTGAGGACAAGGCAACTGATTGTTGCTTCTTAGCACTCCAACAGACTAATTTCCCACCAAGTATTTGGCAAGAGCCTGAGGTGCTTTTTCTGTCCATGTTGCATCCAGCATAGTCAGAGTCTTAGTATCCTTTGAGATCAAGTCCTGAGCACTTAGGATAGTATAATCCAAGGTTAGGAGTGCCCTTTAGGTACCTAAATATCCTTTTCACAGCAGTGACATGAGATTCTCTTGGGTCAGATTGATATCTGGCACATAGACATACTGAGAATTGGATATCAGGCCTTGATGCAAGAAGATACATCAGTGATCCTATCATTCCTCTAAAGAGAGTTTGATTTACTAGTTTGCCAGTTAGATCAGGACCAAGGTTGTTTGGGGGAACCATGGGAGTCTTGACTGAGGCACAATCACTGAGATCATACTTCTTCAGTAGATTCTTTACATACTTCTCTTGACTGATAGAGGTTCCTCTATCAGTCTGCTTGACCTGAAGACCAAGGAAGTATGTCAGTTCTCACATCATGCTCATTTCGAACTTCTTTGCCATTAGTTTTTCAAATTGTTTGCAAAGTTTGAAACTTGTTGAGCCAAAGATGATGTCATCAACATACACTTGTACTAGTATGACATCATTATTTGTCTTATAGATAAACAATGTGTTGTCTATCTTGCCTCTGACAAATTTGTTTTGGATTAAGAAGGCTGAGAGAGTCTCATACCATGCCCTGGGAGCTTGCTTCAGTCCATAAAGGGCTTTGTTAAGCTTACAGACATGATCAGGAGACTCATGGCTTTCAAATCCAGGAGGTTGCTCAACATAAACTTCTTCTTTCAGTGAACCATTTAAGAATGCACTTTTAACATCCATTTGGTACACCTTGAAGTTCATGTATGTAGCAAAAGCAAGGAAGATCCTGATGGCTTCCATCCTTGCTACTGGTGCAAATGTTTCCTCATAGTCAATGCCTTCTTGTTGATTAAAGCCTTTGGCTACAAGTCTGGCTTTGTTTTTAATGACTATGCCATTTTCATCAGTTTTGTTTTTGAATACCCATTTCATGCCAATGACTGAGACATTCTCAGGACATTTGACCAAGGTCATTACCTTGTTTCTGTCAAATTGTTCCAGTTCATCATGCATGGCCTGAACCCAACTTGGATGTTTAAGTGCTTCTTTAACACTTTTGGGTTCAATTGTGGAAATGAAGTCCACAAATAGGCATTCATTGGATGAGGCTGCTCTTAGACTAGCAGCCATCTCCTGGTGAGCATGCCTTCAGTAGGCTCTCCAATAATATTGACAAGTTCAATGTCCTGAGACCTAGTCCAACTTTCTTGAGGTCCTGGATACTGATTTGAACTTGTGGAGGCCTGATTGGGTAGAGGGTTTGGTTCTGGAGTAGACACATGATCATTGACAGGATCTTGAGTGTCTATCAGATCACTGAGATTGTTTGGATCTTGAGTATTTTGAGCAGGCTGATTGATGTCATCAGTGTGTGTATGTGCCTCAACAAACTCAGTGATGGTTGGGTTAGGTAGGTTGTGGGGGATTATGTAATAGGAGAGATTAGCATCATCTTGATACTGAGTAGAAGAATTGTTTTCAGACAGATATTCATCAGGAGGATATCTTGAAGAATCATTAATTCCTATCTCTTCTACTGAGGCAGTTGAGAACCTGATAGCATCAGTGCTCTCATCAAAGGTAACATGAAATGTTTCCTCAGTCTGCTGTCTCCTTGTGTTGAACACTTTGAAGGCTTTTGAGACAAGTGAGTATCCCAGGAAGTATCCATCATCAGCTTTTGCATCAAATTTCCCTAGGTGATCCTTGTGATTATGAATAAACACTGGACACCCAAAGACATGAAAGTAGCTGATGTCAGGGATTCTTCCTTTGAATAACTCATATGGGGTTTTCCCATGTCTCTTGACAATTATGGATCTGTTTTGTGTATAACAGGCAGTTTTGACTGCATCAGTCCAAAAATGGTTGGAAAGGACTGATCCACATAGCATTGTCCTAGCAGCTTCAATAAGTGTTCTGTTTTTCCTTTCAGCAACACCATTTTGTTCAGGTGTGTATGGAGAGGAAAAGTTTTGGGAAATACCTTTCTCATCACAAAAACATTCAAGTTCACTATTTTTGAACTCAGTCCCATTGTCAGTTCTAATTTGTTTGACATTAATGTCATTTTGATTTTCAATGTTCCTGACAAAGGACATGATTGTTTCAGCTGCCTGACTCTTTTTGATCAGGAAGAATACCCAGGTGTATCTAGAGTATTCATCCACTATGACCAGAGTGTACTTCTTATGGTTAACAGACCTTGGACTGACAGGTCCAAATAGATCCATATGGAGAAGATTTAGGCAGTTCCTGATGGAAAAGTTGGTTTTGGTTTTAAAGGATGCTCTGTGATGTTTACCTTTTTCACAAGCTGAGCATGGTTTATCCTTAGAAAACACAAGAGATGGTAAGCCAAGGACCTTGTTTTGTTTTACAAGATTGTTTATGTTCTTAAAGTTCAGGTGAGTAAGTCTCTTATGCCAAAGCCAGTTGAGTGTATCAGTGGCTTTAGCAAAGAGACAAGTTCCATCCTGAGTTAGACTGGACATGTCTAAAACATAAACATCTTGTCTTCTTGGTGCAATGAGGACAATTTCCTTATTTGCATTGAAGATGGTTCCTTGCTTATCATCAAACTGAACTATGTATTTTGCATCACATAGTTGACTGACACTGATCAGATTATACTTAAGACCATTTACATATGCTATCCTAGTAAAGACAATACCATTGCAGTTTACTGAACCATAACCTTCAGTGAGACATGATGAATTATCAGCAAATATCACTTTGGGTCCTGATTCTTCCACATATTTGTGCAGACACTCCTTAACACCAGTCATGCTCCTTGAACATCCACTGTCTAGATGCCAAACAGGATCCCTGGCATGCTTCTGCACAAATAGTAAACTAGGTCAGTTCTTTCTAGGACTCCATTTCATGGAGGGTTTGGTATTGTAGGTCTTTATGAAAGTATTAATTGATTCATGGTCAGAGGTTGAGTGGACTGAGCTACCACATGTTTTGCATTTGGTTGTAGAGGTAGCCTCAGTAGTCTGAGAGGATTGTTTCATTCCTCTTTTTGACTGAATGACCTTCTCTTTTCCTGAGGATTTCTGAGTGGAACTTCCACTAGATTCACAATGTTTGTCATATTGACAATCCTCAGGGTGGTGGTCATTGAATCCACACAAAGGGCAGGGTGGAAAAGGCTTGGCCTTTTGCTTCTGTTTCTGCTTAGAATCAGAAGGGTAGTTCAGGCACTGAGCCTTAAGTCCTGAAAAGTTTGACATGACTGAGCATTGTTTATGATCAGAGGTCCTGTGATCTTCCTTTTTGCAAATCATGCAATAAAGGACTCTATAGCAATCATCAGTGAGATGATTTGTATAGTTGCATAGCTCACATCTTTTCAGGGGTTTTGTGGGTTTGGGTTTGGTCTTTGAGGAAGTTGGTTTTTGTTCCTTCTTGGATTGAGAGGATTTCTCAGAAGATGCAATCTTCTCTCCTAGCTTCCTGACCATTTCAGCCAACTGATCAAATTTTGAGTCAGGGCTTTGGGTTGATACTTCAGAAGGGACTGAAGTTGATGAGTCATCAGTATTTACTGAGACATCAAGGTTTGCTCTCTTCAGGATGGTTGTTCCCCTTCCTGATCTCTCCTTTGGAGAGTGTGGTGAGAAGACCATAGGTGGGAGGCCTAAGTTAGGTGTAGCACCCTGAAGGGTATTCAGTGGAGGAAGTGGAGGGTATGATTCTGATTCAGACTCATCCAAGGACTCAGTGAGTGGTTCAGTGAGTTCAAGCTTACTGAGTTTTTCAGTGAGTTCTAGCATATTTTTCAAAGCCTGACTTTCAGGAAGCAAGATCTTTCCAGTCTCAAAGTTTGGTAACTTACTGACTGGGTTGTCCCTGACAATCCAGTCATTTGACTTGGGAAGTAATTCTTGCTCAAAAGATATGCCAGCTGGAACAAAGTTCATTTCATTTTGACACACAGTTGGATCAACCATAAGAGGGTCAATACCAATGGTTTTCTGAGAGATTAATCCCACAGTGTCAAAAACCTTAGGGTTCTTCTTGGTCCAGCTTTGAATGATAGCCTTTTCTTTGTTAAGTTCAGTTTGAAGGACTTGGTTTTGTTTCAAAATCTCAGTGTTCTGAATTTGTAGAGTTATTGTTTCTAGTTTGGCTTGCTTAAGTACAAGCAGTTCATCTCTACATTTGTTCAATTCTGACACAATATTGTTATATTTTGAAAGCAAGTTAAGCCTTTGTTCTTCAACAAACTTTAAATCAACACAAATGTAATTCATGTAAGACTTCCAATCAGAATCATCATCCATAGAAAGTAAAGTATTTACCTTTTTCATGGTGATGTTGACCCACTCTCCATTTCTAGCATGGCCTTTTCCCACAGCCACCTGATCCTCTTCTGAAAGTGCCATCAGTGCACTAACTCTTACTTCCTCATCTGAGGAAACCTCTTCATCATCCCAATCATATGCTTCAGCTATTAAAACCTTGTTCTTTGTCTGAATAGGTTTAGATGTTTGAGCAGCCTGAGACAATATGGGGTTAGTTTCAAGAAGTGCAAGTTTAGCTTTGATATTCCTATATTTTGTTTCAAAATCCTTTTGACCATTGTTTTGGTATTGTTGGGTGGACTGAAACATTTTAGGTTGAAACTTGCTAGTTCCTGAAAATTTGTAAGAGGGTTCTGAGATAGTTTTAGAATAACAGTCCCTAGCAAAATGACCCTTTTTACCACATTTAAAGCATTCAGTGGTCTCATTTGCTTTTGATTTTGTAAAGTTGGACTGATTTCTTTTGATGAAACGTTTTGAACTAGCAAGGAGTGCCCTTTCTTGGAATTCCAAGTTTAGGTCATTCAGGTATTCCTCATCAGTCCTTTCATCAATTTCTTCTTCAGAATCCTCTTGTGTATCCTGCACAACACCATTAGAATAGAAAGCAGTTGATATGGGTGTGGAGGTTAAGGCCTTTTTGGACTCAAAAGCTTTTGAGTCAGGGTATCTCCTTGAGATCAAGTTGTCTTCATAGACAAACTTCCCATAAATTTCAGGGAGCTCAAGGGTCTGAATGTGGTTAGCATTCCTCAGGCCTTGTGAGAAGTTGAGCCACTTCTCAGGGAGACTGTTGACAAAGCCAACATTTGTCTCATGTTTGGTCAGTACTACACCATCATTTGATAATTCATTTATCAAAGTTTTGTATCTGGTGTAGGTCTGTGAGAGACTTTCAGAGTCTTTTGCCCTGAAAGTATTATACTCAAGTTTAAGGTCCATGACCCTATTTTCCTTGGTATCTGAGGGACCCTCAAAGCTGTTTACCAAGTCATCCCAAGTTTGCTTGGCTGTTAGACAGTTGATGACTGATTCCATTATATTGTCAGGAAGACATGATATAAGGATGCTTTTCAGGCGTTGGTCTTGATTGACCACCCTCCTCTCATCAATGGTCCATTGGGCCTCAGGCTTGTTTAGCCCTGTGGCAGTCTTTGGGACAAATGGGCCATCCCTGATACAGGTGATGTAGTAGGGTTCCATACCAGTAAGATAGCAAATCATACGCTTCTTCCATTTGCTAAATTTCCCAGATTCAAGTCTGGGTGCAACAGCTGAGTAGCTGCCACCCTTTTTGTCGACTAGCTGGGGTACATTTATATCAGCCATAGTAGGATCTTGGTTTTAAAAACCTAGAGCACTCTTGGTTAGTTTAAAAGATTTTATAAACCAGAGGCTCTGATACCACTTGTTGGTCCCTTTACACTATTAGAGTTAACTAGAATGTTAATCTAATTGGTGATATGACTAATACAATGTTTAGGATTAATTCTAACAGTTATAAAACATGAGTATAAAAACAACAATATTTTTCAACGTTTAAATTCTTATTAGAAATAATTCCAAGAATCTATACCCAAGTGTTTTGCGGAACAAACACTTGGGATTGAATAGACAAGGGTATGGGGTGTCTCCTATCGAAACTCAAGTTTTGCTTGAGTGGTAACAATATACCCACTGAGCTATCTCAGTGAGTTGTATACTCTTTGTAGGAGAGAAGTTCCTTTGCAAAAGTTCAAGATTTTAAATATACAAAGCACACTTTAACTTCTCTTCCATCTGATCTATTTATACACAAGTAATCTAAGTATAAGTGATTAAATATAATACAAGTTGATGAGGTTGCGTGTCTGACAATTACAAATAGTAATTGTCATTTCCAAGAACCAATAGGAAAGGGCTAATAAGACTTTGGGAGTTGTTGGCTGATACTCCATGACTTTTAGCCGCAATAGGGAAGGTTGGATCTGACAAGGGAAGAGTGTTGGGCTGACACTATTATCTTCTCAGATCTTTTCCCTATTGTTCCCGCCTTTTCTTCAGGCGTTGGTTCCTCAGTCCTTCAATCACTTTGTTGGTTGAGGAGACTGGGGTTCAGTGAGTTCTTGTCCAACACTCACTGAACCATCATCTTCTTCTTTGGCTTAAGTCCTACTCAGGGAGTACCGCCTTCCTGAGTAGTGAATCCTTCTTCTTGAATTCGCCTTAAGCATCCTGAAGATGACTCACTGAGAGGCTGTTCTCTCAGTGACTTGAATTGTTCTCGGTTTAAGCTTTAACACTTAGTTAATTTGTGTCCAAATCATGTTTTACGTATTCTTGGGTTTTACATAACCCAACAAAGACATGCTATAACCAATGTACTTACCTTAATTCTTAAGCTCAATCACACTAACAATAGCTTCCCCACTTCTTACTTGCTTCCTATAACACAATCATCTCAAATTAGAGACTAATTAACTAGCTAATCATGAATTTATCAACACTTGGTCATTATGATCAAACATGAACCCTAATTCACCATTTGGGGAAGAACACTTACTTGATGGGAAATGCAAATTAAAGCTTCTTGGATACTTGGCAATACTAGAAGATGATTGGAATGCTAAAGATGGAGCTTCCCTCCTCTCTTTCTCTAATTTGTCGACACACTAAGAAAAAACCAAGAAAAACCTGGACTTTTCTAAACTCATCTAGCCATAGATATTTAATAATTAAACTTTGCCCAAATGGCAATCTTAGCCCTTCTAGTTTCATTCTTTCTATATTGCCCTCACATTTATCTATTTAGCTAACTAATATCACAAGACTTATAATATACAACATTTAATATTTACATAACTAGTACCTTATCGGGATACGGGTGTAACAATTCTCCCCTCCTTAAAATAAGATTTCGTCCTCGAAATCTACGCTTGGAATAAATGAGGATACTCCTTCCTCATCTTCTCCTCTAGCTCCCATCTAATGCTCGTACCTTTACGATGTCTCCATTGCACCTTCACTAACGGAATTTCTTTGTTTCGAAGTTGCCTCACTTTCCTTCCTAAGATCGCTTCTGGTTCATCCTTTTGTGAAATTAATTCCGGATCAATTTCGATATCATCTAAAGTGACCACACTAGCCTCATCCGCTAAACATTTCCTCAAGTACGACACATGGAAGGTATTATGAATACCTCTCATTTCTTCGGGCAATTCTAACACATAAGCTACCTCGCCAACACGTTTCAAGATTTTAAACGGCCCTATAAACCGCGGACTTAATTTCCCTTTGTTTTTAAACCTAAAAACACCCTTCCACAGAGAAACTTTTAGCATAACCATATCACCTACCTCGAATTCTATTGGCCTTCTTCGATTATCGGCATAACTTTTCCACCTATCTTGTGTCGCCTTAAGTCTTGCTCGAATCATCTCAACCTTTTCCGTCGTTGCCAACACTATATCCGTGCTAGCCAATTCCCTCCTTCCCACTTCTTCCCAACATACGGGCGTCCTACACTTTCTTCCATAGAGCATTTCATAAGGTGGCATACCTATACTAGCATGATAACTATTATTGTAGGCGAATTCAACTAAGGGTAAATGGTCATCCCAATTACCTCCAAAGTCGATCATGCAAGCTCGGAGCATATCTTCTAAAGTTTGAATCGTCCTCTCACTCTGCCCATCGGTTTGAGGATGAAAAGCTGTGCTCATATGAAGTTTCGTACCTAATTCTTCTTGGAAATCTTGCCAAAAATTTGAAGTGAAACGTCCGTCTCTATCGGAGACTATAGATATAGGTACCCCATGATGCGCGACTATCTCATTAACATAAACCTTTGCTAACTTATGAACAGGCATATTCTCCCTAATCGGAATAAAATGTGCACTCTTAGTCAAACGATCGACTACTACCCAAATGGTATCATTCTTCTTTTTCGTCTTTGGCAATTTCGTGATGAAGTCCATAGTAATCTTCTCCGACTTCCAAACTGGAATGTCTAAGGGTTGGACTTTTCCGTATGGCTTTTGGTGTTCAGCTTTCACTTTTAAACAAGTTAAACATCTTTCCACATACTTCACACAATCTCTTTTCATACCCGGCCACCAATAGTTTCTTTTCAAATCAAGGTACATTTTCGTAGCTCCCGGATGAATAGAATACTTTGACTTATGGGCTTCTTCCATGAGTAATTCTTTAATGTTGCTTCGAAAAGGAATATAAACCCTTCCATATCACGTCTTAATCCCTCGACTGTCTTCTTCGAGATGAGGAATGTGAGAAGTGATACGTTCTTTCTCTTGATTCTCTTCTTTTAACGCTTCCTCCTGAGCTAATTTAATTCTGTCGAAAAGATCAGATGTGATAATCATTCTCAAGGAGTGAATCCGTGTAACATCACTTCGGTCCTGACGACTTAGCGCATCCGCCACAACATTCGCCTTAACCGGATGGTAGCGAATTTCACAATCATAATCTTTCAGCAAGTCTAACCACCTACGTTGCCTCATATTCGGATCTTTCTTATCAAGGAAATACTGAAGACTTCTATGGTCGGTGTAAATTATGAACTTCACACCATATAGATAATGCCTCCAAATCTTAAAGGCAAAGACTACGGCCGCAAATTCAAGATCATGTGTCGGATATTTCTCTTCGTGCTTCTTTAGTTGTCTTGAAGCGTAAGCAATCACTTTACCCCTTTGCATAAGAACACATCCAAGACCGGAATAAGATGCATCACTATAGACCACCATGTCTTCGGTTCCCTCCGGTAACACTAAGATCGGTGCTTCACACAACCTCTTTCGTAAAGTACGGAAAGCTTCTTCCTGCTTTTCGCCCCACACAAAAGGAACATTCTTCTTGGTGAGTTCGGTTAATGAAGATGAAATTTTGGAGAAGTATTGAATAAACCGTCTATAATAACCCGCGAGTCCTAGAAAACTTCGAATTTCACCAACGTTCTTCGGCACTTGCCAATTCATCACGGCCTCAACTTTTGACGGATCAACTTTAATACCATCGGGATTAATAACATGACCAAGGAACTGAACTTCTTGCAACCAGAACTCGCACTTTGAGAACTTAGCATACAATCTTTCTTTTCTCAACGTTTCAAGTATTTCTCGAAGATGTAGTTCATGCTCTTCCTTACTGTTAGAATAGATAAGGATATCATCGATGAACACTATAACGAATTTATCCAACATCGGTCTACATACACGGTTCATGAGATCCATGAAAACCGCAGGCGCGTTCGTGAGACCAAAAGGCATAACCGTAAACTCATAATGTCCATAACGGGTTCTAAAAGCCGTCTTAGGAATGTCTTCTTCTCGAACCTTCAACTGATGATAGCCCGAACGAAGATCAATCTTTGAAAACCACTTCGCACCTTGAAGTTGATCAAACAAATCATCAATTCTTGGTAACGGGTATACATTTTTCACCGTGACTTTGTTCAATTCACGGTAATCAATGCACATCCGCATACTACCGTCTTTCTTTTTAACGAACAGAATCGGAGCTCCCCATGGTGAGCTACTTGGGCGAATAAAACCCTTGTCAAGTAACTCTTGGAGTTGACTCATTAACTCCTTCATTTCGGATGGAGCAAGACGATAAGGAGTTTTAGCAATAGGAGTAGCACCCGGAACAAGATCAATACGGAACTCAACTTGTCTGTCGGGCGGAATACCCGGCAAATCTTCCGGAAATACATCACGGAATTCATTAACAATCGGAACATCGTCGATACTTTTCTTCTCAAAACTCGTATCTACCACGTGTGCCATAAAAGCGAGACAACCACGTGATAGATATTTTCTAGCCTTCATTACGGAACAAAGTTTCAACTCGCCTTCCCTCTTATCACCATAAATCATCATTTCTCGACCACTAGGATTCACGACTCTAACGATCTTTTGTTTGCATAGAATGGCGGCATTGTGGTTGCTAAGCCAATCCATGCCAACAATAATATCAAACTCTCCAAGCATTATAGGGATTAAATCGATCCTAAAAACATTCTCGTCGATCTCTATTTCTACATCACGATACACATTTGACACTACCACAACTTTACTATCGGCGATTTCAACTTCTATAGGTATTGGAAGCTTATCTAACGGGGTGGACAATTCGTTACTAAAGTTATAAGATACAAAGGACATGCTTGCACCAGAGTCATACAAAACACGAGCGGGTTTAGAATTAACGAGAATTATACCTGTGACAACATCTGAACCCGACTTCGCGTCTTCGACACCCATCTGATAAACACGAGCTGTAGGCCTCGGAACTTCAACCTTTTCTCCTTTAATCGGTTTAAACGGCTTCGCTTGCTTAGGATTGGCCTTAGGACATTCACTTATCTTATGTCCTTCTTCGTTGCACCCATAACATATTATCAAAGGCTTGGTGCAATCCTTGCTAATATGGCTAGTATCCCCACATTTATAGCATCCCTTCATCCCGGATTTACATTCTCCCACATGGTTCTTACCGCACCTATTACACTTAGGAGGTAACTTTCCCGTGTTGTCCTTCCTTGTAAAATCGAACCTGCCTCGCTTACTAAATGTTGATGGATGATCTTGCTTCCTTTTTAAATCCTTCTTCTCTTTGCCTTTCATTCTATCCAAGTCTGCTTCACGAGTACGTGCCCTGCTTAGAAGATCCTCCATGTCGGCGCACTTGAAAGGTGACACTATCGTACGAATTTCATCCTTGAGCATCCTTTGAAATTTGTCAACTTTAAGCCTCTCGTTATTAAGATACTCCGGGCAATATTGTACCAAGTCGCAAAACTTTCCCCACAACTCATTCACCGATTCATCAGTTTGCACAAGAGAATGGAAAGCTTCTCTTATTTTATCAATTTCCTCCGCGGGAGCATACTCTTTCATGAACACTTCCTTAAATTGGTCCCACGTGCACGATTCTCTCCAAGCACTACCTTTCTCGTTTGCCTTGCCTTCCCACCATACTTTAGCCCGTTCACGAAGATAATTAGTAGCAAAGTTCACCTTATCCTCTTCTACACAACGACTCGTACGGAAAGCCCCTTCTATATCAGTAATCCATCTAGAACTTTTTAACGGATCGAGAGTCCCCGTAAATGTGGGTGGAGCACAAGCAGTGAAGTCACGATAAGTGGATTTCTCCTTCCCTACACCGGGTCTAGCATTCGAGTCATTCACTAATTCCCCACTCTTCTTAAGCTTCTCAATCTCTTCTTGAATTATCTTTCGCAAATTCTCGGTTGTTTTATCGACATAATAGGGCATAACATTTCCGATAGCCCTTCCTACTCTATTAGTCACCAACACGTCCAATTCTTTCAACTCATCTTTCGTAAAACTTTTAGGGTCAAGATTTTCCGGTAGTGGTATTGACTTGACACTACTAGAATTTCTCTCATCATTTGAATCATCATCATCATGGCGGGAGGAGGTCGTCCTTAACACCTCCTTATTTCGAATAGCCGCCATCTTCTCTACTAAACTGAAATTTAACAATTCACACTATTAAACAAAATCATATACATAATCGATGCATGGATGACATATCTATCCTTATACTAAACACCCTAGAGTTTATCATCCATGTATAGCCTACACGATTTCAATCTCACATATGTGTCATATTTTTATCACTACGGTGGCCAGGCGTAGTCATAAAAATACTTAACATATGCGTTCCCGAAATCACCCAAACAATACACAAATAACAAACACCGATACTAAACGCATCTACACAAGGCCTAAGTCTAGGAAATCCTAAGGGGAAATCCTAAATCTCTTAGACCGAAGCTCTGATACCAAGTTGTAACGCCCCGTGACCACTATTACCAAAAATGTTGACTTTATACGCGGAAACGAATGACTGAAACGGACTCATACAATTTCTTTATTTAATGACCAGAACATATGACATTTGACCTTCTAAACATGCTTGCAAGAACATAACATCGAAGACCCTTCAAAACATTTCACTCAATTTTTAATACAACCAGACAACCCTTCTGAGACCAAGATACGCCGCATCCTTTTTAAGGATACGCCGCATCAAAGCTGAGAGACAATACGTCGTATCAATCTGAAGTGATACGCCGTATTATCCTAAACTTATGATACGCCGCATCTATTAAATTAGATACGCCGCATCGACCCACTGAGACCGAAATTCACAAGAAAATGGCTACGTTGCGCCGCATCCCAACAGGAGATGCGCCGCATCACCTGTTACGCTGTATCTCAAAGGAGATGCGCCGTATCTACCCTGCACCACAGAATTTCTGGACAGACCTACTGATCAAAATATGCATAATCAACAGCCTCGGCTGGAAACCCGACCTCCCGGACTCGAAACTTGACAAAACTTTCCAGAATCCTTTAATATAACCGTAAGATTAATTTCATACAAAAACATCATCCGTTAGACCACTCGTAATAGCATCTCAAAATTTGGACGGGTTATGCACAAATACTCAAATGACCCATTACACTACGAAACCATTTATACTACAACCAATTCACAAATAACTTGACCATAACCACCAACTTAACATATCAAGAGCGTTTCATGCATACATGACCCGTTTTCATCTCAAAATGGGTAGAAGTAGGCTTATACCAAACACCCCTTAAATGTGTACTTAAACCATACAAGTTCTAACTTAGACACCATATAAACACAAGACCGTGAACTAACAAAATGACCATATGAAAGAAGTGTACCCACGACACAAAAGAACACTTGGTGGCTTCCAACCTCAATATGCTTGGTCCAAAAGAGAACGGTCTTCTACTACATAAACTCTTACGCTTTATCCTTACCTTTGCTCGATCCTTCGATACCTATCAAGAAAAACATCACAACTAAACACGTAAGCGAAACGCTTAGTAAGTACATGGCATAACAAGCTAAACATCATACATATCCATAACTAGTATAACCACTAGTTAAGATAGCGATATAGGGGCACTTACCTCACATCGACATAGTCGATCTAAACACGATCAACCCATAAGGTTGAACCTCTTCCCATAGTTAGCCCAACGACTAACTAAGCTACACCTAGAATGGATCCATACTAGCTAAAGCACCCTATACCCTATCCTTCATCATTACCATGTAAACAAACATGATAAAGCTAACACATAAACCATTATCATACCAAGATATGATAAAGCTAAACAAGACATGTTATAACCAATGTACTTACCTTAATTCTTAAGCTCAATCACACTAACAATAGCTTCCCCACTTCTTACTTGCTTCCTATAACACAATCATCTCAAATTAGAGACTAATTAACTAGCTAATCATGAATTTATCAACACTTGATCATTATGATCAACATGAACCCTAATTCACCATTTGGGGAAGAACACTTACTTGATGGGAAATGCAAATTAAAGCTTCTTGGATACTTGGCAATACTAGAAGATGATTGGAATGGGTTGAATAATAAAGATGGAGCTTCCCTCCTCTCTTTCTCTAATTTGTCGACACACTAAGAAGAACCAAGAAAAACCTGGACTTTTCTAAACTCATCTAGCCATAGATATTTAATAATTAAACTTTGCCCAAATGGCAATCTTAGCCCTTCTAGTTTCATTCTTTCTATATTGCCCTCACATTTATCTATTTAGCTAACTAATATCACAAGACTTATAATATACAACATTTAATATTTACATAACTAGTACCTTATCGGGATACGGGTGTGACAGTCTATTACAAGTTCTATTACAAGTTTTACTAGTACTCAAATAGTGGTCGACATCATGTTAATACCTGACTTTGCACCATAAACTGTGAATCTGTGGTCATTATTCTTGTCAAATCTGGGTAGCAAAAGGGTGGTCAGTTCAGATGGTCGCAATTTTTGGTCGGAATCTCACCGATTTTTTTGTCAAAAAAGTCAAAACCCATTTTTTATCGAAATTGCTTGTAAAGCAATTTCGATAAACCCTCTTCTATCGAAATTCTTGTAAAGAATTTCGATAACCTATCGCAAATCTGGGTTTTTATCGCAATTATTTTTATCGCAAATCTGGGTTTTTATCGTAATTGTGGTATTTTTATCGCAAATCTGTGAATTTTATCACAATTTTGGGAGGCTATCGCAATTGTGGCAAATGGTCAAGGTTATCGGAAAAAGTCAAACCTTATCGGTTCTTAAAAAAGAAAGAAAAATGAAAGAAGATGAAGAAGAATTTGACCACGACCACAGAATAACTAAATATCAGAATAACAAACATACCAACTGTTACAACATCATCAGTCCACTTTATCTCAAAAACTCAACCGAAATGAAAACGAGATTTCAGATTTGTAACCACAATCAAACCCTATAACGACAACTAACAAAAATAATCCTAATTTATGTCAACCGCACTCCTCACATCTCTCCCCAACTCTCAGACAAACAAGAATCAAAATGATATACAAAAAGAGAATCACGATCTCAGATTAGTTCAACTTTACTTCACATCTTTCAAAGTTTTTTGAGTTGAACAAAAGAATTCATCACTGATCGTTTGTGATAATATCCGATTATAAAGAAAGAAATTTAACAAGATTGTTATTTTCTTTCTTCGATTCGTCTTGACAACAACATAAAACATCAACCTTACCCGAGACCATTTTTAAATGATCTTGAAGCCATTCTCTTTGAAGATGGTACGAGCAAAAATCGTTGGACGAAAGAGAAGGAGTTTGAACTATTATGAATCTTTGATGAGTTGATTTGTGATTGATGATAAAGATTGAGATGTGTAGGGGAGAATATGTTAGGAGGGGGGCGGACATAATGTGTTGAATGTGTTTAGGGTTAGGGTTAATTCACTTTATCATAACCGGATAATAGAAGTGAGTTGGATCGGGTTGTTTGTCATTGGGCTTTAGATGGTTATCATTTTGGATTGGGCTTAACAGTGGACTGAATGATTGGTTTGGCAATAACAAAATTTTGTTATCCGTATATTTTCTCACACAATAATATTGGATACAAAATTTTGATATAGTGGTTAATGAATTGTATTTTGGTATTATAATTTCACAGGGATACAAAGTTCATGGTTAAAATTATTATGGTTAAGAAATATGTCTAAGGGAGAAGCACGGCATTATTGATTTGATTTTGAAGTGACATTTCGTGGGTATGTGTACTTATATATCTCAAAGTCTAGAGGTTGGATGGATGCATGACTTTCAGAGATACTTGTTTGGGCACTCATGGGTGTAGTGCTTAAGTCTAGGTTTATCTAGTTTTCATAGGTCAAGGGGTGGATGGACAAAGACCTATTTAACTATCACTTAAAGGAGATATGTTGTAGTACTCAGTGTCACACAAATATGTGGATAATTCGAGAGAGGTTCATATACAGTTAAGGAAGGTTGGATGGGTAGACGAAACGACCTATGCTTTAACGAATTACGTTGTAGTGCTCAATATAGGTTCTTAGTCACACTATCGTACAAGATTAAATCACATATCTAAGGGGTGTTTACTTCCTTTTCAAGTTGGTCATATCGGGTTGTCTCCACATGTGGTCATTTACTAACAGCCGGTGAATTTTAAGGAGGTTCGTTTAAAGGTTGGTTTGAGAGAAGTATTAAGAGTATATTTTCGACATATTCTCATGAAATTATGCTTCGACGGGCTGTTATGGCTTTAATATTGCATCAACTAAAAGGTAATCAAACACATGTACACTAAAGTATAATCATTCCGATGACTCGCAACCATCAGGAGGGAGAAGTGCACGAAGGAAAAAGTAGTGTTTCGTCTTCAGCAATTCGGTTGAGGGTTCATCGAGGCTTATTACCTACTTGAATGCAAATACGTTGTGAGGTATGTTGTTATGAAGCTCCCGAATGACAACCATTGTGCTTCCTTTAGTATCTACAGTCTCTGCTGCATGTTTGAAGACTAAAGAGAGTTGTCGATCCAGGAAGGAGCAGAGAGAACAAAAAAGGGCTCACTAGTTAGGAGGGAGTAATAACCTAACTAGACCATTACAGTTGAAGTTTAGAGCTACAAGGATGAGTTCCTCAGCACAAAAGATCAAAGCCGCGATCTTCGGAATAGAGAACTTCAAGTTTGCCTCAGGATCTAGACCATAGAGAATATGTGCTTCAACAACGTCAAAGTTTATTATTATTGTAATTTACTTTGTTTATAGGTCTCACTGTAACCATTCACGTGTAACGATATCTTGGAGGGAGATTGTTAGACTCGCTTTTTTATAAAGATATCGTCACTTAAGTGAATTGGACTAGATTTGTATTAAGTAGTACACGCAGGGACTACTTATATTTAAATGGAAAACATGTGACATAATGGGCCTATAAATACCCCTAATGACTCTCCATGAGGGGTGTGGGAATTTTTAGTATTGTTCATTCATTTCTTTAATCTAATATATTACAAGTTTTTCTCCACCCTCTCTCTACTTTCTCTCACTAAAAAGATGAAGATCTTCATCTTCCTTTACCAACCAAGACCTACCGAATAACATAAATCATGTACATTCTCGGACCTACATAGGAGTTTGGTTAACTCTTTCAAAGCAGTAGAAAATGGAGAGATGCAATTTATGGGCAACTCTACAACTGCTAATAGCAAGGGAAAAAGAAATGTGATGTTGAAATTCACATGTAGAAAAGAGCTTAAGTGAACCAACACATAAAGAAACGTCCGATTAGGGTTGGCTGCTGATGGTTTCAATCCGTACGGCAACCTTAGTCAGTCTTACAGCATGTGGCCAGTCATATTAACAACATACAATACGCCTCCCTGGATATGTATGAGAGAGACTTCTCTTATGTTGACGTTGTTAATTTCGGGCCCTAAATCACCCGGGAAGGACATAGATATTTACTTGAGGCCTTTGAATGAAGACCTAAAGATTTTATGGAAATATGGAGTCATGACTAGGGATGTTGTCACTGTTACTGAATTATGCATGAGAGCAGCACTTTTATGAACTATCAATGACTTTCCCGCTCGAAGTAGTTTGTCTGGGTGGAGTGGGCAAGGTTACAAGGCATGTCCGACATGTAATATAGACACTCCATCTGTTCGCGTGTTAAGCAAAACTGCTTATGTTGGTCACATAAGATTCTTAAACGCAACCAATAAATGGCAAAAAAAAAATAGAAGGGCATTCTATACTGCGATCGATGATAGACCACCTCCTAGAAAATTTACCAGTGATGTCATCTGGACTCAACTTAGGAGATTGCCTAAACGTATCCCGGGGAAAAATCCAAGTTTTGGGGGTGCGTAGAAAAAACGTGATCCTGATCGCGAATTGAATTGGACCAAAGTATCCATTTTCTACGAGCTAAAGTATTGGTCTTTTCTTATACTAAAACACAATTTAGATGTCATGCATATCGAAAAAAATGTGTGTGAGAGTGTGTTGGGTACTTTGTTAATGAATGAAAAATCAAAAGACACCAACATGGCAAGACAAGACTTACAAAATTTGCAAATTCGTGAAGAGTTGTGGCTCGTCAACAAAGGAAACACGAAGTGCTCTAGGCCTCATCCCTCGTACCCTTTCACAGCTGAAGAAAGAAAACAATTTTGTCAATTCATCAAAGGTACGCGTTTTATTTCAAAATTTATTTGTTCCAATTCAATTCACGTATTCATTTCGACGACTTACTCTAATATCATGATTTTTTTGTCAATTCATCAAAGGTGTTAAAGTACCTGATGGGTTCAAATCTAACTTCAAGCATAAAGTGACTGACAATGAAAGCAACATAACAGGCTTGAAGGCTCATGACTGTCATATAATGATGCAGCGGTTGCTTCCTATTGGACTTCAAAATTACTTGAAGGACCAAACCACCGCAACACCAATAATCGAGTTTTGTTCATTCTTCAAACAAATATACGCTCGAACTTTGATGGTGGATGACATGTTGAAAGCTAAAGAACAACTAATCAATATTTTCTGCAGTTTCGAGCAAATATATCCTCCTGCTTTTTTTGAGATTATGATTCACTTGGTTATTCATCTACCCGAAGAGGCTATTGAAGGCGGGCCTGTTTACATGAGGTGGATGTATCCATTTGAAAGATACATGAAAAAGCTCAAGAATTATGTCAGAAATAAAGCTAAGCCCGAAGGTTCAATAGCGGAGGGTTATATTGCTGATGAAGCATTAACTTTCTGTTCGCATTATTTTCGGGGTGTTGAGACGAGATTTAATCGTCCTGACCGGAATGAGGATGGTCCAAGCCCAACAACTCAATTTCAGGTCTTTCGATCAATCTGTAAACTGAATGGTAGACAATCATTGATTCGGGTTCAACCAGACACAATGCTGAAAGTAGTATGGTATGTACTACACAACAGTCATGAAATCGACCCGTACATGAACGAGTACGAGAGGTACGCGTTTTATTTCAAAATGTCTTTTACGTAAATTATTATTCGACGAGTTATTCTAATATCATGAACATTTATTGGGCATTTCCTGGAAATGACATACAAGAAGGAATTCCTCGCTAGTTTGGGAACAAGGTAGACTTATTGTATGTATTACCCTGTAAAAATAACAACTATTACTCATCTATATCTATTCTTAACATTTTCATAGATTTGAGAACTAAAAGTAAATAATGACCCAAGTTGTACTTCCGAGTTATTCGCTTTGGCTTGTGGACCAGCATGGATTGCAGTCTCAGTCGAATCTTGTGTAGTCAACGGTGTGAAGTTTATCGTACATGACCGTGATTTACATCGTTCAACTCAAAACAGCGGAATTTCAACTCCTAATCCTAGCGGAGGAATGTATTATGGCCGGCTTAAAGAAATTCTTGAGTTTTTGTATATTTCGTTCGAGGTTGTGCTGTTCAAAGTCAAATGGTTCGAAACTAATAACGAGGGTCGCATAAAACGTTGTACCTATAGAAATAACATTACACAAATTATGACAGACCATGTATCGTTTCAAAATGAACCATACATTCTTGCAACACAAGCACCACAAGTCTTTTACCTTGATTTCCCGGTTAAACGTGGTAGTTGGAAGGCCGTCCAAGATTCTTATCATCGAAAGATTTGGAACCCGGATATCATCATGGTAGAAGACAATCAAGATGTTGTACACGACAACAACTCATCACATGTCACACTCTCTGCTGAGTTGGATAAGTTGAATTATAACACCATAAATAATGATATCCAGCGGAAGTTGAGGCACCACCACCACCAATTATCACTGATGTCGACGACGAAGATGTTATTGATTATGATGACCACGTTCCTCATGATTTAGCATCTGATGATGAAGACCATGTCGATCGTGAAGATGAAGCTAACACAATAATGATGATTTTTATCTTAGTGATGTGGGAGATTGATCTCAAATTGTAATTTGTTAAACGACACTTATTTGAATGAAATTGTTATCGAGTTGTTAAATGTCTTTATTTATTTATTTGTTTATTTAATTGTGTATTATTATCTTTTTGGTATATATTGTTATTTATTTGAATGTGTGTATATATATGCGTCTATGTGTTTCTTAACTAATTTCTATGTTCTTGTACTAGTACGTTTACAGATGGCAGATGTTATAGCTACGAGCCACGGTGGGGATGGAGGTCATGAGCCACCCCACCCTCCCGCGAGGAGGTTAGGCGCTAACTGCAAGCGTAAGAATTTCTCGATTATTTTAGTTAAACTTGATCCTTATTTGAAATTGATAACTTGTTATTTTATGTAACCATCACTTGAATTTGATTACTTGCAGGGTCTAATTCGAGAGCTCCCAGGCCTAGGCCTACAAAGCCTGGTTCCAAAATTGGCAAAGGAGGGAAGGTGGTTCGTGGTGCCACAAAGAACACAGCACTACACCAGATGAGGAATGACACTAGTCGCCCGGTCTCGATTAGATTCCAGATCTAGGAATGCCAAAGGGATGTGGGAGCATGTTGGCACTCACTCTTCGTGGTTCTCAAGCTATGTCAGGATGTTGTTACTTGAATCAATTCCCATGTTTTACGATTCATGGGATAAGGTTCCCGAGACCACGAAGGCACACATTGATAATCAGCTCCACGTAAGTTTTTTTTTTCTTTTATTTTTTTAATTATTGTGTTTATTTATTTTAAATGTGTTTATTTATTTAAATTTGTCTCTTTATTTAAATTTGTATATTTATTTTAATTATATTTTATTGCAGCATTTTTTTTATCTCGGCCTCCACCTTGCCGATCCGGATGGAGACGATATTGTCATCAGTATCGAAGCTTACCTCCGAAAGTGATACGTTGGACAACAAGTACAGATTCAAAAAGAAAAATTTTACACAGCAAGGTGGGATTCAGAAACTGGACGAGATCAAGGAAAAGCGTCCGGCGAACAAGACGGCTGAAGATTGGGAGAGACAGGTAAATTTCTGGATCGACATGTTAAGGGGTGTTTGGCACAATTTGGTCTTATTCAGTTTTAAAATAATAATAATAATAATAATAATAATAATAATAATAATAATAATAATAATAATAATAATAATAACAACACCAACAACAACAACAACAACAACAACAACAACAACAACAACAACAACAACAACAATAATAATAATAATAACAATTCATTTATATAATAGTT